>VXAL01009923.1:0-97629 GCA_013399475.1 Chauna torquata
GCTCTCGGTTCGTTTCTCCCCAAAGCATTGTCATGGAAAGCAAGCGCGGGCGAGCTTTTGTGCGGGAGACAATGGCAGAGTGCTCGCACTCGAGCTGACGCTGTGAAACCGAACTTCGGGAGCGTTTTGCCTTTTTTCTTTTTTTTTTTTTTCCCCTCTCCGTGAGAAACGGGGAAGTTGCTGAAGGGAGCCTGAATGGAAAGCGGAGGACGTGAGCGGCCGCGGAACCCCCGCGGCAGCCTCCGAGCGCGGCCCGCGGCGGGCGGGCTGCCCCGAGCCGCTGCGGGGGGGCAGCTGANNGGGGGGGCAGCTGAGGCGGTAGGCAGGGGCCAGCTCCACGAGGACCAGCCCGCGAGAGGCTTGGTCGGCGGCGGGGCTGTGGCCGGAGGGGCACCTGGAAGGGGGCAGCCCGGCAGGGGAGCCCTCTGCATCGGGCGCTCAGGGGTGACGGAGCGTTACCGGCGCTGCGGTGCTTCTCCGTGGGCTGGGAAGGTCAGGTGCGGTGCGAGAGAACAGAATCAAAGTCAAAACCAAAATCCAGTACGATGAGCGCTAGTTGTGGCTGGTGTTCGGTAAGGTTAAATTGTAACTCTCTCCTTTCAACCGGCTCCGGTAGCTGCCTCGAACTAGTTGGTGGCGGAGGCAGATGCCAGAGGCACCGTCCCTGTCACTGCCGCTCACAGGTACCGGGGTAGGCCCTGTGTCAAGTACACATTGTCCTGAAAACTAACCGCGTGCACAAAAAGCTGTTAAAGAAACCTAACAGAGGCTCTTGGGATGGTGTTCCACCACAGGTTTAAAAAGCTGCTTATAAACATGAAGCAAAATACTGAAATAAGCAGTTCTAGCACCCGTGTTGTCAGTGGGGTGCTCCGCGTCTGTGGCAGGCTCAAGCAACGCGCATTGGCCTGCATTAACACTGAGGCACAGGTGAGACCGATTTACAGGCTGAAGAGAAGCTTCAGTAGTTGTGCACTTGAAACTTGGGAGACTAAAGAACTTGATAAAAATGAAGACTTTCACACAAAATGGTGACGGAGTGGATTCATGAAAAGCTAAGCCGAACAAGGAGTTAAGCTGCCTCTACACAGTGGTGAATGATGCTTGAAACTGATGGAAAGTGATCAGCTGTAACTGACCAAGACAATGATCATTTTGTGGGCAGCTCAGTGACAGTATCTCCCCCCCAAAAAAGGAAAGGTGTTTCATTTTACAAAGAGACAGAATGGGGTTGTAAATCTGTCACGCTATCTTAAAAACTGAAGGTGCTGCACGCTTTTTGCTTAGCCACAGGGTAGCATCCAGAGATGTATTTTAAAGTAAACAAAACTGAGAAGGAGGAGACTTCTGTTCACGTGAAAATCTCAGATAATTGTATTGGAGAAGTATGTTGACTGATTAAGTAGAAAACACCTTGTATGCGTCCCTATTTGATTTTCTTGGTATTACATGACCAAATAAATATTCAACAGTGAAAAATATAACTCGGGATTTAGTCAGGTAAAATTGTTTCGTCTCCCACCTAGTCACACACTGCACTGATAGTGTTAATGTTTGTATAGATACTATATTGCAACCAAAAATAAGCAAATGTGCAAAGCTACACACTCTTAAGAAGGCTTGCCCAAATTTTTAATTCTGTAATCACAGTTATGTCTCTTTTTAACGTGACACACAGTGTGCAATTCAGAAAAAAATGTCACTCCTATTTTGGTTTTGTAGAAGTAGATCAGGTGTTTTCATTCTTCCTTTCTGACAATAGCTTCCAATTATTACATAAGTTAAACTTGTTTAATGCAATTTAGAAGTTGGAAACAGGGGGATGGAACCATCACCACGTGACAGATGAGCGCTCTCCAGACCACCACGGAGCACTCAGCAGTTTGCTGACATGCCATTTACTGCAGCTTGGAAATCACTGCTCTGTGATGTTTCCTGAAACAGGTGCCAGAGGGAGGGATTCAAGGTTCCCAGGGGCTTTTAGATTTCACTCATCATGGGAATTTTTATCATCTTTTTCAGGGAGGATTTCTCTTGTGAAGAAGTGTTAGATCTTTCTATAGAATTCATTACTTTATCCTGAGAAACTTCCAAGTGGTTGCTCATCGCTATATCTAAACTTTTATGTGGCAGGGGAAGATTGTACATCAGAGCACTTTCCTCAGTTTCCTGGATGCCTGTCATCGTTCTGGTTTTAGGCCTGTACATAGTGAAGTTACTGCGTTAGAACATATGGCTGAATTGAGATATATAGCTGATAGGTTTCTTCTGATAGATAAAGATTAGGCATCCGTGATGATTTTGTGCGTCTGTGGTCGTTGGTAATCTTGTCTGTGTGGCGTTGCTTGTCTATCAGGAGAAAGAGGCACGAGCTTTTCATCCTTGGCTCTGTTCCTTCCTCTGTGAAAGCCTTCAGAGGCCCTTTGTTATGACTCTGTATGTTACTCATCGTCGGAGACCCTTAGACACTGTTTAGGAAGTGTATTGAACTATGGAGCCACCGGTATGTTCACAAATGTTGTTTTGTGACTACTCATTAGGTTGAGTTTCAGTCATTTCTGTGCTTTCCATTTGCCTGAGCAGCTCGAGAACAAGCAGCTTCAAGCTCTGGTGAGGATGGAGATGATCTTATAGGCAAAAGGAAAAAAAATGCTACAGCAGACAGTGGGGTTGTTAGACTGTTTGTGTAGACTGTACATTCTTTGCTAAAGAGATCCGTAGATTTGGGACACTTTGGAATGCTTACCCTTGGATTCCAAGGAATCATGCTTGTCCCTGCTGTTGCTTTTCCTCCCCTGTGGTTAGTTAAGCTGGCAGAACATTTCTGTGGCGCAGCACTCCCAGGGTTTCCCGTTGCAGTGATCATGGTGGATTCTTCATCCTCCGTGAGACTGATGAGTGGAAATCTGTGGAAGGTATCACTTATTTCAAACACGGAATCATACAGCCTGTATTTACAGGATTATAGTGGTCTCCAGTGGCCTCAGTCTGCATGGCCTGTTCTCACTGGGGATATTGCGGGGGACTACCCGTCTAAGTCTAGATTAAGGTGTGGAACTCAAATGAGTGGATAAACCATTCAAGAGTCTGACTTCTCTTTGTGGAACTGACCATAGATTCACCACAGCAAGCCCAGCTTCCCAGTCCCATGTTTGCTGTCTCCTGCATCCTCCTACGATGACCCCCAAACTGTCGGCCTGTGTCTTCTGAGATACCCCTGAAGATTAGATGGCAGCTCTGGCTTTTGTAGTGCACAGAACCCACCTCTGAAAAACCACCTCCACCTCCACCTCCTAGTAAAATCAGGATGCAAACTCTTACCTTTTCCCACAGTTGGCAGAGGATAAAACTTGTATAGTGCAGATACTGTACATCATTTCATGTATGGTCAGTTGGTGCTAGATGTTTTATATTGCATGTGAGGTATGCCATCTGATATGGAGGTTTGGTCTAAGGAAACTCGATACCGCAATTGCTTCTAATCCTTTGCTTTCTTGTAAAACCCCAGCCTTGGTGCTCCGTGCTTTCCTAGCTCCTGCATCTTTCTGTCATATTGCATGTATGTTACATCCCCACCTCTTGGGTTCCCTACCTGGTGAGGAGTTCCGGCAGTTATTCTGCATGCTACCCAGCAGCAGGATAACGGGTACTAGCAACAGCTGGGCGTTGTAGGTACCCCTCAGCGGTAAAGCCTGTTGGTATGGGAGATAGCTCTTTGGGCCTGGGGAAGGCAAAGAGCGGAGAAGGAGGGAGTTGTATCATGTGCTGATTGATGAAGAAGTTGAGAACCAGCAGGTGTGCAGGTAGCTGCTCTGCTACGTCATCTGCAGACCTGGCCAGACAAATTGCTTTGTGCAGACAATGCTGCAAGCTAAAGGAAATGTTTTTCGGGCCACGTACTGTGCAGGCTTGCTTTAGGTAACGTGGGAGAAGGTGTTTCACCAACTCAGTGGAAAGGTTTGGCAAAAGCATGTTACGCCTATGCTTTGTGAACAGCACTTTCTTGTCTACGTCTAGGTAATGATGTTGGTCATAATCTATGAAGTTACGTGTGGTTTAGGAGCTGCCAGTTTTGGGGACACCCTCTTTTCCTATGCATCTTTGCTGAAGTTGAAAGCAGCTATGGTAGTTTTGCTGACAGTTTGTGAATGCAAAATATTAATGGTTGGAAGAAGTCGTATTTAATAGCAAGCCTCCAACTACCAAACTCTATTACAGGAGTTTACAGAACCTAATATTCAAGGCGAGGCAAGTCCTTTTGTACAAGTTTATTCAACTAGAAATCTGTTCTGGGTTGTTTATTACAGCTGTAGGTGAAAGAAGGTGAATTATTTATTTTCTCTGCAGTGGATATTTTGTTACCAGTACTTATAACATGCATCTGCTGTTTTAGGGAGGGATCATACAATCACTTTCTAAATAAAATAACATGTATTTTTATATTTGTTTTTCTACCCCATGTATATTTAAACTTTTAAACTTATTGCCACAGGCTAGTAAAGTTCTAAAAGGTCTACTTAACTAAAAATAGTTCATGCAGTTACTGTATCAGCATAATATTATGATGGGTTTTAATCATAGGGCCTTGATGCGCAGAATGAACTCCATCTGGATTAAGAAATGCACTTCTCTGTTATATTGCAAAACTAAAACCATTGTGTATGGGGGAGATGTAATTCTCCTGCTGGAGTGTTAAGCATTGCCTCTTTTTTAAAGAGGTCTAGTTTTGCATGGCAGGGTCTAGTTCCTCTCTTTTATGTAGATTTATCACTAGCTGTGGCCAAATTTGAAAATTTGGGTAAAACTTAAAGATTAGGATAATGCTAAAAATACCATGCAGTTTCCGCAGTTTCCCTTAGTACTATCGCAATGGAGGGAGTTACTAATGGTAATTGTACATTGCACAGAAAAGATTTCATTTAGTATGAAGAGTTTAGATAGAACAAGGTAAGTTTTTTTTCCGATAACTAAACAGTTAAGATTTAAAATTATTTCAAGTTTTTCTGAAGAGTTTGTCAACACTACAGTCTCAGTTGTACTGGGAGATTGACCAGAGCTGCTGTTGTGAATAAGCCATAGTAATACCTGTACTGGAATGCATTTCCTTATGGATGATTTATTCCAGGAAAAAAAAAGAGACAGGTTGTTGAGAAGTGTTTTTATAGAGCCCATAAAGCATGCTAATTATTCTGGATAAACTGTCCATACAGACACTTTAGTGGGAATTGTTTACCTTAGAAGGAAAACAACCTAAACAAACAAAACCACCTACTTTAAAAACAGAACAAAACAAGAAAAAAAATTT
Organism: Chauna torquata; assembly: GCA_013399475.1. Classification (NCBI taxonomy): domain Eukaryota; kingdom Metazoa; phylum Chordata; class Aves; order Anseriformes; family Anhimidae; genus Chauna; species Chauna torquata. The sequence continues at coordinate 5,306 of VXAL01009923.1, forward strand.
TTGAGTTGTTAGTGTGGAACATGAAGAAGTTTTGAACTTACGATAAAGCTGTTGAAAACCGGTTCATGCTGAAATCAATGTCATTTTCACCTTCTTTTGAGTAACATAGTATTATTCTGTAAGTTACAAGCAGTTCAGAGAACTAAAGACAGTTTTTTCAGTTCAAATCCATTATATATATATATATATTTAATTTATTCTTTTTAAATATCCAGGGCTGCATAGAGGTAGAAACACATAGCACACTTGTCCCAGTACTCATGCTGAGTTTGTTGTCTTGTGCTATTGTGTGGTCCTGCAGCGATTATTAACACCAGCTTCCAGAGTACAGGGAGTCTGGCCAGATGGTAAAGCGAGTCAGTTTTGTGTGTTGCCAGCCGGTGTTGTGTTCTTGGTCCTTTGGCAAGGCTAAGTAAACTGCTCGTCTTACCTTTTCACATCCATTTTTGCTCTGAGAAAGAAACTGTGATTCAGAATAGAAAATATATTAGAGTTTTAGTATGCCATCAGAACTTTCATTTGACCTCCGAGAGTTTGGGCTGTTGCAGTATCAATCACAGCTGCAAGATTACTTTGCAACTATTCGTTAAAAGTATATTCTCAACTTATATAGCAGATTTTCAAATACAAAATTTTATCTGCAGTTTTATCCTGCAAAGAAAATATGCTAGAGGGTTGAACACTTGTATTTGCTGTAAATTAAAAGTGTTGAATTCTTACCCTAACAAGAAGTTTACATGGAAATTGAGGTTCACCCTTAATTTTCTAAGGTGGTATTCTAATGCTGACATCCCCAGGAAAAGCACTCGACACAGTGCTCTCTTGCTAAACTGTAGCTCTCTTGCTGACTGGTCTGTGTGTTTAGATCTGCATGCAAGGAGAAGTGCATCAGCTTCCTCAGTCAAGTATTTTCATTTCTGAGTCTTCTGTCTTCTAGAACACTGCCTAAGTAGCAAACAGTTTTTCAGTGGATGTTAATACAATACGTAGGTCTACAAAGCTGACTTTGAAACTGAGTACCCCTTTCTCTTCTGATCAGTTCTTTTGTAGGACTCAGCATGACTATTAGACGCCTCTAGGTTTACAGTGCCTGGATGTCTTGTATTTAAACTTGCTGGTTAGAAAACCCTGAGGTTTCAGTTTGAAAAAGTGTTTAACTGATGCACTCTGAGTCTAGTTGTGAAAAGCACTGATTAGTCCATTTTATGCAAATAGGAATTTAGGTATAGTGAGTACTTAAGTGGTCTGAGCATCAAGGTCTTGATGTGTCAGCTCAGAAATCATGGAACCTCAAATTAAAGAATGCTTTAGAAAATATGACTTTGAGTAATACTAGGAGTGGACAGTAACTTAAGGAGAACTGGCCTACAAATACATTGTTTGTTAAAGCTGTACCTGACAGTAAGTATGGATCACATCAGGGTGTTGTATATAACGAGTCTTTTGATTTCAGAGGGTTTTACAAGTGAGAGGATAAAATGTTTTGAATATTAATCATAATTCATATTTAATTTAAAAAGGCATATTTGAAAAAGAGTATACGTTAATGAATGTTCTTCAGCAGCCCAAACCTTTAGCTAGAGTGTATTTAGTAAGCAGTCCTACAAACATTCAGGTGTCTGTTAAGTTCAGGAGTAGCAGGACTGCACTTAGCAGGTGTTGGACTTTAATCAGGAAAGTTAAAGCAATGCCATTTTTCAGGCAACAAAAAATTAGTTCTGCAAGCAAAGTGGGGCTTGATTAACTGACCCACTGCTTTTTCCTTGTTGCTAAATAGCTCAATAATGAAGGAAATAGTTAAAACATTCTTGAAAAATATGATCAAGGCAGCATAACTATGTATGGAGAAAAATTGGTGATGAGAAAAAATGTTCCAGATGCATCTGAGACTCTCTAAACCCTATCATTTTCAATATTACCTTGATATATTTTTCTTTTTCTGATCAATATACATTTTCCAATGAACGTATCCACCTAAGTTCTTTTGATTGTGTTATTTGAGTGAAGTTATTACAGTTGCGCTGTTCTCATGCACAGCTGCTGCAATTGTTTGTTTTGTACAAGAGATACCTGCCTCCCGACATTAATAATAGGTGTCCAGAACCTTTTGTCAACAGAGGAGGTTCAGCTCTGCTACATTTCTAGAGGTCAGGTGGCTAACGGCGGTTCTGCAGCCTCTGTGAAATAAGGTGGAAGACTTAGTCCTGTCATGACACACGGGACAAATTCAGCCCCCCTCCGAGTCCTGCCTCGCCGAGTTCAGTACCACGGGGCCGGCTCAGCGCGCCAGGGCCGGGGCTGCGTGCCGTTCAAGGGGCCTTGGCAGGGAGGCACTGGGTTAAATAAGAAATGCGACGTGGCTCCTTGTCACGCTTGGAAGGGAGAAGTGGTAGGAAGGAAGGTTAGTCTAGGACGTTTGCTCCAGTTCTCAGATAACATATCCACAGTGAAAACTAATGGTGTTTTTATAGCCTGGGTAGCTGTCCTGTGTATGACAGCCTGTAATAAAGCAAGCATGGGCTGCAGCCTAGGTACAGTTTGTACAGCTGTACAATTGCACAAGGACTCTGAGTAAATACTTGGTGCCTGGAACTGTGCGACTGCCGCAAGTTTAAAGCTAGCTTTGGTCTGCCTTCAGGAGTCTGGGTTACACTTTTGGGTTGCGCTGTAGGCGTATGCAGAGACTGCTATGAGCCGTGCTCTGTGCGCGAGCAGTCTGCTGAGGCCGTCATGGTCGTGTGAACAGTGTACTTTCACTTTCAAAAGCAAATGATCTTTTAGCTCAAAGCTTTATTAGCAAAATTTTACAACACTGCAAAAGCATTCAGATTCTGTCACAGCAAATATAAAACCCTGCTACTAGTATTATACTCTTATTACAGTAGGATTCCAATGAACAACACTCCGTCAGCTAAATGGCAGTAACTTTCTAGTTGTGACTTGTTTTCCTGTTCGTCAGAAATTCTGTATGTCAAAAATATCTTATGTTTCCTCAAAACATTTCATTAAACAGAGCTTGTAATACTAAAAGTATGAGATAAAGGTGCCCTGTAGAGCTGGATACTTTTCTGTGATGTAGATGAGCTAACTCTTTGAAATCAACTGGATTTTTCACAGTAGCCATTTTATCTGCTTAATCTGTGGCAGGGAACACAGTAATGCGTGTGTATAGTAGAAACTCTTAGACTTGCAGAGTGATATAAATAGTAATTCACTTCTAGATTTTTATTTGAAAACAATACGGTTGCACCATCTATTTTAGGGAATCACGCACAATCTATTTTGGGGCATTATCTAGCTGTTCATTGCATCTAAATACCTTTCATATAGAGTAGATTGTCAATAGCAAGGATTTTAGGAAATTTCTTGAATTCTCTGATTCTCTATTTTTTTTTTTTTTCAGGGTATCAACCTGCTTGATTACTGTGTTAGGTGAATTGTGTAATTTTACTTGCAACAATATAGATACTAAATGCAAAAAGTATTGTAGGCATTAACTGACATCAGCTGCAGATCAGTGAGTTTAATACTTTAAAACAAGACTTCCTAAATTTTGAACACGCACAGTTAGTCCAGTGCAATCTGAATGGGCAAATTCACTCAGTATTCTTTCCAGATACACTAATTAATACATAGAATTTATAAAACAATTGCTGCACGTGTGTTTCTGATGGTAACGTCATAATAAAAAGAGAGGCAATTTGGATTTATCTTCCACATAATGGCTGAATAGCTCAACCACTTCTGGAAAGAATTCACAGAAGGACAGACAGCGGTGACCAAGCTCACTGAGGACATGATTCAATCAGTCTGCAGTGGTTCCTCACTTATGCTGGTATTTTGTACTCTCCATAGCTGGAATTCCAGCCTGGGGGTACATCCAGCACACGGGGAGATGATTTTCTCATGGTCTCAGAGAGTTAAAACCCCTTCTTGTTGAGCTCCTGCAGGCATTTGGCAGAGTTGATGTAAGAGGCTGAAGATGTGTGAAGGATGCCCAGCCAGGAGTGAGTGGAGTTCCTCTCCTCACTGCTTCTCGGGCAGATCCCTGAAGAAGATGGGTACCTCCTTCTCCTGCTCAGGCCATGACTTAGTAATGTGCTTGGAGTCCTGAGCAGACATGAGTGCAGTGACTTTCACTGAGGTTTTTATATGCTCAAAGTTGCACAGCTAACTGGTGTAGGCCCCTATCTATCACGATATTTGGCAGTTTTATCCATTACTTCTAGTGAGTAGTCAAGGCAGGCATAAAGTTAAGAAAGAGTGTGTTCTGACATGAAAAAAAAAGCACACAATTTTAAAAACAAAAATAGTTTTAAATTTTTGTATTTGCAATTATTAATCTGCTGTCTTGGAGCTATGCGAGAGCACTTGCAGTTATGGTTGCCTTTTTGTCTTTAATTAGTTGCTTATGGGTTTCACTGCATTTTCCTCTTTTAGCAAAAAATACAGTACATTTACTCTCAGGGATAACATTTGTCCTTTAAGTTTTCATCTGGCAGACTGAAAGGATGTAACAAGTGGGGGAAAAAAAGTGAGATATTTCTGCTAAGAATCATTACTTCTGATTTTTTGTTAAATCTCCTTTCTATGCTGTTAACATCTCAACGGTAAATGGCGGAAATGTGAAAATTGGCAGGAACATTGTTCCTATGTCATATGTGCCATTCATTGGCCTGGGAAGGCTGGATTTGATAAGTCCAAATTATAATGATTTTTTTTAAAACCTAGTTAATACATACCCATTACTAAAAAAAAATATATATATATATAATCTTCCTGTGTTCCTTTGGCACAACGACACTATGTCTACACTATGTGTGGACAGAATAGTAATTTCAGTTGACTAGATGATGTCTTTGGTTTTTGTGGGATTTGCACACGTAGTATGAGTGATTATAGTATGCATTTGTGATTGTTCATGTGTATAAAAATATACTTATTAAATGCGAGCCATGTGGCTATGATTTACCCTTACAGCTCAGATCTTTATTATTAGTAATATGGTGTAGAACAGTATCTCATGGTAAATTTCTAGCAGTGAGTACTGTAAAGTCTTCAGCGTTCTGATGCCAGATACAACAAAGAATGCAAATGTTTTTCATTAAGTTCTTGGGTGAACACAGAGTAACATGGGAGCACGTGAAACAGTCGGCGATCATTATTCAGGAATGTAATCCAAATAGCAAGAGCCTAAGCAATATTTAGTCCCTTATATTGAACATCTCACCAAAGTCTATGGATCAAGGCAGGAGGGGGAAGCGAAAGGGTTCAGAGTATCTCCTGGGCCACAGTTCTGTCCATCTGTGATTTTCTTTCTTTCCATTTGTGATCACTAAATACCCTTAAGTACAATTGCAGTAGTTGCTAAGGAATGTAAAATTAGAAGTGTTATCTAGTGTACTTTTATTTTTTTTAGCTACGACTTGCAGTTTGTTGGTGGGATTAATTGGGAGCAGGATCACTTGAGCATCCAGCTCCTTACAGACTGCTATAGGTATAGTGTACAAGCTCCTATCCCAGAAGTGTTTCCTGTGGAATTAAAGAATGCTGTCGTGGTGAGGAACCCTGCTAGATACCTGGATGAATACTAATAGAGAGAAGAATGGTAAATTTGTAGGGCTATTAAGTATTTTTTCCATTGTCACTTCAGAAACCTAGGTCACAGAAGACCTACAGAATGACCAAGTAACCTAACATTGCTTTCCCACTGTGTGTGGTCTTGCTAGAAAAGAAGTCTATAGGCAATCTCAGCAGTCTCAACTCACTCATCCCGACCATTTGTGTATGAAATGCTAAAGCTTGTACTCTACATTTAGTTGCTGACTAGGGATTAATTATTCTAAAGACTTGCTTACCTTCTGGTTTGGAGACAAGGCCTCTCGGTTAAGCTTTGATATTGAAAGTTGTGAAGATGGTAGAGAGTGTTAGAGAAGATCTGAGAAAGATGAGAGTGCCATTTCCTTACAGCTGAACACAGGACTTCTGTTCTAAAATGGTGGGCTTGTTCTTGCTTAGATAGCTGAGGTGATCTTGACGTTCAGACTTGTTCTGAGAAGATTCTATAAATTCGCAGATTTTTAATGCCAAAAAGGTGCTTGACAGTATTCTGAACTCTTACGTAGAATATCAATCAACTTTTTTTTTTTGCATCGAAACAAACACATGAGCTGAATTAAAGCGCATCTACTCTTGAGAAAAAGGCAACAAATTCACTAGTGAGTTGTTCCAATGGTTGCATTATTGAAAAAAATCACATGTATTGTTTCATTGTTTGATTGTTGAAATAAAAATCACAGGTATTTCCAATCTGTTTTCTTAGTTTCAGTTTCTAAATGTTATATCTGACTGTTTTGTTAGTTGAGTCAAGCCCTCTTTCTCAGTTAGATTTTTCCATCAACACGTTGATGTCCTCCTGCTAAGAGAGTTGCCTTACTTCTTTAATTGTACGGTGATATAATCGTTCATTTAATTGTACGGTGATATAATCGTTCATTTGAGTTCTGCTGAGAAAGTAGCTGAGCATTTCTTCTAGAGTCCAAGAAAGAAATATGCTTAATTTTCTGGTTATGTACAGAGACCTTCTAATTTTTGACCATATTTCAGTGAATGTTTTCACATATCTTCCGCTCAACAATAACGTTTCCCTTTTGCTTTGTATGTATTTGCAGTAACTTACCAGTCATAACCAGCAAGTATTTGTTAACTGCATTAAACTAGTAAAGAAGCCAAATGTGAGTTTACTGGTTATTTTTTAAACGATTCAGTTCTGAAATTAGTTTTATACCTTTTGAAGTAAATCATCAATATTAGCAGAAGATTCTGCTCTGTGTTTATAGAAAGTAAAACCCTCTCTAATGTGGTGAACTAGCAATGATAAGTCAAAGTATGAGTATTTAAGAAAATTTAAATCACTTGAAAGCGTGGGCTTATGTTGAATTTAATCACAACTGCGGCGTCATTGTAGCATAGCTACAAGCTAATAGCTCTCAACAGGCATCAGCTGCGGGGAACATTTCATCAGCAGTTCTGCAGGAAACTTTCATGTCTCTCAGTCAGTTTGAGTCAGTATCGTGACTCTAAAGCCTTTCACCACCTCTCAGAAACTGTCTGCATTTTTCAGGTACAAAGAATTGTGTTAGTTGGGGAAAATTATTTACTGTTATGTATGTACGTAAGGGTTCACATTCTCTAGTCAGTCTGTTCTAATCTTGAAGGGAGGGTAAAACTTTGAGTAAACTTCAGAATACAACGGGATGTTAAGACAGTGCCATAGGAAAATAATCATTTCTGAGCCTCGAAAAAAAAGACGTAGTAGAACTGTGAAGGTGAAATGTCTGTGAAATACTTACTTATTTGGAAGAGTCCTGCCTAAGCAATTCTCTGGGTTTCCAAAGAATTAAGAGAAATAATGTGTTTAACTTCTTTACAATTTGCTTTACTTAATCAGAAAAGAAAGTGTGTTCTGACGTTCCATGCCTTCTGCACTGGCTGTGTCTTCAAGTTGCACTTTTAACACTTCACAGACTGTATCAGAAGTAGCAATGTTTTTTCATCCATGGCTGTATTTCACCCTGTGGTATTACCTATAGTCTCCTGTAGTTTTATTCCCATATTGTTAGTATTACTAAAAGCTATCCTGGGTTACTAATTACATGGATATATTCATTGAAATTTACCTATTCCTACCATAGTACCTGTCTGTAGCTATGGCCTTAAAAGGTCTTGTGGACTAAGTAATGGAAGCTGAGCACTACTCAGATGAGAGGCTCGCAGCCTTGATAACACTAGTAACAAGGATTCAGTAAATAACACACTGCCCTTTGAGTGAATATCGAACCAATGATCCAGCGTCATGCTGGAAGGAGCTGTGCTGTTGGGAGAGGTGTCCTCAGCGTTAAGCAGGAAGCCGGTATTCTGACCGCGTGCAGTCGATAGCGTGCTTTATGATGATTTGACCAGGCTGGATTTTGTAAAACTAAATTCTGTTCAAAGCTATATCCTAAAAATAATAATAATAAAAAATAATATATATTTTTTGGACAAGCTATACTTTTCTTTCTGCTCTCCTTGGTTCTTCAGCATTTTCATCTGTTGTTGCAATGCACTTGATCTTCTAGTTGAAATGCACGGTAAGTTACAGACCTACGCTAATGTGCTGCGACTATCTCTGTTTTGTAGAACTACAGAGCATAAAGGTAGTCTGGATTTAAAGTTGCTCTGTAAATTATTATAGTCAGAACTCTGTGTTAAATACTTCAGCAGTACGAATGTGCTTCTATTTTCAGACATACTGGTTAAACACAGATTAATGCAGAAGAAGAAGAGAGAGGACTGCAAGATTTTGTTACTGGCTTTGCTCCTCATTTCCTCTTGAGTTTTTGTCCAAGCAGTTAACCTCTGTTTGGTTTGGTTTAACTCCCATGTGTGCAGTACAGAATATAGCAATAACAAACTGATACTTAAGCCAAGGCCATAATACTGATCCGTTTTACCTATAGGATGTAGTAAGACATAATTAGGTAAAGCTTAGAAAGTGGTTTGAACTCTTTGGGTAAAATGTTGTTTGCACTCCTAATTAATATTTTAAAGGTAATAATGTAGTGAAGAAAATGAATAGCTTATATCTGCAAGAGAAAGGGGAATGAAAGCTGTTCTGGAAGACACATTCAGAACAGGACCAGGAATTTGTTAGGAAGATGTGATAGAAGTGCCATGGTTTGTGTTTGCTGGAATTCATTCCCGTGAGGTTGGCTGGCCATTTGAGTTACTTCTGATAGCACAGCTGTGCTGGCACTGTTGCCGCTGTCCTCTTTGCGGTCCTTCTGCTCTGCGTTGACTTTGTGGCAAGTATGTATCGATGATCTCTGCAATATTTATTTATATTTGGTGGAAGCCTGGCAAACTTGTAATTGCATGGAGTCTTCCTCTGTTATTTAGTATCTTAAGAAAATTATTTCTTTAAGGCAGAATCTTGAGCGTGCTGTGCTACTTTGCAGCTTGGCAGTGACAAGGCGGAGCAGCTGAGTAACAACGCACTGTGACTTTTCTGAGTGAGGGTCAGAATGCTTAGCTCGTTACACACGCTGTTCGAATCAACGAGTGTGTACAACTTACAGTTTCTAGAATGCTGCTGTCATAAACGCAGGTAATGTCACTTGATCACTCCTCTGTGGTTTTTGTTTTTGTTTTGTTTTGTTTTCATTTTTAGTTTCATTTTTTCTCAGCAGAAGTTACCTCATTTCGCTTCTTACATAAGCCAGTGGTTTCTTATCAGCTATATTTTACTCCTGCATATTCACTGCTCACTGTAACTGAGAAAAAATGTGAGTTTGTTCTCAGGTAATGTGAAGTGATTATATTCTTTTGATTTTTCAAGCTGAATGTGGTCCGTTGTCCTTGTTGGGTACTGTAAGTGTTGCTCTAAAATAGATGTTTGTTTCAAATTCACTTTTGGCGTTTGCAAGCTATATCATCTGGGGAGTAGATAAGAAAACTGGTGCCAGTAGGGTGATTTTGTGAGCCATCCAGCAGAAGCCTTGAGTTCAAATGTGCAGAACAGTTTGGAGGAAAGAGTGTAAAGCTCTGTCTTGCACTGACTTTGTCACTGGCAGTGTGCTCTGGTCCCATTCACAAATTGGGGCAGCTCCTAACTTGCATCAGCTGCTCATGACAGTCAAGGACAGACCGAGCACTGGGACACTGTCGCTCCGTGTGCTTTTCTGGAAGTACCCTGAAGTGGTTGTGTGAGGTCAGACACTCTCAGTGCTTGGCGTGGGTCCATGGTGGTATTGCACTGAGCAGCCTCCTCCTATGAAAGAGTGCTTGTCATTTACAGAAGGGAAGGAGAGGGAGTGTAGTGGAACAAGCAGCCTGAAGATATAAATAAAGCTGTTACACTGTGTGTATAACTAATCTGCAAGATAACTACCAGGCTGCTCACCAACTCTCCAACTACTTAGGTCCGATATACAATTTATATCACTTTTTATAATACTGCTAGATTTTTGCATTTTAAAAATGGATCGCTGTTGCTGAAATGAAATTACTTCAATGCTATTTGAAAAAATACTCACAGCTGTAATAAACAGTAATTGTAATTGTTCCTTTATGCTTCAAAAATAAAGGACAGTAGGAAATTACCAATTCAGCATATCGGTTGTAATCAGAAATGTTGTTACCTGTAATGTTAAAGAAATGACAAGCCAAGCTTTGAAGTTTTTACCTCTTCAAGCCTATGCTCTTTCCTGGGAGGCTTTCCTCGGGAAGGGGCTGACAATTTTTTTGTTCGTTTGCTCTTACTGACGGCAGTGGCCCAACAGGAGGCAGAAAGAGGCAGCGCGAGCAGAGTTGTTATTTTATGCTGTGGCAACAGGAAGTTTTTTCACTGATACTTAGTTGCTACAAACGCTGTTCACAATATTTTTTCTTCGTTTTCATGGAGAGAGAGCTGGCAAATCATATTATAAAGAAAAGTAGACTTCAAGAAGGTATGGTGTGTGGAGTGTGTTTCTGAACAGTGCTTAAACTGAATTTAGCAGTGAACAGGAGTGTGTCATGTTTTCGGAGTCCATCTGACTGCTGATGGTCACAGTCTAAAACTGCTGTCTGCTGCCTTTTTTTTTTTGTTGTTGTTCTTTTTCGATTTTGTGCTTCATTGCATTCTTGGAGCTAAGAAATTCTGCTCAAAGCAGAACCATTTACTTTAAATGCAAAACACGGCCAACAGTGAGGTTCAGCTGCACTGGCCCACTTGCGTTCCCAGGGAAGTCAGTGGCAAAATGCCTGCTGACTGTAGAGCAACAGATTCAGTCCTGCGTCTTGCTTATGCCACAGTTCTTCAATGGAACAGAAATGGTGAAATTCAAACGTCAGTGGCCAGTATACTCACAGATGTTTATATCTGGTTCCCACAGAGATTACTGAGAGTGGAACATATACTCAAAAGCAGAATTTAACTCACGGAAAGTTTCCTGCTCACAGATCTGCTAGTGGTCTGCAAGAGGCAGGGCTGCAAAAAAGCTGGATTATTCCCCAGAACCTTTGTTTAAAACCTTGCCGTATTGCAGCTTTTCAGATCACTGCTGCAAGCAAACTCCCCAGAGTAAAGTAACTTTTGTGCTACTGAGGGAGGTAGTCACTCTGTAGATGGCTAATTATTATGAAGATCAGCAAGTGTATTTGTGTTAAAATATGGTGCCTTTCTCATGGGAAGGTGGGCATCCAGAGCAAACCTGCTGTACAGCAGAACCTTCCTGAGCAGGGCCGTTCAATGAGCTATGGAGTATCTATCTCGGGGGAAGGCCAGCTTGAGTGGACTTGAAACTTTCGCTCTTTAGGTAAAGTTTTCCCTTTCAAGGAGACCAAGGCTGAGTTCTAATTCTTGTGTTGATAAGCCACAAGCAGGGAAATAATACTGACACTTTAGGTTTGTAAAATGGTATAAAAACTATCTGGAGAGAAAATGTATTACTTCCCATATAACAACTTAAGTAGCTTTGGAAATGAATGCCACTGGTAACAGTTTTCATTTTCTTACTCTTTTTATATATGAGTTGCAGTAAATATAGCACCTTGATGCAGGCAATACAATTTTTAAATGATAATTTTAAAGCATAATGTTAAATATAATGCTAATTTTGCTTAGGAATATGTATCAGAATGAAAACAAAGTTCCATCTAAGACTTTGCAGAGAAATAGCAGAAATTCAGTAACATGTGCTAAGTATTGTAGATTGAAAGAACCAGAGTCTGCAGGTGTATGAACAATCAAAGCCATTCTGTGTGTTTATGGAGTCATTTAATCCACGTCTCAAAATGTAACATGATTACGTTTTTTTACAGTTCTTTGGTAAATGGAAATCTGCTTCATAAATTGTGTGCAATAAATGTTTGTCAATTTGCAGACATCTGAATCAGTTGAAGCAAATAGCAATTTGCAACAGCATAACATAACATACATAACAATGTGCAAGCTCGAGAGCGTCGTTCAGTTACTAATGACAGTGAAAGTTACTGCATGTTTTAGGTCCCGTTGCTTGTCTCTGCTCCTATGCAGCTCAAAGTAGTGTGTTATTAAGAAGTATTTAGGGGTTCTCATGTTAATTCGGGACAAATTAGTTGCATAAATGTGAAGTTAGCAGGTCTTAGCATGTTTGGAGTAATTCGAAAATAGACTAAAAATTACTGGGGACTGACATGTTTTTTACTGAAAAGCAATTAGTATCTCCATTATTATTCACTAGTAACGGAATCGTGAAACTTAAGGAAATCAATTTTAGGCAGATTGTTTGGAATATTACTGCTTAAATTTGATTTCAAATTTGCTTTTAAAAATTCTTATGCTTTTAAGTGACAAAAACCCACATAAAAGATAAGAGCAATAAGACAAGCATCTTAAATGCATCTAGTTTGACTGCCAGAGTAAGAGCATTATGCCACACAAATGCAACCTAATAGCCACTTTTGAAGCTTGTCTTTTGCTTCCTGCTCAGCCTACAGAAAGTATTACAAGATTATATCTGTTCTGGCTGGCCAAAACAGACTTTTGCAGCAATGTCAAAAAGGTAGCAATCAAAGAGTGTGGGTTTTTTTTTTTTTTTTTTGTAAGGCGGAGTGGGGAGACAGGAGTAAATTGGCACACTGGGGGATGAGGAATAGGAAGTTTGCATTTTAAGAGTTGCCTGGAGCTTCACTGGGATAGTATGAACAAAACAAAGTTTGTCTGTGTCAGCTGAATTAAAGTGTTGTGTTGTGTTTGTCTTAACTAGCGAAATGTTAAAGGTGTACCTAGCGAATGGCTGGTAATGGCAAGTGCTGGGAGCAGTGACCGCTCTGGCCACACTGGTCTTAGCGGGCAGGCAGGTCTGCTGCTGCCTTAGGGCTCTTTCTGTCACCCTGGGCAGGTTGCCATGTATTTCCCAGAAAACGAACGGCTATGTTGTTCCATTTAAAATGTCTGGTTAAATCAAATTCTGATACTCTAGTTTATGAGTTCTTTCTTCCACACGTTCAAAGGAGTTTCAGGTATGTCAGGTGTCTTGTCCAGAACCCTGAAAACCCTTATCTGCTTACTGCTTTTAATTTAATATTTTAACTTATGTTTTGGTTTAGGCAAACTTACCTTACAGAGAATTTTTGTGTTGGAAGTTCGTTTAAACTTCAGCTTCGCTTGATATGCATGACTTTCAAAAGTCTTAGGTATTGCTCTGCTTCTGTAAGAACAGCTATGAGATCAGAAATTACTTCTGACTTTCGGTTAGACCATTGCATGCTAAACAGCTTTGTGAATCCCACCGCATGTGTTCCTGGGTTAAAATGGCTTTGAACTTCTCTCTCCGTGGAAAACTGAAATCCCAGTCACTGCAGTCACATCTGCAGCCAAGCACTGTTTCTCACGTGAGTAAGCTCCAGTTCACCTCGGTGTCATGAGAGTAATGCTGGCTGTTCGCTGAGTCAGGCTCTAAGATTTCAGCCCAAAATAGAGCTTGAAAGAACAGTTTTATAAAATACTATGTAAGGTTAATTTATAGCAAATTCATTTTCTAGGAATCGCTTATCAAATCCCTGAGAGCTTACACTGTTGCAGTGCCTAACAAGCTCCTGGTTTTTGCAAATCATCATGTCTTTGGATGAGTTGCTGTTCTGAAAGCTGTAATGAGTAATTTGCTGGGACATATGTTAATATGGTATGTAGACATGTGCTCTAAAATTGCTGCTAAACAATGATAAACACAAATTAACACAGTACGCAGAAGGAATTCATTCAGCAGCCATGCTTTGGGACCTGTTCCACTAAATAAAGGTTCTGCTGAAGTCAAGAGGGAGGAAAAGGGACTCTAGGATCAAGCCCTGTTGTTCAGGGTGGTACTCATTATTTAAGCGTGTGTATAGATTTGATTGCCTTTGCCATAGTGCGTCACGTTTGCTGTCGGTTGAGTATCACCAACAGATCATTAGTAAGCTTTTTTTTTTTCAGCAGAAATATATTTGTTTATCTTTTACATAATCTTGTGAAGGAGAAAACTCTTGCTTTTTTACTGTTTGTAGAACACAGCTGTTGCCAAAGAACTTCTTGTTTCACCTGTTGTCAGATTATGCTAAGCCTCATGTTTCTCTCTGTAAATCCAAATTATTTGTCATACAACTATGTCATACAACTTAATAAAAGTTAAATCAATACCTTTGCAGACCAAGAACAGGTCAGTAGTACCAGTTAGTAAATGAAATGTGTATGTTCGGTTTACTGTTATCTGGTGGAGTAAATCATTATGACTTGTTATGACAGACATAAAGCGCATGGCTGCATTTTGTACCAGCCCAGTGATTCATCTAAATATCTAAACCTAGGAAACCTGTGTTTTATGCCTCTGGATAGTACAAATATTGCTACCATGTTTTTCTTTCCAAAGGTGCAGTTTTGCTTAGTTTTCTCTATCACATATGGTATCTGTTATACTGAGATATTTATCCTACCTGCTGTATCAAAGGAAAAAATGTACCATCTCCATGATGGATGTCCTCACCAATGAGACGAGCACTGGGTGGGCAGAACGATCACATATTGCCGTACTAGTTAATAATTGTGGAGGTGAGTCTGCCATAGTTGCAGAGAATGGTACATGAAAGATTCAGAGAGCAGCACGGGTGTACAGGTACACGTATTTAGCATCTTCAAATAGAAATGAAACATGATAAATCTGTAATTAGATCATTTGAAACTGGATATGAATCTTCAGGAAAAATGTTTGAAATGCTGAAAGCTAATGAGGTTGAGATACAAGATCAGGTTGTGCAAATGAACAACGGAAATAGTCAAGAATGGTTTGAGGGTGTCCGTTATTAATTTATTCAAGATAACATTCTTAAATAGTATTGTTGACAGTTTGAATATAGTAGGTTCTCCATAAATACACAAGTGAAAATCATTCCCTTTCCTTCCTACCTCCTCGTCATACTGCTGGTTCATTGTTGTCATTTTTTTCCCGTGTGAGCATTACAGTTGGCTCAGATTATTTGCCATGCAAAATAGAGCATGAAAAACAGTAATGTCAATGTACGATCAGGACTACTGTGTGTTATAAGGAATACAAGAATGTATGTATGAATGAAAAGGAGAAACCCGCAAAACATTGATGTGTATTTTCAGTGAGATCTTAGCATAATAATACCTATGCAAATTACAATTATTTGTTACCTCATATTTAAAAATAAGTTTTATAAATGGACGTTGCAATTAAAGCAAACCAAAAACAGTACTAGAAATTTTAAGTATATTTTGGTACAGTGGTTATTGTTGTACAAACTGAATGATGTTGCCTGGGGCTTTGTTGCTGTTTAGTTTACTTGTAACATGCTTATTTGCGTTTATCTGTAGTTTAGTCATATATGTATATTGCACATCTCCAGTGTGCTCTTACAGTACATAGGCTTTGTATGTGATACGCAGAATGATTGGATTCTTGATTTGGTGGGTAGATGGTTAGAATGAATATGACAAACGTTGCATTTCTGAAATAATAGTTCTCTCTGCATATTACAGTGCAGGACGGCTGCTGGAGAAATTAGCAGCTGTTCATTTAAAGAGTGGCTGACTTGGTGATGTGGTTGGCAAAGTGGTGTTCGCTTCTGTGGAATCGTATCTGTGCACAACTGCTTGTGAAAATGGTACTCTGATTTCTGAAAAGAAAGTGTTTTCTGAGTCCTCTGAAGACTTTCTTCCATCAGAGGACAGGGCAGCCGTGACAGTCATCTGTTGTTTTGTTTTAAAGTAGTTACGTAGCCTCGGTAACTGAAGTACTAAAACTTAGACTTGGTGGACCTCCCATGTAGACGTTAAATCCAGAAGGTTGTATAGCCGTGTAACGTTAGTAGTAAAAATTACTCACACGTTTCTCTATATAAATGAGCCCTCCAACTGGTGTATGGGGTTTTACAGAAAGAGGCAAAGAGCGCTCAATTCTGGGCTGCCTTTCAGTAAGCTTAAAAACATCTGATTCAAACAAATTTCATTTCTTCAGAGCTTAATTATTTGTAAACCCACGTTTATCAATGTAAAAATGCATGTGCATGCAGGTGTGATCTACTCAGTTTGAAATCCAAGCCAATTTTGTTATCTATGCACAGGGAAATTACATGAACTCTTTTTTAGTGCTGGGAGAAAGCCCTGTTTCTTCTCATGTTATTGATTCAAGCAGCATGGAGTATTTCTCTTAAACTATCCACAGAAACTGAAAATTATTCCCCAAAAGAAAACAGGAGTGAGAAAGCTCAGCCTGAGGCAGAGCTTTTTGCTACTGAAGATGTGGGTGTTAAAATCATAGATAAGCATGACAGTTTTTCATAAAGCAAGATTTGCTGGAAAAGTTTTAACTGTGCCCAGGGAGCAAGTACACGCTTGCAGTCATGTGCGCAGATCCTGCTCTTTCCTTCCTCCTGCTTTTGCATACATGCAGCTCACAATCCAAAATGGGTAAGATGCATTTAAAATCTGGTAAACACACTTTCTGTACACAGCTAGAGTTTAAATCATGGCGCTCCGTGTGGCCTATCTACGTGAGACAGCTGTTTTACAAAAAGCACGTCGCATTGCCAAGGCAAGGAGCAGCCTTTCTGTCAGCTTCGGGAGCAGCTGCTGGCCCGGTTCTGAGCCAGTGACACGAAGCTGGGAGGGCTTATGTGCGTGCCGTGAGGACTGGGGACAGGAAATGAAACAAGTGAAAAGGAAAAAAGGTGCAGACCCAGTTTTTAATGGACATAAATTACCACAGCTGACTTCAGTGCAGCCAGGCCAATTTACATTAGCTAAAGGTGTGATCCATGTGTATTTCAAATGAAGAAAGTGTTTAGAGAAGAGGAGTGCAAATTTTTCAGTGAAAACAGTTGGATATGTTTATCAGGCAGTTCTCTTAGGCTGCAAAACTGCTCTCAGCTGATATCGGAGGGCTGACAACACAGAGGTGCACAAGGGAGGGCAATGAGCAGTTTAAGCACAGGTCTCTTGCTTAGTGACAGAAAGACAGGAATGTTAAAATGATAGTTTACAATTCCAACATCTTTCGTTTTCAAAAGGTGCGTTGTTTCTATAAACAGCACTGCATTATGGATCAGTATTTTGGCTTGAGAGTCTCCTAATGTATATTCTGCTAATTGTATTTTCAGCTATCTGGAGTTTCCCTTTAAATTCATGTTGGTCTCTAAATCACCAGGCAGAGCTGATCAACAGGAAGTTTTTCTGCTGTTTACTAAAGCTAGCAAGTTACTTTGAGGTGCATCACGGAGTACTAGCAGAAACCTTCCAGGCACTGTTGTTGCCCCTGTCCCACCAGGGACCGATGCCTGCATCTCCTGGGACACGGGCGGTGTGTCAGCTGAAGGCAGAAGTAAGCACTGACCCAACAGCCAGCGAAACAGGCATCTCCAGCCATGGAGTACAACATACCTGTCATTACCGACCACCCGAACCATATCGTAGTCAAGCTGCCTGATTTAGAAGCAGTACTGTCACAGTTAAAGGGAGCTGCGTTGCTCTGGGAACTGTTGCTTTTCAACTGCAAGTTAGAAAAATGAAAATTGCTAAGGGATCTACCGAATTGCAGATGTGAGTTTATAATAGGCCAGTGTTACAGATATTTTAGTAAGTCACGGATATTGTGTGGCTATTTTTACTTGGTGACAGGACACTGTTGCAGTAACATTCCTTTTGTAAGAAGAAACAAAAGGGAAGGGTCACAGAAAGACTGCAGTCAATTTGTAAGGTTTTTACATAACGGTTTATTTCCTGATACTTATGTGCTTATCTTTTAAAGTTAATTTCTAGAATAATAGAGGGCAAGAAATAAGGAATATGTTTTACAAGGTGGTATTTAAATTGTTTTACGCTGCAGTGCTGCATTACAGGGAAAATGAATTAGTTCAGTTGGTTCGGTTGAAGACAGCTCTCACTTCTCAGTTCTTGCTTTTAGGCCAACTTTTTGTGTCTGTTGTGCCCCAGGTAGCTCAGGGCAGCATGAGGCTCCTCCAGGAAGCACCAGCAGAGAAGACTGGCCTCCTCCAGTCCCTGCACAACTTGCAGGCCAGTACAGCACTTGGCTGTGGCTCAACTCCCTCTCCAGTTTTCCTGGCCCAAAGCAGAGCAGGCAGAAGTGAAGTGTGCCCCTTCTCCCTCCTCAGAGAGCTTTTGGGCCACTCAGCCACCTGCGAGGTCATGTCCCTGTTAGGGATGCTTTTCATCCTTGAAT
Organism: Chauna torquata; assembly: GCA_013399475.1. Taxonomy (NCBI): domain Eukaryota; kingdom Metazoa; phylum Chordata; class Aves; order Anseriformes; family Anhimidae; genus Chauna; species Chauna torquata. Next base: position 23,545 of record VXAL01009923.1, read on the forward strand.
CCTTGGGATGGCAAAAAAGCCTGAGGGTGGAATCGAGCATTGTTTCTGATACTGTATGCTGTCAGTGGTTAACTGGCGCCTTCCAGTCCTCGCTCAGACCAATCTTCCGCTGAAGTCACATGCAGTGCTCTGTGGGGCTTTTGTGTGCATCAAGGCTGGGTATCTGGATGTGTCCATCCTTCTCTTCTACCGTGAGTGTGTGATATGTTGTATTAAACTGTGAGACTGTGACCTTGATCTGTGGGGCCTCAGTGTAGTATTGCTGATTTGGGGTTTCTGACGTTTGGCTTTGGAAAATGTATTTGCAGCTGGTGTGTACCATTTCTAGGTAGGCCACTTAGCAGTATGATGCTGGCAGGAAGTTTGATTGCACAGTAACTTTAAACTGCTGTGATCTAGAAACATTTGTTTGATTGATGTCCTTTTTTGTCTGAGATATGTAATATTTCATTTATACAACAATACTGGTTTGTTTCTGCTGAGGAACAAAAAGCACTTGCTAACAATAGACACTTTCCTGAAACAGTTTTGACCTGTACTCACTCAAAGTGTCATATTAATGAAAACAAATGAAGACTAAATTGCAGTGCTTCTTTGCAGAGAACAGTTTATGCTGGTTTTGGTGCATAGTTGTAATACAAGAGTATTTTAACACTGTCTTTCATATGGGTTGCATCTTGAAGCTTTTTATGGGGCAATGGTAAATAGCACAGATGACATGTAGTGTGGTTTGGAAGATGTATTCATAGCTGAGTGGTGATTCTAAGTGAGTTGGTTTAGGATGCAGAGAGAGACAGAAAGGCTGGTCCCGAACTCTTTGAGGAGTCAGCTCTTGTACCAGCAGTTTCAAAGTACAAAATATTGATTTCTGTTGTCCTTTATTTTAGTCATATAGTTAAATATTTCTCATAAAACCAAATGTTAAGTATTGTGGTACCTGTTCTTGGAGAAGGACTGCCTTTTCGTTCTGTTCGTAGAGTGCCTAGTGTAACAGGCCCCTGTCCCTTTGTCCTGGCTGTGCAGGAGGTCTAATTTTGCACAAGGAAAAATGCTGGCATACTAATATCACATGTATTTTTGCTTTATTATATGATCAACAAAATTCATTTTTTCTATAGACAGTTCCGGTGTGCCCATTGTGGACACAGTGCCACAATGCCTGCTGTTGTTGCTGTGGCATTGTGATTTACAGCAACCTAAGAACAGTGCCGAGTATTGCTGTGACAGGACATAGAGTGTCTGGCGGTACACAGAACTGTGCCTCATCTGACTGAGAAGCAGATTTTGTTGCATTTGCTCGACAGCATAGTTGCAGGGAATGTTAGTTTACAAGTACCACTTCAGGCTAGGACTGACTCAGGACATCCATGGGTGTCAGTCTCTCAAGTTGTTCTTGATGCTACTGTGAAAAGGAGCAGGTCAGGCTCTCGGACTGAATTCTTCAGCCACAGTGCCTTGAGATTGCTCTCTGCAGGCCACAGTTCTCTAAGACCCACTTCCACTACTTGCTAGAGCCTTGTCTTGCTGCAGCACTTGATTTTCCTTTCCTGTCCCTATCTGCACTGTGCAGAATTTAGCCTTTGGTTCCCAACATGTAGGTGACAATGAATACATTGCTATTATTTTTTTGTTTACTATTGCACTTGACTATCAGGATCTATTAGAGAAAGTACTTCATCACTTGATTATTTGCAGCTGGTAAATAATGGCTTGTTGGGATCAGTCCAGCATTTAATTTCATATAAAAGTTTTGAAGTTGTGTGCAGTTACACAGGAAATTTGTAGCTATCTGAACAGTTGCCTGCATAGTCTGGTGGCACGCTGGGAGCCTCAGGGAGGAAAGGGTAAAGGACAATTTTGTGCACGAGTCCATTTTTTTGATTTATAGCCACTAAAATGACAGAGTTTAAATCCAGAGTGAGCCTCAGGACCAGTACTCAGCTTGCAGCTACTCTTTACTCATGTAAAGCTCTCAATGACTTCAGTGGGAATTTTACTGAGGCAATAATTTCATTACTTGTCGCATTTGTTTTTTAGATCTCGGCCATTGAGAAACTTAGTGTGCGAAGTTATTCTACTGACAGAGGCTTCTATTATCCAGATCCCACAGAGCAGAGTTTGTTGTTTCATTGATGCTGAGTGTAGTTCAGTGTCCTGCTTAACTTGATCTGCTTTTCTACCTTGGGCACAAAGAGGGAAGGAATAGCTCAGTATTGGATCCTGATGGGTCATACTGGTGGGGAAGCCAAGCCGACTTGTAGAGGACAAGGAACCACTGATAAATGAGCATTTGACTCAAAACAGAGGGGGCAAAACCTTTCTGTGGTAGACAAAGTTTTTATGTGAGGATCATAGGTTTGAAGGCATCATGTCTGCAAGGTAAATATAAGGCTATTCCGTGCAGTAAGCTGATAACCACCACCAAAGCTGCATACTTCGTTAAGGAATGGGAAGCTGCCGCTTTCTTTTGGACAAAGCAACATGGCTTAACCGTCGTTTGAACTGGCGGCGACTGCATGAAATGACCCATGCTTGAAATAGGCTAAGTCTCTATTTTCTTCGTACAGAACAGAAACACTTCAGATTCAAGGGCAAAGTACTCTACTTGAAGCATTTTTACTCTCTCAGAAGTATTTTCTCACATGACTTCCCATGTTCCTTTCTGCTCTGTCATTCCTGGGAGCTGACTTTTTGCTTGAACTCAACTTGCATAGCAGTACGTAGTTTAAAGTCATGCATTGCAAAGGTCCATGCCTTCTGGTGATTGTAGGTCACAAATGAGGAGTCTACTGAAATGTGGGAATAGCTTTGAGACCCTACAAATATATGTACTGAGGTTGAGGTCTGTTGTGCTAAAAGTTGTTTGAAGCAACTATAGAAGAAAGTCTCCCCTTAACAGTCCCTATCATCTGTAAAATAGAACCAAAATAAGTTAGTCATTTCATGAAAATGACTTCTGCATATTAGTGCAGAAAGTGGGTGTGGATCTCCAGAGTACCTGGCCATTTTGTCGCAGATGTAACCATTTTTCTCTTCTATAATGTTCTTTTCTTCTTTCCATGTTTCCTAGAAGAATATACGAATCACAGCTGTCAACAAGAACCACTTGGTCAATGTGTAGCAGACAAAGACAGAAACATTTTGGTTTTATATATGTAGAGATGACAAAACCTAGATTCAAATGTGTGTAAACAAGTAGGCTGGGCCTATTTAGAAAGAAATTTGTGTTGACACAGGAGACGCAACTGGTTCTTGCAGAAATAAACAGAAACACTTAAGTGCTGTCAGAGATTCCAGACTGGGGGGAACATTTCCAGTATCTGGGGTGCTTGTGGGCAAGCATTAAGCTCTTTTACCTGAATAAACTGAAATATGTTACAGGCATGCCTCAGAATCAAGTTTCTTACTGCTTTAATCCTAGATTTCCTAGTGCTTTGTGGATTCTTCTCTAGGATCTTGACCAGGACTGTAAGAATAAATTTAAGTAGAGAAGACCTGTCCTTATGTTAGGGTTTTGGAAGCTGATTTTGTGATGTGAATGCAAGTTTGATTAATAAAAACTGTATTTCACTACAATTTCTGTCTGTAGCACAAGGAGAAGCTCACCAGGCTCACTGAGAGGGAAAATACGTTTGCAGAGATTTCAGCCTTTTTTCACTATTACAGGTAGAAGTACATGTTGGCTTTTCATGCTGTATTCCTCTGTATTGTCTAACATAAAGTTTAAAACATGTGAGAAGTTGCATCTCAGAATTTATGAAGAGCAATCACACTAGGCATTCCTTTTGTTACTGATCAGCAGGACTGTTATTTTCAGCTTTCGGTAATACTGACCTATTATTTTAGTGGAAAATTGCTACTGATATAATGGAGTTTGGGTCAGGCCACCTTTGCTTATTTAAAAACTAGTTGAGATTTTCCGTATTGGTTCCTGTTACATTGCTATTATCGTGATTATTGCATTTGTCTCTTGACTACCTGCTAGTCACACAGAGGAAATTGTGTGTTGTCTTTGCTGTTAGTCACGGAGTGCTGCCAGGATGGAGAGGAGAATGTTATGGAAGGGACAGTGCGCTGCACCTGGGTGTTGGGGGAGTGTATGTAGAAAGGGAGGTAGGAGGTGTGCAGCCTGTCAGTGTTCTCATCAGCCCTTTGAGAAATCCAGCCTTGAGTTTCAGTCGTTAAAAGTACTGTGCTGAGGAAGGGTTACAGACTGAAAGATCTACACTGGTACACTTGGAACACTGTCTGCTGAGCAGGGTACCTGACTGAAACCTTGCTGGCGACACACTTGCACAAATACTACTTTAGATGATATCAAAACACCATTTCTCCTGACAGTTCTGAAGAGATGGGGATAGAAGTTGATGTGACTGGAGTAGCTCAGCTGTGAGAACTTGGCAAGATTTTTAGACAAGAGATTGTTGTTAAATCTGTAGTCATAGCCTTACAGTCCAAGAGCTCCATGGAGACCCTGGCTCTAAAAAAGTCGAATATCCACAAGCCGATGTGATGACTCCTGATCTCTTTCGCTCCTGATAACTAGCTTTACTTTCAAATTTTTCTTCAGAGTGCCAAAACCGATCTGTTCAAGTATATATTTTGAATATTAGATCACTTTCATATTTTGTAACACAGTAACATAGCTGCTGTCACACTGAGTCAGCCCAGTGTCTTGGCTGGTATCTGTTTTGTGGTCATTAGCTAACACCTGGTGCATCAGTTGAAGATGAAATAGAAAACTGTATGTGAAGAACAGAAGGTAACTGGAGAAAGGAGTGGGGGGGGGAGAAGGAAATCATCAGAGAAAAAATGTGTGTATATAAATTCTTTTTTCACACCTGCAGGCTATCAGCTTACACCTTAAAGCACAGAGCTTGGTTGCCCTCATCAAAATCTTTTGTTGCGTAGCTCAGATACAATGCAATGCTTTTGAATGCTTGTATAATGGTGCAGTCTGCCAACCAGCATGTTTGTCTTTGTAACCTTCCCCAGCTACCAGGTCATAATGAGCACTTCTGGGCTCCCTGCAATTTCCTTATGTCAAAGTAGCATGTAAAAAATTGAAGTTCTATTCCTGCGTGTGGCCGGATTCTTTTGTGGGCCAATGCCACTTCTTCCAGTCGAGTTACACAAGGAATAAATTGCAAAATAAGAGGATGATTTTGAGAGGCAGGTTATTTTTATATTATTTGTTTAATGTACTTCTTGCCCTTTTGTTTTTAATTCACTCTAGCTTTGCAATTTTCTCCTTAAGTTTTTGTTTTGTTCCTGCTTTTTACCACTGCCTCTCTCTCTGTTGTTTCCCTCTTGGCTTATTTCCCATATGCTTTTTGAAAATCAAGTAAGGAGAAGGGGCAGAACAAGAATCAGAACAGCTGTAATCACACAGGGCTGAGCAGTTTCTCCGCCAAACAGGCTGCATTTGGCAGAGCCCTGTTTTCAGCATTGAATCCTTGGCACGCTAACAGGTGCCTCCACAAATGTCCTGTGCTGAGTGGAAATACTGCACGTGGCATATGGTTGAGGGTTTGACCCAGACTGGAATGGCGAGAAGACAAGATGAGAGGGCAACAGTCAAGCAAAGAAACTCAAGGACAAACTTCCTAACTCCTGTACGGGAAAGAAGCTGAAATAGTAAGATCTAAATTCTAATCCCGGCTATATTCGGATGTGTCCCTTGATTTCTGTTGTCGTGGTCCTACATTGCAGCCTGGTGTGGCTGCGAACAGAATCGGGCTCTGATTGTCAAGATGTCACAGGGAGATGATGAATTTTGGGTATAGATGGTAATATGTTGCTGTTCAAAAAAATGCAGAAGCCGTTCTCCCCATGTTGTCTCTGGCAAGGGTGACCTTTTCAAGGTATTGCCTTGATGTCATCCGGATGACAGACGTTGCAGTCAGCTGGAATTGTATGACTAAACATCAGGGTCAATTCTCTGAGCCTTTAATTATTTTAAATTATATGACAGTGAGATGAAATAGAATTTTGATTTGATATAAAATAACAAGGAGGAAAAGAGTCTCGTCTGGCACTTCTCACCCCCACCCCTATTTAGAAACCCTTTCAGCCTAAATTTATTTGTGGTTAGTGTATGCTTGTGAGAGTGTTGTCTTTCAGCAATCAGAATTGGGAGAACTGGACTTGCTTCTTAACTGTGTCACAGATTTTCTGCATGACCTGCAGCAAATCATTTTATTTACCCATGCCTTGATTCTCTGTCTGGGAGAAGGGGCTAATGTCAGTTCCACGCGTCACTGAGAGGATAATGGACGGGTGACAGTAGGGCATTTAAGTGGTGGGTTGCCCTGGGTCGCGTGAGAGCAGTTCTTCCCTGAGCACAGTATGAGGTTGCCTCCTGCCTGCTCTGGGCCCCCGTGTACCAGGTATGACCAAGCAGGGCACCTGATACGCACGGTGCGGGGCTGGAGGGCGCTACGTGACCCATGCTGTACGCGTGGTGCTGACAGAGTGGAGTGGGCCCCACTGAGCAACTTTTGTATTCAGAGACTACAACTTGGCTAGTCCGCAACTGCAGCCAGCCTGGCCTGCAGTGGCAAACAGGTGGCTGGAGTTATCTACGTGGGACAACAGAAAGAATGACCTAGGAATGAGTTTGGCTCTTGGCTTGAAGTTATCCCCAGTGTACTTACTTCTGCCTTAGCTGATACCTTCTCAAGGGTGCTTCTGTGTGACAGTGTCCTCAGTGAGCCTCTGCTCCTAGTGAACTAAACTAAGCTGCTACTGCTGTAACCTGGGCAATTTAGCATCAAAATTGTGACATTACATTTTGCTTCCCAGAATCACAGCTGTTTTAGTTATCTGCAGCCCACTGTTTTGTGCTTCCTTGTTGTCCTTCCTTTTTTTTCTTTTTTTTTTTTAATGGCTGTTGGTGGCAAAAAATTATGCAGTAAACTCAGTGTTTTCCCTTAAGTATTGATATAATAGCTAGTGAAAGACCTCGTATGCCAGAGCATATGAAAAAATGTCAACTGGAAAGAGTCAGTCTGTAGTGTATTGCCTTGGTCTGCCCTTTGCCTTAGTGGGAAGAAGTTGTTGGAAAATATCATTCATTTTAAACTAAACAGTAAACCTCCTTCAAATTATATCTTAAAAAAAAAGAGAGAGAGAACATCTTGGATAGTCTTTGATTTAGATGCACTGCATTTTAAATGTGTCCTAATTATAGTGCTCATCACTTAACATTAATTTAATGAACATCCTCATTTATAAGGACAAGGTTGGCAAATAGGAATTAATGCCATTAAAACCCGCAAGTCTCCCAAAGGAAAAAAAAATCAAAAGATCTATGAACAAAACGTAACCTTATTATTTATAACAAGGCAAAATACAAAATCGCCATCCATAAGTTTTTGTAATTGGCTCGGGGGCCCGTAGCACAGGCAGTTCTGCAAGCAGTGATACAGCGCTGCCAGCAGCCCGTGATGCGAGGGGCTGCTCCCAGCCCGGCAGCGTGCTGGCAGGTGTCTGCACGCGGGAGTCGCTGCCGTGGTGCGTGCTAATTGGCAGCCTCCGTGCAGCAGCAAATGCAAAATGGAGGCTGAGCACCCGAGGTGCTTCTGGTAGGTCAAGACAGAGAAAAATGTCCATTTCTTCTGGACAAAGGCTTTTAACTTTGAGGTCTGTCAATCTGGCACCTTGTCAGAACAGTACAACTATCGTATGAAACGACCATTTGTTTCCTTTGCCCATACAAGAGATCTGATTTGTTGCTTCTCTGAATTATGGTGGTTGTGTGGTTTTTTTTCTTTTTTCTTTTTTTTTGATGTTTAGTAGAGACCTCTCCTTGGGATCCCATGAGAGCCTGTCAGAACCTGAGCGGGTGGTGTTACTTGGTGAGATTTTGTTGGCAAATGTAGTGCAGGCCAGGGTCTGCTCTTGCTGCTCCACATGGGAGTCTGCTATAGAGCTGTGACTGCTGAAGCACAACTTGTTTTGAGGAACTTTCAGGTTAAGGTTCCAGTTTTGCAGGTGGGCCCTTGGCATCGTTTCGGTTTCAGCTGTCCGGATCAAGACCAGGACTTTTCTAATCAGCTCCAGGAGTGATCACAGTGGTTCATCAAGACCCAAAGATAATGACTGAAGGAAGACATTGTTTTCTTGATGGATCTGGAAAAGTGGTTGTAATGCATATCTCTGCTTTTATCATTTAATTGCATGCTGATATCAGAACTGCTCAGCCTGAAGAAACACAAGCTGTCAGATTTTCTCCCAAGGCATGGACTTCAACATACATGGAAGTTGGGTGCTCCGCTTACTCCTTAAGAGTCGTTTTCATCCCGAACTGTTCCGGTGATGTTACAGGGGTTTAAGTGATGGCAACGACAGTTACTTATGAGCCAAGGATAGATTATGTTAACGAAGGGGCAGCGTAGACCTACACGCAGCCCTGCGCCCCTCGCGCGCTCTGTAAGGAGGCTAGGGGCGCGGTGTGTGTCACAGCCGGCTCGTCACGCGGGCCTTGGCGGCGTGCGGCTGGATGCCGCAGCGGCTGCGCCTCGCGTCTGGTCCAGCTTGACTCAGTTACTGCACTTTTCTCCACAAATACGATGATGATCTGCAATATTTAGCCCCTTCTTCAGTGTTTAGGAAGGAGGATTTTTATTATTATTACCCAAATTGTGCTGTATAGTTATTTAAGGGGTAGGGGAGCACAGTTGAGCTTTAAACAAAGACATAAACTTTGCTTCTGTGAGAGTTATGCCTTGCAGAAATGCTACTCAGTAGAAAAATGCTGCAATTTAAGGCCCAGGTGGTGCAAAACTTTCCAACAGAACTGCATTTCAACTTCTGTTTGAAATTAGTGGTGAGTACCTGCTGAAGGACTGCTCGACTTCAGGATGGAGTTTATCGATAAGTGATACACCTGATACTTTATTCTTAGATCTTCTCTGTCTTCCATTTTTACCACATCAGTTGTGTCAGTCCTGACCCCAGACTGCAGCTGGCTGGCTGACTTGCTGCTTCTACGTTGGGAACTGTATAACCAGCCAACCACATGATCAAATTCCTTAACTTCAATATCTGTATAAATTTAAAGTGTGAGTCTAAATTTTTATCTCTTCCTGAAATGTGGAAACACAGGTCTTAATTCACCACAAGTCTCAGCTGGAGGCAGCTTCTCTAAACGTTGCCATCACCTCCTAGGTTTTGTCACGAAATGCACAAATGTAGAGGCAGTTCCAACAAGAGGACAGAAACGCAGAGCCTTTTCCTTCTGCGTGGCTTTTGGGCAGCTTTCAGCAGTTCCACATCTAGAACACCAGCTTCTTCTCCCGGGTAGCTTTTGTGAGCATGAGCATTTTGTGGCTTTTTTTTTTGTACATAATTTGTTTTCAGTTAGAAAGAAACTTGATAAGATACGTGATCATCAAGGCTTTTTTTTATGTTTATATGTTTATGGCTAAACTGATTTTAAACTAGGTCCAACTGACAGAACTGGGATAGCACAGCACAGCTGTTTCTTTGTTCTGAGTTTGCCGCCAGTGCGGAGGTGGGAGCCTGCGCTGGTATGATGCTGCGGTGTTACGGTGGATGTGGTTGCACATGCCGCAGACAGTTACACAAGGACAATTGGAGCAGTTGTTTTTCTGCTGCGACGTCACAGATGCCATTTTGCTGGCATTCAGGGTTTCCCTGCTCTTGCCCCCTCTGCCTGCGGCCACTTTAGCCTGCTCTTCCGCCGTTGCCTCTTGCCTCCCCTCGTCTCGGTGCTCACGGCTGGCTGCCCTGCGCTGGTGCGGCCGCGCGATGCTCATGGCCCTGGCGTGTGTAGCAGTGGGGCACCTCAGAGCCTCACGCGGAGGAGCTGCCTCTATTGCCTTGCTTCCCTCTCCGGCATTTTTAAACATGCTGGAGTATTTTTGGTTTGTTTACTTTTCTGTGACTTGGTTTACAGGTCAGCTACTGATAAAGATGGTGGGAAATTCTCCTTTCCAATGACAGACCTCTTTAGGGATTAGGTTACATTTTAAATCCTCTTTTTTTCTTTTTTTTTTTTTGTTTCCTCTCCCTCTCTACAGACAAAATGGTGCAAGTCTTCATGTTTATTTGGGTTTATCTTTGTCTCTGATGAAAGGACATGCCTTCTCCACTCATCCAGGCCTAAGTACAAGCTCATCAGAGATGATGAGTCGATGAGTGATTGTGTTACTAATATTTACAATCTTACTGACGAAAAATGAGAGGTTCATCAATTAATTGTGTATCTTTTGCCTCTAAGTCTTGTCAGCAGTTCAACTCAGTAAATATTGGACTGAATGTGAGTTGGAACTGTCCATAGATGAGTCAAAGTAAACAGTTTAATGTCTGTCATCTAAATACATAATCTTAGGCTTTTACATTGCTTTCAAATGCTTTCAAATGTTCCGAGCATCTCCTAGTTAAAGTCAGTAGCAATTCTCTGGTGGACTTCATAGAGTCTATTTAGGGCCAAAGCTGTGGCTATAGGAAAAATGTTATTTGTGTCTTTCTGTGTAGGTTTATATCCATATAGATGTAACTGTGTCTCAGTTGGTAGAGAGATCCAGAAGTGATTTAAAATTTTTTTGTGTGTGTTCTGAAGAGACAGGTTCCCTTCCCTTAAATTTGACAAATTCTGCTATTGAATTCAGAAGTTCCAAGTTGATAGCATTTTATTCTTTATTATGTAAAGTGCCTTACAGTGAATTCAAAAAATTAAAAATAAAATGGTGCAACTCAATCCCTGAGCTAAGCCGAAGGGGAAAGTTGTTTCAAATATTAATATGGCAAAAAGGACTGTAAGACAGAGCTTCAGGAAAACCTGAAAAACTTCCTAAAACCCAGGAAAAAGATATGTGATATAGAATAAAACATCCAGTCATGAGAAGACTTGGGCTAGATCTGTTTATATTTGAAAAACAGCATTCTGATTGCTAGCATGCTTTTAAATTGTCTCAGCACAGGTGTTTCCCTTTTTTTATTTCATTATTCATATTTAGGTTTCTCCCTATTAATAAGACATAAGCAGATCCAAATTCAGCTCCCACGTGCATAGAAGAGGATGGATTCTAAGAGCAGAAATTGAATCAGATAATTAATTTTGTGTGTGTGTGAATTTACATTTTGCAAGGCATTTAAACTCCTTTTTGGTGATTGGAAATGTATTGTTTCTATGGTACCATGACACTGGTGTCAGCCTCCAGAAAATAGAGCACAATAGGAAATGCACATCTCAGAGTCTTAATATGAATAACTATTTACATTACTGGATGAGGAAACAGGTACAGAAAGGATATTTCACAGTTTGTTTATGTTAATATTTTGCTTTCTACATGGGCTTCCTGTCTTCTTGGTACTGTTTTCATTTTTTTAAATTTACATGTTTTGCTTAAAGCAAGAGTGAGAGAGAGATTACATCTCTGCTTGTCTCATGACCTAGTTATTGTTGCTTCAAAAAAAAAAAGCAGGATTGTATCTCTGCTTCTTCGCTTCTCATGGAGTACAAAACTAAGAAACTGGCCAGGTATTCAGTGGCAGGGAGCAACAGCAAAGGCTGGGACTCCATTCCTTGTTCCCCATTCCTAATTTCAAAGCCAGTTGCATTGAAAAAGTTACCCGAATCAAAACTGAGTTAGGACTTAAGAATCAGCGTGGGCTGTGCGGTGAAGTGATTTATTGGTGAATTTCTTGCCTTTTTTTCAGAGAATGTTTTGAAAATTAAAGCAATAGTTAGTGACCTGTAGCATGTTGAAGTGGGCACGGAGATGCCTGTGACAGGACTTTGAGCTTTGTATTCCATCGATGGCTTTTCCTGCTGCTCGTGATAAAGATTGTTGTTTCTCTGGAAGGGCATCCACAGTGCATGTGTTGCTGCCTTAAGTTTAGCGAACATCTATCTTTAAAATACTGGTGGTTCTTGGATGCGAGGAGGAAAGGAACAGGTTTAGCCTTTGGAAATCTAGAAACTTAGCTGTGTCTCAAAGAGCACAAGCATTTCTGATCATGGACCCTCAGGAGTGACTTCAGTCCATCTGCACTACAGCCAGGCTGACGTGTAAGCTCTCCAGGAGTGTTAAGTTGCTCAGTTAGAATACCAGTGCGAGTAGCATGGGCTTCATCACAGCCTAGAGCTCTGGGTAGGCGTGCAGAGGCCTGGGTTGATCAGCGCAGCTCATGTGGCCAGCAGTGCCGTGGTAACTTCACTGTGCTCTGGTGCCTGCTTGCAAAGGAGTCATAGCCTCCGTTATTGTCAAGGCTGCAAAAGCTGACCTGAACCTTTTCAATGAATACCTAATGATTCTTTGAGTTCTGTAATTTCCAGAATAACTTCAAAGACTGGTGGATTTTGAACAGTTACAGTGAATATCTTCAGTATTCAAAGTTGTGCAGTTAAAAGTATCCTCGTTAGTTTGACCCAACTGTGACAGGTGAGAAATGAATGTGAACTGATTTATTAATAATTACTTTTAATAATGGTATGAATAAGTGAGAAGAAGTTATTGGGTTATCAGAATTTTTCAACAGCCGTACTAATTTAGCTTCTGAGAAGGCTGTGCAAGAGTAACCCAGGATGCCCTGGCATGTCCCAATGCACCCTTGAAAAATAAGAGGCAAACTGTTTGCTTAAAGGATCCTTCTCTCCTCTCAGGCCATGGTTTGCCAGCTGAGGACTTAGAGATCAAAAGAACTTAAAACTCATTGAAACACCTGAAGAGCAGAAAGGAGGTACCTTTCCAGTTACGCAGGGAGAAAGCTTCTTGGAGACTCATGGTCTGACTAATCTAGGGTAGGAGCAAGTAGGAGAAACATATGCATGCAGTCAGTGTTGAGGGAGGTTTATTTTAAATAAGTAGTGCTTGCTTTCAGGAGGTTATTTAGCCCCTGCTTACAGTTTGTCATTGGTCCTGGAGGGAACAGAATTGCAGGTCTGAGCTTGCATGAGGCTAGCTGAGCTAATTATGGCTTGTAGGGCTCTGCTGCCTGGGCACCAGGCCTGAGCACGGTGCCAAGCGCAGCTGCCTGAAGATACTTGTGCTAGCTTGGGCACTGGAAGTAGCGCGGCTGCAGACTGCAGAAGTGTCAGGTGCAGTTTTACTGAAGAGATAAGCAGACTGTGGTTTCCCCCTTCCCTTCTGGCCAGGATGTGCACTCTTGCTTCATGGTGCAGTAACAACCATCTGGCCTTTCCACCTCCCCAGAGCTTGAGCATTAGGGCACAGTTTCAGAGTTTGGCCCTGGGTGCCCCTGGTGTAACCAGTCCTATGGAGGAGATTGTGTTCCTGGGCAGAGCATTTGCTGATGGAGCTATGTTGTTCTAGCACTGGAACGAGCTGCATTGTGTCCTGTAAACATACCCCGAGAGAGTCATTTGATTCCAGCCCCTACAGAGAAGAAAGAAGTGAAGCTCTTGTCTTGAAATCCGTTGTTCACAGGAAGGCCTCCCGGTAACTCACCTGGTAACTGCATCACGAAGACACTCTGCAGGTCGTGAAGTCTGTGTGTGGATGTGTACGAACTGCACAAGTGTAACTCTTAGATCTGGGTTGCACAAAGCCTCTAGTTTACAAGCTAAAAATGCCTTGTCTGGGGATAGTCTCTGACATAAATCCAGAGTCTGCTTCTTCCATGAGTTTCTCTGACACTAAACGCATCGTGTAAAGATTTGTGGTTCCTTAGCACAATGGGGGTTTAAATACAGAACCAGAAAAAATGAATTCTTATGTAAGTTGATGTTTGTAAAATACTCTCTCAGCTCTTCCTGGAAGCCTTCACAATAACTGGGTGAGAACAGTGATGTTGGCTGACTCCTGCAATGGGAAGGAATTTGGCATGCAAAGGAGAAATAGCAAGGCCAGAAGGAAGGTGGGGACTGCGTGTTGACCTGTGTTCAAAGCCCAAACAGCTGCTGCAATAAAGAAACAGTCTTGGCTGCACCAGAAAAAACACTTTGAAATAAAACTAATACAGCAAAGTTCTGAACTTCAAATCTGGATGGTTTGTTAAGGGAGAATATGGTATTAGTGTGTCAAATGCAAATGCGATAGGTTGTTGATAATTACTAAGTATTCATTTAGACAAGTAAATTTTATTCTGCAACTGTCATAGGGTCATGTCGGTACCACTGAATATCCAGACTGAGTAGCTGAGGGCATGGTTGCACTGCTAGGTTCAAAAATCAGGCACTGCTTACCTGTGTTTGTGCCTTAGCAAATGCCAGTACTGTTGGAATCATTGATGGCTCTTTTAATATAAAACAGCTTTTGAGTTGCCCCTGCTTTCTTAGAAGATTGGTTGGCCAAAAACTAGACTGTTTCTTGTCTTTTTTTAGTTTCTCCAGGTGTCAGAAAAAAAGGTCTTCTAATTCAGTATGTTCCAGGGACCCCCCTGAAATCATTGTCTGTTTATAACAGATTTTTAATCTAAGAAAAATGTCTGATGTCAGTAGGCATTTGTTCTGTGAAGGGCATCAGGAAAATATACAGGACTCCACAGACTGGCAAAGGTTGGGAAATCACTTTCAAATAATTTTGTCTTAATAAAATGTTTAGCTAACAAAAAGATGTTTTTGTAACAGATCACAGGGACTCCAGTCCTCCTCCCGTATGTTAAATAGGTAAGGATCATGATTCTCTGTTACTCTGACGGGAAGAATTGTGTATTTGTTAAGAAAGGAAAATTAAATTAGTCTTGTGTTTGATACATTATTGAGAACTTTTGTTACTTGATATGAAATTAGATAATGCAGGCTGGTTCTGTGGCACCGAGGCATTCCCCTGTGCTGGCTTAATTCTCAGCTGAGCAATTAGGGCAATTTCTCAGTCCTTTGTGCCCCAAAAGTGCCCAGAAATGCTAGAACAGGATCCAGATTTTGGCTCATAGTTTAAATACAAATGCACAATCAAAGAAAAGAAAAAATAAAGCCAAACCTGTGCTGCTTTATAAGGCACCTGGCTCTTGACCCATAAGTGGTAAATCAGGTAAATAATTGTTGTTTGTGGAGCAGTGCCCATGTCCAGGGAGCAGCAGACAGGGGGCTGTCGGGCTGTGTCCCACCATGCTGGTGGGGTGATGTTGGAAAACATGTCAGTTGAGGACCTCATTATGATCAGAACAGATCGCTTCTATTTCACTCCATCCTTAACTATGTATTTTAGAGGAAGGTGAGCTGCTTGTGAAAAGAGAACTGGTCTTTTAAAAGGTTTTTTAAAAAAAGCCAGAGAGACTGGAGTTGTCTCTCTCGGGTGAAATGGAGATGTTTGAAGGATTGTTTTTTGCTGCAGTCAGGCATTTGCCGGGAAGCTTGCATGAAGCAAAACTGTAGAAACTATTTTTAGAACATGGAATGGAGAAAAATGCCCCCAGGTTGGGAACTACCGGGCTTCCTTCCCCGGCTGCAGCTCTGTGGCGTGATCTGCTGCCAAGAACCAGGCAAGGGCTTCACACAGCACGTCCTGTGCTGGGAGAGCAGTCCAGGGCTCCTCTGGTACCCTCATCCTCCTGCGGTGGTGCTCGCAGCCTGCTTTCGGGTGTGTGGAGTTCACCTGGCTTTCCACTCTGCTCGTAAATCCAGGAGGCGGCTGCTCACAGTCTGAGAGGTGACAGGAGTGGGGCTGAGAGCTGGAGAGTTGTTTTTCGCGTGCTCAGTTGGCTGGATTGCAGAACTCACTATCTGTCCATGTAGCTGGGACCAGCAATTTAGTAAGAATTGAACAGTTTGCTCATTTCATTCACTAATGATTATACGTATTGACTAACATATGGATCAGAGGCTTCTGAGTGTGAATGCCACTAAAGTAAATCAGAGCTGGCTTCCAAGTGGCTTCTGAGATGCTTTTAAGAGTTATACCTCTTATGTCAGTTTCACTCAGCTGCCTGCTTCAAGACAAAAAAAAAAAAAAATTGTATTAGTTTTTACTGCCTCTTTGGGTGTGAAAAACTACCGATTTTCTTCTAACATGTTCCTTCCTAAGGTAAAATAGTGGTATAGCATGCAATGGATTTTAAGGACTCATTTTCTTACCATAAATTTGAGAGTCTCTTTTTACGGTATTTTGAATGTAGGAAGAGGCTGAAAATGGGTTTTATGCATCTAAGCCACTGGAGTAGTTTTAACATTTTGTATCTATGAATAGCAGCAGTGCAACCATGTAAAAATAGTAACTCCCTGCAGAGTGAACTAAACTTTTGTTTCCTTTGTAATGTCTTGAGATTACAGAAATCACCAGGGACTTCAGTGAGTGAATCAGATATAAAGTGTTCAAAAAACAAACGAGCAAACAAAACAAAAAAAACAAACAGGAAGTCTTTTTCCACAAGAAGTAACCTGCTAACAAAAATAGCGACTGAGGACAGATTATCATTAACAGCATTCAGTGTAATAGAGATGAAACTATTACACCTTAGGGAAACATATCTTGTAATAATAGTCTCAGTTACTAAATATGATTTGATTCTGGTGTTTTTAAACTTGTTTTATGACTCAGGCATGAACAATCTGGATATTGTTGATTGCATAAAATCTGTGATTCTCTAAATGTAATTTAAGTTCTCAATGCTGCATTTTGCTCCTGTACCTACTTTTATTTTAACTTTCCTTGCAATTTTGGGTGCTCCTTCTGCAGAAACGTTCAATCATGTTTTTAAAACTCCAGTTTTGATTTTTGCTCTCCAGAGAGCTCAGTGAGGGTTGTCACTGCAGCAGACTGATCAGAGCAGCAAGCCTCTATTTCAAGCAGCTGACTATTTTGCATCACTGGGGTTTGAGACATTTATGTTTAGACTCTTGCAGCTCTGTCTCTGTGATAAACATGTGGATGTAATGTATACTTTAATGCCTATGTACTGCAGAGATAAGGTCTTCTAACCAGAAATAGGGCAGATTTCTCTCTTAATCAAGGTGGTGCTGAGCATGTAGAACGGCCAGTAACACCCATGAAGTCCCTCAGCCATTTGCAATTAAAAATAAAAATACTCTGCAGCTGGCTTACTTGGCTGTAACATTTGTTTTTCAGGGAGGTCCTGATTTCACTCACTTTTACAAATAGTTTTATAGAGGTCAAGTAACTCATGCCTTCTGCCAAAGGGCTAACTCTCTGCTGCATACCACAACTGCAAACAAGTTTGAAAAAAATCACAAAATGTAGTTCAGTCAACGAAAGAGCAAAGTTTCTCCAAGACAGCAAAACTGGTACAGCTGGCTGAGGTGCAGGGATGAAGAAGCAGCGAGAGCAGCTCCTTGCTGTAACTCAACCCTGTTTGCGTTTCTGAACTGGACTGTAACAAACAGATTTAGTCCGTTCCTCTTTTTAAAACAAAAGGGTACCCTACTTTATAAGCAAGCAACTAACCTCCAGTACAATTGCAAACATCAAAAAGAGCAGGTAACACCCCTCCTCCCAAAACAATTCCCAAATAATAAAGTGAAAATGGCAACACATCCCATGGCCATGCCCCTGATACAGCATTTCCCTCTCTTTGATGGTTGGAGGGATTGTAGGACCAGGCTTTTCAAACCAAAGGAGAAGCACGTTTCAAGAGAAAGGAGAGCAGTAATTGCAGTCTTTCCTGACTTCAGCAGAGGGACGCAGTTCGTGCCCTTTTTCTCATCAGAACTTTGACATGAGTCTGAGAAAAGGCTGGCTGGGGGCTGCGCTGGCGCTGACCTGACGTCCCGCCTGGGCACCAGGCGTGTGCCCAAAGCCCTTCTGGCCAAGGGGGCTGCAGCATAGCACGCTGCCCTTGCTGTCCGCACATACTTCATAGCAACACGTGGCCAGGAGAAGGCTGCAGCAGTGCTAGCATTGTGCCTATTTGCTGGAATAAAACCTTTTATAATGCTTGCTGTTGGCAAAGACTTCTTTTAATGTCATGCCTCCAGCCCCCAAGTCCTTGAATGGTTTTGTGGCTGTAATGGGCATGGCAGCTACTCAGCGGTGCGGGTGTGGTTTGAGTGGCTTGAATGTGTGTCCTGTGTTAGCACAGTATTCCTGGCGTGTGCTGCATGTACTTGTTTGTAGCCTGGTGGCAATATTTGTTTGGACATTTCCCTGTTAAAGCACAGTCAAAGGTTGCTTGTCCATGGTTTACATTCCCCTAGACTCTATGAAATAACGAAGAGTCAGCCTCTGCTGGCCATAGTGCCTGCATCTTACCTTCGTTTTTTTTTCTTCTCCAACCCCTTCAGTTTGAAGGAACACTGACAAAATTTCCTAGAACAGAAAAGAACTCCCTTCAAGATCTTTATAAGCTGGAGGAGGTTAATTCTTCTTGCTTCAAGTACGCAGTATGTTTGCTTTGAAGTTGATTTCATTGCCAGGAGGTGAGGAGATGCATGCAGGGCAAAGCAGAAGCATCCCAGCGCTTGCCGCTGTGCGCTGCTCATGCAGCCCTGTGCCAGGTGAGCCCAGCAATGCCTCCGTCACCCGTTGGGGCGAGGGGCAGCCGAGGGGCTCCAGTCCCCACGGCAGCCACCGGTGCCGCAGCTTTTGCTCCGTGGTGATGCTCCCCCTCTGGTCCCTGCGAGTCCTGGAGGCAGCTGCCCTTGGGCCCAGAACTGTGGAAACCCAGGTGCAGACTTCAGCTTAATGCAGTAGTTGTGAAAATATGTGGATTTGTGAAACTCAGGAAAGGATAATGTCACAAGGAAAATATTTGTTTGTAAGGAGAATTGACACACAGTAGCGACAAACCTCTACAGCAAAAGGTCTGTGCGTGGGTAGCACAACCAAGCACTGGTGCAGAGATTCCCATCTTCAAAGCACTGAGCAAATGTTTGTTAATTATACTACAGCAGCCTTTGAGGTTATCAGGCAGGTATTAATATTACTGTGTTATACGTGGAGAAATTGAGTCAAGTTACGTAATTTACTTGGGATTAGAGGGAGTCATAACAACCAGTAGAATACAGGCTGCTGGCTGCTGCTCTCGTTGTCGTAGCACTGCATCCTGCTACCTGCACGCTGCCGTAATCCCACCAGCACCCCACTGACAGCAACAGCCCGCCAGGTGCAGGAAGGCAGGTCAGCAGGTGGCGTTGCCACCTCAATCTGGAGGGCACCTGGATATTGAACCATCATGCTAACTCTCTCAGAAGTCCTCCTCCTGGTTTATTTTGAATTGGTACTTAGGAGACAGGAATAGTGCAGATTTTCCTGTGCTCTACTTGCCTTTGTATGCGTGTTGCTGAAGCTGCAGTGTATCATCACTCCCACACGCAGATATAATTTCATTTTGAAAGGAGTTCTAATTCTCTAAATTTGTTTCTAGTCCTCTAAATTTGTTTCTAATGCACCAAGGGTGAGCGTGTGTGAGAGGAACCCACTGCTCCCTCACGATGTAAAACACTAGCTATCCAGCGTAGCTAGGAACATCTCTCATTTAAGCCTTTATTCAACAAGTCTCTTGTATTAGACACTTGCAGATGTGCCTAAGTCAACACACGTTGTTTTTCTCCTACCACTGCTTGCTCCTGGGTTTCCTAGTGAAGTGCCACTTACATGTGCATCTTTCTGTTCTCCAAAATGATTTTTCAACTCACTATTTAGCTGTAACCATATCTGACAGCAGGCTTGAGGTCTCAAAAATTCCTGCATCTTCTGTGAAAATATGCGGCTGATGAGATGAGACATCCTTCTACTTAGGGAAGGGCTTGTCCGTTTGCTTATTAGACGCAGGAGAACATACATGAAAGAGCCCTCTTCAGAACTCACCCAGTAACACCCACCAGAAAAACAACATGGGACTCAAACCCAAAGGACAGCTTGTTTCTCTAGATTCTCCCCCTTGGAACTACTTGTTTCTTTTCCTTGTGTTGTTTTTCGTTGACGTCTCTTGTGTCAGCAGCATTGGCAGTTGCATTTTTGGATGCTATGATTTGGACAAAAGAAACCACTGTCGCTTAGCACTGGCCCGTCTGGTAACTACTGTGTAGCCAAGTGAATGATTCAGTTTGGGGGCAGTTGCAACTACTTTGTCAGACCTGATGAAAAGGAGTAATAAACGTGTGATCAAATGGATATGTAAGCACCAGATATCCATCAAAATGTGAACCGTGATTCTTTTGACTGCTGAGAAGTCCTGATCTTCCTGCAGTACCTGTAGCTTTTTTTCAGATGGTGGAGGCTTCTGAACCTGGATGTGCGTCTTTCCTATAGATGACGTCTTGTTGTTAAGGAAGAGCGTTGTTGTGTAACGTGATAGAGGACATGTCAAGAAATTATACTAGTAGACGCCTTGTTGTTAAGGGATGAGGATGAGCTCAGGTTAATATCTAATTACCGCCTTTATTACCTATAAAAATGCCATGAATGCCTCTTCTGCTCCACGACAGCTGCCCCACCTGGGGCTTTGATGCTTTATCCTCACGCGCTGGGGCTGAGCACCCCTGCCGCCTGTCCCCTAGCCAGGCATTGCGCGTGCTGGAAAATGGACCCATCAGCACAACCCTTTTCTCTCCCAGTTCATAAACCATTGACGCTGCCTCCAGCTTCTGAGAGAAGAGAAAGAGGGCTGTGAGATCAAGCACTGTTTTCCAGTATTAATGGTCCTTATTTAAAGCTAAAGGCATGTGGAGGGGTCGTCTAGTGTGCACTCCCTACCCAAAGGTACCGTTAGTCTGAATCAATCTTGAGAGGTCTTTGCTTAAGCTGTTCCAGTGGCCTTGGGGCAGGAACCCCTTGGTCTCATTAGGAGAGCACTTACCCTTACCCCTGCAGCAATCCTTCCCTGCTCTTGCCAAACTAGGCATGGAAATGAATGGCGAGCGATGCAGAAGAGTAAACCACTAGTGGCAGAGGAAGGGTGGGCAGATGACAAGAACGGAGTGCTGAGGGTAAGGGCAGCTGCGTTCTTAGGTCTCCAACTGGCTCTGCTCATTAATTGCTTAGCACAAACGAAAAAGTTGTTAGAGGGTTGTCAGGCATCGCAGCCTTTCTCCTGTAGACTAGCGTGGGTCAGCGCCGGGTGTTCAGTAAGTCAGGATGCCCTGGCCTGAGGCTGTGCTGATGACATAGAGCCTAAGCCTCTCCTAATTCATTCTGGTGGGAAGAACACCACTGATTCCCTGCAAGTGCATGGCAGAGGTGGCCCTACACTTGTTTCTATTGGATCCTCACGTGCCTCAAAGGTCGTGTATGCTTTGTGCACAACGCTGCTCCTGTGCGTCTGGATTCATGTTCGTGAGGTAGCTGGATGAAAGCTGTTACTGCACTGTGAAGAACTTACGCATCCATGCAGTGCAGTCCCCAGGTTCGTGACTGGTAATAAAAGTTATTTGGGTTTGAACTGATTCAGGGAAAGAAGGAGAAGCAGATATGTAGTTGGGTGAAATAAGAGTTGAAGTGTCATTTTTTACCAGTGTTAAAATTCTCTAAGCTTTCCGCATGCATCTAGTGAAGTGGTAAAGGATGAAAGTGGAAGTTAAATTAAGTACACAAAATATAACAACTAATCCAGTGATTTATTTGCTAGTTACAAATTCTGAACAACATACTTGTCAGTGGATGCGACAGACACTACTGTACTCAGCAGTGAGCTCTGAAGACCTGTTCTGTGTTCAGCTCTACTGTTGGCCTGCTGGGTAACCTGAGCAAATCCCCCCAGTCCTGTCTGTGGCAATTCCTTGTCTGTCAAACGGTACAATTGTACTGGCCTTCTTGTTGATAGAGTGTATTTTAAGGTCTACTTTGTGAAAAACATGTAATGCTCTCGCAGAGTTTCTTACACTCTACTCCCTAGCAGGAAGTGGATAAACGATGACACGAAAGGGAAGTGAACAGGTTAAATCTGTAATAAAGCTGAACGAGCCTGAATGTGGGGAAAGATCGTTTCTTCCCCGCTCCAGAAGTCGGGGCCTGTGATTAGGGGTGTGAGGCAGCAGTGAGGACTGGGTGCCTCTTCCCTTCTAAGCGTGCTCCGTGACAGTTTGCCAAACAGCAAAGGCAAGAGCGTAACCCCACCAAGTCTTGCGGGTGCTCGGCGTTTCCTGAAGCTGCCGCAACTTCCATCTGTGCTGTCTTGCAACATTTCTTAGAAACCCAGTTCTCTGTGTGAAGAACTTACGTTTCGTGCTGCTTTGTAGTTTGTGCTATGAATAGTGGTCCTTGGGAATGCATAAAATATATGACTGGTTTGTTTTCAGAAGTTTTATTTATATATTGCTCGATTTTAGTTTCTTTCCCATCAAATTGCCTTTTGTTTGGTCATTGTTTTTTTTTTTTTTTCCTCCTGTGCTTGTCTTCTGTTTGATAATGGATATTACATGGTTTTAATAGAATGGATTATTTTTTCTCATTAACCCATTAATAGAACGGTTTAATTTTTCTCCTAAAATTACTTAAATGTCATCTCATCGAAGATCAGAAATCAAGGTCCTCATAGACATTCATGCTATAAAAACAGTTCAGATTTTTGCTCCTTTTATTTCTGTTGCCTGCATTAAAAAAAAAAAAAAAAAAGCCATTATCTTTATCAGAATACTGCAATCTGAATATCTCTTCACTGAGACCATGGAAACAATTTTATTTTAAAGTGGCAAAAGGCAAAGTTTCTAATAAAAATATAGTTTCTAACCTCTGGGTGCAAATGCTTCTGTTTGTGCTAATTTTCATTTAAGTCACTGTAAAATGTGTGATATACCAGCTTAAACAGCTACAATATCAAATGATTTACTTTTCATTATTATTATTATTTGCCTGTGCCAGTTTTGGTAAAATTCAAATGCATCAGTAGTAGTGTTTCACTTTTAGCTGATTATCCAGCTAGTTTTACACTGCTTCTAGTTGAGTCAAATTATTTTAATGACATTTTAAAGTCAACTACTAAATTGTTTTAGATCATCCCAACAAGATATTCTTGGATACACAGCAATTAACCTCCTATTCTATCTTTACTGCATTTGGGCAAAAACGTGGAGCAAGTGTTCTGCAGGTGGAGCCGTCTTTGTGAGCTGCCGCCTGCGGCCGTCGCGCTGCCTGGCCGCGCTGCCCGCTGCCGTCCTGACGTGGCTTGCCTCGTAACCTTCAGCGCCAGCTGCTGCCCGGATTCCCGGCTGACGTGTTACTGCTGTAGCCTCTCACGTCTTAGTGCCAACGTCACAGTGAATGCAACTCTATGCAAGACGTCTTGGGAGCGTTTTCTTTCCTTTCTTCTTTATCCTTCACCGATTAAGTTTTCTCCTTCAAATGTGCTTTGGGAACCTGATGCTTTCCCCACGAAGAACGTGTTCGGTCTGGCAAAACTTCTTAATTGTCGCACAGTTAAAAGGCAGTAGCTACAGATAACTCACAGAGAGTGAGAACTGTCAGGGAGATCTGTAAATACTTTTCTGGAGGATACCCACCTCATACCTACGTGTTCGACAAGGAAATTGCAGGCGCCGGTGAGTTACCCTTGCTGTGCAAACAGGACCATGCGTTCAGCCGTCTCTTTCAAAGACTGCCGTAGGGTAAATGCAGTGCCACTTGATTTGTGAGTTCTTGCAGCAGAATGGGATCTTGCTGGGATGTCAGCACACTGTTTTGGGATGTCTACAGGCTTTTTGAAACTGATTCTTGGCCAGCTGATAAAGATGAATCAAATAAATCTGCTCCTGCTGTTGCTCTAAAGGCAGCTTCCAGTTCCGCCTCCTGCTGCTTGCCCCTCTGCTCCCTGCCCTTCCTTCCCTCACAGGAGCTGCTCTCCGCAGCTTCTCCCCTCCGGCCCCGCGAAACAGCAGCGTCTCTTGCCTCAGCCTTCTCCGTCTCCTCCTGGCCCGTGGGAGCCTTCCTCCCGGCACCGCCAGCCCGCGCTCACCTCGCTGCTCACCTCACCCAGCAGTGGCAGGAGAGCAGGGCTCAGCGCGGGCAGAGGCCGGCTCCTGCTGCGTGTGTCCTGTGCAGTTGTTGCCTCTGCAAGTGGGGAACAGATTGTGAGGAGGCTGGCAGCTGTGTCCGTCCTGTGATGTTGGCCAGCATTCCTGCTCCCCAAGCTGATTTCCAGCTCAGACTGTGCCTTTTGTAAGCTCTGCCTCAACACTAGCTCTGCAGTTCCTTTGCTGAACCTCTTATGTCCATTTTTATCTCATTGGCAGATCTGAATAACTGCACAAAAGTGCTATTGAGGATTTTTTCCAGTTCTTCGCTGCTGATGGTAACACATCCAGGGTTCGTATTGACAGATTAATGTGCGAATCAGTGCAGCAGGGGCTGTTGCTGGAGGCAGCTCCCAAGCGCACTGCATGGGATCCTGCATTGTCTAACTCTGAGCCCGTTTGATCGTTGTAGGGGGTCAAATGGTTGACTCCAGTCTTTTATATGTTTGTATTTCTCTCAGGCAAATAGGACTGAAAAAAGAAGAAACTGAAGGGACCAAAGCGGAGCATTCTCACGAAAAAAATAGACACAAAATACAATGCACCTTTTGTGCTGGAACTTGGGGGTGGGGAGCAGGGCTTGAGGGAAAGGACAGCACTGTTCAGCTGCTGTCAGTGAAACGGTTTTCTTCACCTAGAGAAATGCTTTGATTTTACTCTGTTTTTAATTAGCCACCTTGAGTTTAAAATGCATGTGTCAGTTACATAGGAGACCATTTCAGGACCCTGTGCTGGCTTCTGCCAAAGGCTGGCCAGCTCCTCGTGTGTCTCATTCACAGGTGCAAATTTGCGCTTGAGACAAACTCAAGGACAGGTCACTGCTGTGGAACTGACAGCAGCCCAGCAAGAAGTCCTTGTTCCTGTGCTGGCAGGAATGTTCTTTAGTGTTTCTTCATCTTTAACTATGAAAATTCAATTTTTATGCCTATATTCACGTGGAAGCCCACAAACGGTCCTGCTGGTGGAAGTAGCTGGCAAGTCACGCTCTGGTCATTGAGAAAAGGGGCACAAACTGGAACTGGTTCATACTTTGGTTAAAGATCATCTGAGGCATTTCAGTAGGGTTGATCATTTGGAAAGTTTGTAGTTGCAATTTCAGGTACAGTAAGGATAGCAGTTTCTGGCTGCCAGTAGCTGTAAATGGCCAAACATTATTCAAAAGCCATGTTGTAGTCAGAAAAGTTGACTTTATCCTTTACAGGACCATCTGAGTTTGAGGTCAATTATTTTTAGTCTTCCATTTTGTTCTAGTTAAATATTTTTACTTGCTCTCAGAACAATAGCTCCCAACACACTGAAGCCTTTTCCCATTACAGTAGCTTTTCATACCTCCTCCTGCAGCAATCCATGCAGTGCCCAAGGATCTCATCTGCTTGGTTTAGCTAAATATAGACTTTTCAAGCCCTTGTGTAGAGCCTAATCCATACCTTTACTAAGCTTGACAAGCTGAACCCAGTGGCATAAGCCGCTGATGCAGCTTTATGAGTAGAGGAATCCTCAACATTCTGTTGTGCTTGTTCTAATCTGCCAGGGTTTGTTTAAATTTTGTAGTGCTTAATCTGGTATTTCACTGCCTCTATGTACTTGACTCTGAGGACTGGATTGTTGTGATGATTTTTTCCTGTCTGCAAACTTACTCTTCGGTTTTCCATGCTGTCTGCCCAGGGAGACCCAGTAATTTCGTATTTTTTCAAGTAACCATTTAATACAAAAACATCAGCCAAAGCTGTGATTGCTTTTACATGATTCAGAAATAGTGTTCTCTTTACCAGCAGTGCTGCTGCTGCAGCTCTGTTCACAGGCTGAACTCACGAAAATGAGAATTTGTGCAGTTTTGATTGCAAAGCTTCTCTCACCTCGTACTCTTTGGTTTGGAGAGGGCTGGGTCCCATACTCGCACTGGTGGCTGCAACAGGATGAAAATGTCCGCAAAGGTTTCTGGCAGAATCTTACTTTGACAAAATATTTACAGTGGCTATAAAAAATATTTATTTCCCTATCTTACCTTCTTTGGCTTTTTCCAGCTGGTGGAAGACTCAGTATGATTTTGGTCATTTTTTGCTGTTTTTCAAAAACAAGTAGATCTGTGGATTGTAATCATGATCCTTACAGTTACACATCACTGTGTGACTTCAACTCAAAGTGGTTTCAAACCCACCTTTGTAAACACAGTCGGTCATAGTATATTTTGAGTTACACACTTGTGTCCTTTTTTTGGAGCAACTCCTCCTGCCCCACGCATGCACGTGTTGCATGTGTGCTCGCGTCTGCTGTATGCGTGCGCACACCTGCACCCCTCAACCCCAAAGTCACAAAAAGAGCTCTGAGCTCCGTGTAGCAGGTAGGTGGTGCACAGCAGTGCTGACCAGCAGCAGTTAAAAGAGCATAAGGAGAGCTGGGCATGAATGATCATACGTTATCCTTCCTTTAATGCACCTTCCTCTCTGCCAACAAGCAGGAGATTAGGGCCTTCCTGCACCTAGACCATCATGTTAAGTAATTACTGGTGTGTCCAGCCTACATTGATTTCGTTACTTGTAATTTTGTTTATAATTTTGGTATTAAAAATACCAAATATTATTGGTATTTTTATATACCAATAAAANATACTGTGGTATTTCAGAGTATTGTCCTAAAGAGCTAGAACAAAACGAGAATGATCTGACAGACTCTTAAGTCACTTGACAGACCCAAAGAGCAAACTTCCACTCCTGTGCTTTCTATGGGTCAGAGCAAGCCACTAAAAACTGTGAATTCGGGTCTTCCTGCACTAACCGCCAGTGGGATGCAAGAAGGCTGAACGTTACTGCATACATGAAGATGACATTTCCATGATACGTGCCCAAACCCTTTCCCTGGCAAAAGATATATTGGAGTTTTTTGCTAACTGAAGAGCACTGAGAAGGCATTTCAGGGTGTGAAGCTGAGAAATTCCAAGATTGCTCTTATTGTGGTGTGATCTAGCCTTGTCTGTGCGGGTGGTAAGGTGAAGCCGCCTTTGTTGCCTCTCATGGATCCTCTTGCCTAGCTGAGCTCTCATGGAGCCATGGCACAAGCGCTGTATCTCGCAACACCCAGCTTTCTGTAAGCAGTTGAAGGATTTTTTTTTTGTGTGTGTGTGCTGCAAAAATGTACCTTGCGGTCAGGGCCATTTCAGACAGAGCAAGCAGGAGCAGAATCCTGTTTGCTTTTCCTCCTGAAGGAACTGTGCCATTCTGGAGTTTGATTATTTGGCTGGCTGCTCAGCACTTTGACTGCGCAACATCTTATCTAGGGTACTTCATTCCTTTGCAATTTAGTTTTGTTTTTCCCCAGTGCAGTGTTGTGCCATTGGATTGCACTCACACAGCGTGCCCACAGGCTGCACTCTATTGCTACGTATGTTGTGCATCCAAAATAATCTCGGTGGGTGTTCTAAGCGGCTGCCATGATACAAGCTATCTTCTTGGCAGCCAGAAGTGCTGTGAGCTATGTGTCCTCCTTTCCTCTTCATCTTCATATATTGCGCTAGAGATGGAACCTACAGAAGTCTTGTATATGGTGTACCTTGGCAAGACTGCTCCAGTACCTAGCAGCTGCCCATACATGCTTGGTAAAGACGTGTTTTGTTAGTTAGGTTTATGTGGGATGGCGCTTGAAGAACTCTGTGTAGGTACAAAGTGGTCTCCCTGGGAAAAACATTCTTTGGGACTCTCTGCCACATTTTAAGCGGGGTCCAGAGTGAGCTGGTAGCAGCCTTCTGGATGACACCTTCTTAGCAGCACACCAGGAATGCAGGCTGCAGAAGATCCGATCTGACTGTACTAGTGTAAAAAGCATCCAGGCTTTGCTTTGGTATAGCCGTTAGCAGTCAGCATAGCTGCATAGTAAATGCACAGCTTATAGGGTGGTGTTTTTTTTTTTTTTTAATTTTTTAATTTTTTTTTAATTACTAATTGTGTGCTTTCATGTTTAGAAATGGACTCAAGCTAATACAATATTTGTCTTTAAATGTTCCAGCTGTGTGGGTGTTGAAGAAGAAGAGGCACCAGATATTGACATCTATCATTGTCCAAATTGTGAGAAAACCCACGGAAAGTCTACTTGTAAGTATACTTGCATGGCTGGTCCTCAGATAGGTAGTAGATTCTGTATGTTTAAACAAAAGAAGCTTTTTGTTTTTGTTACAGAAAGGCACATTTGAATAGCTTGTGTCTCAAAAATTAGAATTCAAAACATGAGGTGAAAAAAGATGTTGGGGGGGAAAAACATGGGTTGGATTCTGGAGATCTGAATTCAGCCCCCAGCCTCACCTGGCCTCAGGCAGCGCATGTGAGCCAACGCAAGGCACCTTACCTGTTCTGCTTCAGTCCCCAGTCTGTGCGATGAAAATAGCACTTCCTTCCCTAAGTGTTGTGAGGCACTTAGTACTGTGGTCTAGAAAAATCCTACAGAGACAGCAAGTTCTAATACAGTGATTTTTAGAAACTGCATGGTGTGTTTTGTCTTTTGATGAGAAGAGTAAGAAACAATATGTTATGTTTGGCCTGGGTATAAAACTGTAGCAATTTCAGTGGCAGTCAAAATTGTAGTATGCACTGAGGGTGCCAATTCTTGCTGTTTTTCACAGGCAAAAGTTCTCCTGAGTAAAAGTGACAGTTGATCTCAGTGGGAGTTTTGTCTGGGAAAGAATGGTAGGATGTGTTTGCTTTTGGTCAGATTAATTCACAAATTCTTTCTATTACACAATGGGGGAAAAAAAATGAAACCAATTGCTGTAGAAGATTAAATGCTTTACTTGAAAGCCATTTATTGTAAATAAGCAACAGTGATGTGGATGTTCTCGCTCCTTTGCAACATTACAGCAACACACAGAGGAAGAGCACTGTGCTCATCTCCCAGGAGCACAGAACCATAATGTTTCTTTTTTAGTGAGAAATTAGGGGTGCTTGAAACTGATTTCTGTTGTGTTAAATCTCAGTAACACTAAACCCAACCAATTATTTCTGCACTGTCTTGAAAAGTCAAGTTTAAAAATTTTCTAGGAGTAAAGGGGAGGAATCTGAAATGTTTATTTAGTGGACAAAAATTGGAATCATTTTTCCACTTTGACTTTTTCAAAATTAAGTGTGAACTGGAAACCTGAACAATCTGCAGCTCTTCCTGTCTCCCGGATGGTCTGCTAACAACTGTGGCCCAAGCAGGGCACCCACAAATCGGGCACGCCAGCAAAAAAAAAAACCTTGGGAGGCAAGTCCTGAAGGACGTAACAAAATCAATATGTCCCCACAAAATGTTTGATTTAAATGAATCAGCCTTTCTAATGTTTTGTTGGAAGATTTCTGACAAATGCGCAGGAACTCGGTCAAACAAATAACCATAAATTATCTTAAAGTGAACAATTTGGCATTAGAGTGGTTTGTGTTGAAAAGGGATGTGTAACTGCAGGTACTCTGAGGCTGTTATTGAGCCAGTGTGGAAGAAAAAGCAGAGGACTTCTGGCCCCTGAGAGTTTTGTAGAGCATTGAGATGTCTGATGCTTTGATTTCTTCCACTTTGCTTTGAATTCTGATTGATGAAAGGCACCTACTTTTCAGTGCAAGGTGAGGGGGAATCAGACAGAAGTAGCCAGAGTCTATAACTGGGAACTAAATACAAATCCTATTAAAAACAGTGATGCATAATCTTAGAATTCAAGAAATGGCAGTTTCGATAAAAAGATTGCAAGTTTAATATACCAGTTAAGATGAGGAGAGTTTAAATCAAACACGGTCTTCTGATACTTGAAGAAGGCTTTTGGCTATTTAGTTCTTTTTACTCCAGATAAAATCTGACTTGGCAGTGTGTCCCTCAGTCTGCATTGTACAGCACAACAGAAAGTGGTGCTAGAGCACTGTCACTAGTTGTAGTCTTATCAGTGTGGTGGAAATACAGAACATTATATCATTCTGCAGTACATCAATATGAGTTTGTTTTCTCTCTACAAATGCATTACGGCAAATTAGATGATGTACAAGACTGTTCATCAAAGTAGTTGTGCGTAAAGATTTCAGGAACGTTTAAATGTTGATTTAGGTTTGATTACCTTACCTTCAGTTTTGGTGTAAGATCACAGGTTCCTCAAGAGGTATAGCAGTTTTCACCATTAACAGAATCATGGATTCCATTGAAAAAATAGGCTGTTATCCTGTAGCCCCTCCTTGCGGAGTGCAATAGGCTAGAAAAGTAGAAAGACCAATTAAATGAAGGCAGGAACAGCTTGACTTAATGCGTTCATTCTGGCAGGCGTTTGTATGCAGTACATCCTGCTACGCTGCGCTTAGCCTCTGCTGGGACTTCTATGAGATGATCGGTTTGTTTATTAACTGTTACAATGTATGTTTAAACTAGTTATCTAGCAGTATCAGTTCTGTAATAAATGAGTGTTTTTCCTGAGCCAGTAGTTCACTGGTAGGATTTAATTATTGCAAGATTAGCAAAGGGAAACACAGACACCAATTGTCTGTTATGCAACTTGTCTGGATTTAAAAATATATGTGTATTTCTGGAGCACACATTCCACAATATATGTTTTCCAGATGTCAAATTTAAAAATCATTTTCCTCCTCTTGCATTTTTCCACTTTACCAATGTGGCTTAGTGGCTACTATTTCAGAAAATTGCTTCCTGTCATATGACATTTTAAGCCATTTCAGTTTAATGAAATTTGTAGGGACTTCTCTTTGGGAAAAATTATACACATTCACAAAAATTTTTCTGACATCATTTAAATAAAATGTGAGTGCTTTGTTAAGGAAGACTTGACTCATTTTCATAACACGGTCTGAAATGTTTGGTTTGATTGCTCTCTGATTTGCAGCAGTGAAAATCTTTGGAATTCTTTGGAATCAGTGAAGTTACATAGATGCAAGCAGACCAAAGTTAGGCTGAAACGGTTTTTAAATAGTTAGAGCCTTTATTGTAAATCAGTAGAGAACTAATAGGGTGCTTCTAAGTATCCCTTCTTCATAAATACATTTGAAAAAACATTAAGTATACCTTTGCAGTCTAGAATTATACATTTTTAGATCATAAAAACATATTCCTCCATTCTTCTGGAGAGTTTTCTGTAGGAGGAGAGGGTTATACTTTCCAAAGGTCAAATTTTGATCAGGAAGTTCTGCAGAAAAAGAAATCTGTAATCATTTAAGAAAAAGTGCCCTTTCCGGCCAAAGCTAGTATTTGTTGCACATGTTAATGGCCTTTAATCCTTACTGTGGTGTTCATGGGAAAGATGAAATATAAAGAGAATGGCTGAAAATGGGCCAAATGTCGATTGTTTGATGTAGTATAATGGTCTACAGCAGCCGGATTGCTGTGATCCATGAGATAGCACCTCCTGGGGGGAGTTCTAGCGGCAGATGCTGTTTGCTGTCGCTGCGTGAGAGGTGGATGCCTACCGGCTCTCGGTACCTAAGGAAATAGCTCCCTGGTGATTTTTGGAGAGTTGCAGTGGATTTCTCAAAAGCACACTGATTTGCTGCCTTTATTTCTCGATGTTCCGTGCTGTCTGAAATATAATAAAAGAACATGCTAATATGATAAGCTCTTTAATTTTCGCTGCGACAAGCAACACCTGTTTCAGTGGGACTTGTGTTAAGAGTCCCAGTGTTACAGATCTGTTGAGAGGGGGAAGGGGCAGTCACTGGAAAGGAAAGAAGAGGAGGAAGGTTTGGCATTCATGTAGGGCTTGTTTCCTTTGTTACCAGGAGCACTGAATTAATACACTAAGCCTGAGAGTCATTAAGATAAAGAACTAGCAGCTTTAATGAATATATCCAGCTAGGCTGGAGAGCTGCATGGAACTAATAAAACCAACATGCTTTGTGCAAAACCTGGGATGGATTCGTTGGTAGATGTAAAAGGAAAAAGTTAGCTTTTTGCAGACCTTATGTCGTATACCTGTGGCCTCCAGATTCCTTTCTTAATGAGAAAGTATGTGAATATGTGTGTGTGCATGTGCAGAGCATGAGGAAAGAGTGCCATCCATGCGTGGCTACTGAGGAGATCTTGATTTTGGGGTTTCATGAAGGGTAAAAAATAAAAGAAAGTTGTGATGTATGAAAATGCTACTAATGGAGGCTTGAAATGATATGAATATGCATTCAGGACAAAAACAATTTACTACAAAAATGAGCGTGTCCGAACAGACTGGAAGTAGGAACAGCTGAGAAAGATAATGCTGACTAAGATAAAAACTGGACCAGTTTTTCTCGCTCTGTGTTATCTGGCTGTCAGAGGCAAGGCAGAACTACATAGACATTTGACTTGCTTATTAGTGCTTATTTCAGCTGACCCTTTTTCTATGAGAAGCTTGGGTGTATGTCTGTTACCCACATGGAGCATGGTTAAGGGGCCTTCCATCTGATGGCATCAATTTTGTGGAGGCAGGAGTTGGACTCGATGATCCTTGTGGGTCCCTTCCAACTCGGAACATTCTATGAATTTAATGCCTAAGCCTGGCTCACCTTTCAAAATCTAGGAATAATAAAAATTGCATTTGTGGTGCCCTTGCATCTTTTTTTTTTTTTTCCTTCCTTTTATGTGCATGTTGTGTGCAGGGCATAGTTCAAAGCCCATCCAAATTGATGTCAAACCTACCACTGCTGGACAGACCTTTACACAAAGGTAATTCATAACAAGTATGTTTGTAAAGATCTATATGACACAGTGACAGAGCACAGAAGTGTCTTTCCTATGGGTTTTATGATAAGGATTAAGTGTGTAGTCTGACAAGTACAAAATGTCCAGAGCCTGTGTTTGCATGAAGCCTGTGATAGCTGTGCAGCTCAGTAATTATCCGTCTGGTTGCCCTTATGTTACAAAACAAACGCTGTTCAGTATGTAATAGATCTTCAGGCTACAGTGTAATTGTCTAATGGTGAATCGAGAGCAATATTAAAACTTGCACTGCAGCGTAGTGGGGGTTCCCTCTTCTCTGCCTACCTAAGAAATGCTATGAAGATTTGTCCTTCCTTCAAATGTCTTAATAATTTTCTTCTACTTAGCATATGGTACTGCCCAACTCATTCTTTTTCAGTGAAAAAGAAAAGAAATTGGCATAAGCACGATACTGGACAGACTACAGAGGTCAAACCTGTACAGAATGGGAGTCAAGTCTTTATAAAGGAACTTCGAAGTCGTACTTTTCCAAGGTAAGTTGTTCGGCTGCGTAAGTAAATAGTGCTCTTGTGGAAAAGCAGATATAGCTCGTTTCATATGAAGCTGATCATGATCCTTGCTGAAAGCATTAGATAGTACAGGGATGTGAAGTTTAAGTGAATGCTGTTTTATTGCAGATGTCCCAGATATTTTGTTTGTGCAGCCGTATTAAAATCTACTGTTGATTGAGCCCAGCTCCTGCGTATTTCAGTAGACACTAGTTTGTGTGAAGACAAGAACAAGAACGTGTTTGACCCCTACAACATATGCTTGAATAAGAGACTAACAAATTTATTGCGTAGAATTATCCAGTTCTCGAAAATACTAATGGTTTTGCTGAAGTCTCTCTCCATCTTGAAAAGAAGAACAATGACATCCTCAGTTTCTACAGTGACAAAGACTCTCTTATTTGGGGTAATGAATAGTGCTAATTGTTAGGTGACATGTTCCACACTTTATTAGGCTGCTTCACAGCCATTTGTAAGAGTGATGATTTTCTTCTTTTTTTTTTTTTAATGTAGGCCTTAGCCAAATAAATTCTTAATTATTAATGACTAATTATTTTAGAAGTATCCATGGAAACTGGTAAAATTTACTTGGTAAACACAAAACTTCTTCATTTTACAGAAGATTTAATTTCACTTAAATTTCAGATACTGGTCACTAGGGTGGTTAAGGAAAAGGCTGAAAATACCCCTGCAGAATGTTGTAGTGCTTACAGATGTATTTCACTTAATTCAGTACCCAGTATTTTTAGTTACTTGGCTATTTTTGTTTGGGCCTGGTTTTTTTTTGTTGTTGTTGTTGTTTGTTTTTGTTTGTTTGTTTGTTTTTTAAACTATAGAGCAATTTGAAAGGTTGTAAAGCTAATTTCAAAAAAGGATTAAGGTCTAGGCAGAATGATTTCAGTAACCTAGGACAGCCTCTGAAATTGCAGGTACTAACGGCTGCCGAATCCAAAACCCTAGGTTTGTGCACAAAATCCAAACCAGCAATGTGCCCTAAGAAGTAAGTGATCACATTTAGGCTGACGTTCCTTTCAGGGAAGATAGCAATTCTTCTGGTTTTTAGTGAATGTCTTCGCTTCCCCAGTCACTCCAGGGAGTCACTCAGTTAATGCTTTCAGCACCTTTGTGAAAGTTATACAAAACTGTATGGGATTTCTCCTCTAGTTTAAAGAAACAGGAATTTGACTCAGTGTATGTGCTGTGCCCATGTGTCTGAGAGGTTTGCGTACACTTGCAAGATCTCCACTCACATATTCAGTATCTCCAAGTCATTCCCAAATTGTGAAAAAATACGGACCTCTATTTTTTTCATTTGTTTCCCGCTTACATGTGCGCATAAGAAAATCCATGCTGCCAAATAAGAAAATCTCTCCTGCCAAAATAAAGTTACTGAGCAAGAACAGCTTGTAGTCAAAGCGAGTCCCAGCAAGATTCAGGCCTCTGGCATTAGTAAAACAAAGTCTTGTTGAGAAACTTTCTCTTCTAAAGAAAATGAACGCAGTCTGCAGATGTTCACAGAACAGAACCCAATGTTCAGCAGTCAGAATCTGATGAACTGAAAAAAGGGGGGGGTCTTGATTTAAAGACAGAAACATCATTGCTGACTCACAGAACACGAAGGTCAATTATAACCAGTTAGTCCCTTGGTGAGACTCAGATCAAAAGGAACAGTGAAGAAAGCAAACAAGCAAAAAATTGAATTCATGTCATTCAGCTCCTGAATTTTTAATACCAAAATAACATTAGAATAGTGATAGTAGTAATAACAACAACGAAATTAATTGTTCAGGTACTTCAGTGTAGGTGTCAGACTCTCCGTTTTGGCATGATCGTTACTAGACGTGTCTGTGGCACATGCAGAAGCAAAACAGACCTGAACAAGTACGTGAGATACACAGTACAGTAACTGCAGAGGTTTAATGGTATTTCACTACCATTTGCACAAACTGGGAATTAACTGAAAGACTACATTGCATGTAATATATTCACCAGAATAGCAGAGGAAGGAACCCATCTGGGTGACTTGCAGCTTCCAACTAGTTACTGCTGCTGCTGAATCTCTCATCATCCATTTCTTAACTTGCATGGTACCTTCGGTTCCTGTGCTTATTCAAAGTCATATTAGTGCCAGATACACTAGACATACCTCTAACAACCTGTCAGATGCTATTTTACACCCAGGAGGTAACTGAAATCCATGAATATGCTCTAGAGCTTTCCATAAGATAGATGAATTTGATTCATTCAGGCTTACACTCTCTTCTGTCATTACATGTAATTCTAGTCTGTGCTCTTTGTTTCCCAAATGCTTTCCTCCTCTTCATTATCAGCTCACAAGATTACCTGGAATTTAAAGAGGAGCTTAGCTTCAGTTAATTAGTATCTACTTTGTCAAGAGGTATCCTAGTTCTCTAAAGCAGGAAACTCTCCGTGAGCTAATAAGCACTCTGTGGGCAGCAAAGAAGTGTCAAGCTGTAAGAGCACATGATGAGGACCTAATTTCCCGGAATGCTGCCTTCCTTCCTCCGAGGTTCTCCCCATAGTTTACTTCTTGCACTTTAAAATCTCCAGTCTCAATTCTTTGTACGTTACTGGTGCGTGGTACTGGTGTTTACATCAATAAGGAACACTATAATCCTTGCCAAGCCCCAGAACATACCAGCGAGGCAGCAGGATCAGCGCCATGAACAGTGGATCAGCGGTATATTCCCTATGCTTGGTGTTTCATGCTGCTGCCCACCTGGCTGCCTCTGTTTGTCTTCACTCAGCTTTGCCAGCAACGTGCACAGATAATTCCGTGCCACCGCTGTCCTGCTGGCTGCGCCGGGGCCGCCCGCTCTTTGCAGTGCGACCCGTGCTCTTCTGGACCCAGTGACCAACTCTGCCTCCGGGTGAGCCACTACTTCACCGTGGCTGGGTTGGTCCAGAAGTAAGCTGTTTGCTACGTCTTACCCCTGTTTGCATCCGGCCATCTCGTTCTCCCGGGGAAGCTCTGCCACGTGAGTGTCTGCGAAGGAATGCATTTAACACGCCTCTCGCTTCCCCTGCCTTGCCTCCCACATGCCTGACGCGATCCACGAAGCCTGCGACGAGGGGTAATTACAGACCCTTGCAGCAACACTTACGCACGCGGGGCAGCCTCGTGTTTAATGCTTGCCCTAAGCTGTCCCCTGCAGAGCCTGGTTTTGAAATGCCAGGGTGACATGTCCCCTCCCGGGCCAGCCGCCGTGCTGGCGGCAGCCGCTGCCCGCAGCCTGTGCCGGGCTGGGGCTGGGGCTCGGCCGGCTTCGTGCCTGGAGGGATGGGGAGTGCGCGACGCCCGGGGGTGCTCTGCATCCCATCGCCTTTCCCTCCTATTTTTGGTAACTGTCTGAAAACGTCAGCTGTAATTCAGAGCTGATGCAGAAGAGGGCAGTCATGTATTAGCCTTGCAGGTTCCGGGTGGTAACGCTTTTGGGGGTAACCATGCAAAATTTTGTTATGTCCCTTGTCCCCAGCCTGCCCGTGACAGAGCTGGCTGTCCCCACACTGCAGGAAAGGCCTGAAATATCTTCACAAAAAACACAAATGTTTGCTCGGTTACCCAAGCTGGTTCAAAGAGAGACAAACAACAAGCAGAGACATCTTTGCTAGAGCGCTTTTAGGACTGATGATCACCTAGAGTACAGTCATTTTTCACTTTGAATTCAAAATGTCTTGCTCTTGAAAAGAGCTAGAAATTGGACTTGAAATTCTCTTTAGAGTTGTCGGTTTGAATAAGTGAACATTTGATAAACCTGCCCTTTTATTAGTCACTTTGAAGCCCTCTCAGCTACTTAAAAATGATTTGCAAAGTATTTCCTGAACAATTTATTTGACTACTTAAAAATGATTTGCAAAGTATTTCCTGGACAATTTATTTGCGATTATGTAACATTTGAAATATTGCCTTCTTTAAATTGAAATATTTAACACTAATTTCTTTGACATCAATCACTGGTAACTTGAAAGATTCCTGTAGTTAGGATAATGGTCTCTCACCGTAAACTGTTATTTCAGAAGTTTCCAGTAGCTGGTGTGTTAGAGT
Organism: Chauna torquata; assembly: GCA_013399475.1. Lineage (NCBI taxonomy): Eukaryota > Metazoa > Chordata > Aves > Anseriformes > Anhimidae > Chauna > Chauna torquata. Next base: position 60,632 of record VXAL01009923.1, read on the forward strand.
CGAGTGAGTCGATTGCAGACTACTTTAGTATGCCTTATGTGCTTCGCAGTACGCTGCTTTGTGGCTTTTGTCTTATGCACCTACTTTGCATATAGTGGAGGTTTTGCAGTTAGTTGTGATCATCAGCATAGTTCGTAGGAATGCAATTAGCCACCTAGGCACAACGAGATCCGAGCCTCTGATTCCATGGCTTTCCATCACGTGTAGTCGCTTAAACCTGCTCAAGAAGAGTTCAGGATGCTGCTAAAACATTGTTTAGCACCTGATGAGGACAGGTTTCAGTGACAGCCTAAAACACCAGGTAGCCTAATGCCATCTTAAAGACTACTGATTTTTAGTTCTGTTGGGTGAATTTCCCAAGACCTCAGGGCTTATTGTTTCTACTGTCATCTCTTTCAAAGACTGGGCTTTGACTGACTCGCGGAGGTGCTTTGCATATAGAGTGCTTATTCCAGTTAATAGAAATTTGGTTGTTTGAGGGTTCCCAAACTAAAAATATACATAAATAATTTCACAAATATGAACTTGTACATTTCATGACCAATAGGTTGTTTTGTCTATAGTTGCTGGCATTGTATGTTCTTGCATATCTGCAAATTGCTATTTAGAGAATACTTTTGGGAGGCTTTGAATAAATGTACCACTAATTTGTGTGGGAAATCAGATGTTAAACAGAGGGCATACAAGTCATGAGAGAGTTCCCATTCATGTACGGCTTACTTCAGTAGAGCTACCCATAGCAATGTAGAAAAATCATAGCATAGCTGGCATGTGTAAAGAAGCTAAGAATTGGGAGCCTAGAATCCGCTGCACTTCAGGAATTTTGGCGTTTCTTTTTAAAAAAATCCAGTTTTTAGCATTCAAATAACAGAAAAGAAGTTCAAGCATATTCTAGGTGTTTCAGAACAGCAGGGGCACCCAACTGAACAAACCACGCAACACAGGCATTAGGGAGAAGTGACTGCTTTTTGATGATGTCAGTTCTTGCTTGCTCGTAACGTTTTCCTTTCAGTAGTGAAATGCAGAAGATGCCAAGCTCTGTCTGGAAGCACCTTACCATTGAATCTGTGTTTACTTTTCTAGTGCTGAAGATATAGTAGTGAAAGTGCCAGGCAGCCAACTAACAACAGAGTATTTGGAAGAAAATGGTTTCACAGAGCCCATCCTGGTTCCAAAGAAGGACGGCCTGGGTTTGTCCGTGCCCGCACCCACGTTCTACGTCAGCGATGTTGAAAACTACGTTGGTGCGTACCTGGCGGCAGTGGTATTGTACTGTTAGTGCTCAGTTGCTTCTTTAAAACTGGTCCCTGTGCTGGGAAAACCACACCCCTGCCTGGAATAGCTCTGCTTGGCTCCCAGTGCCGGGCAGCCCTGCCCAGCCAGCTCCTGGAGTTGGCCGCTGTGATGGAATGGAGCGAAGGAGTACATGGGAACGGGACGTGGGAGGGACCTTGGGACTGTCCTTTGTGTGCAAGTCAGGTTGGTTCCCTCTGTCGAGTGAGAGCAACTTGGGAGCAATGCCTTGCTTATGTGCCTCTGTAGACGCTTGTTTAAATCGGGTGCCTGACCGGCACTGGGGAGGGGGCTCTGTTGGCCGCGCGGTTCCCTTCTGCTCCAGCCTGGGACACCTCCTGTCTCACCTCCGGGTGCTCCCAGGGGAGGCTGGGTTTGGCAGGCCCAGGACCTCAGCCACACAGTGCCCTTCTGGTGCAGACCAGCTGCAGGGCAGGGTGACAGTCAGCTACAGGTTAAATAACAAGTGTCTTTCAGACTGTATGTATTTGAAGGCTTTGGAAAGATGGAGGCAGCTCAAAATTTCATGTGACCTGTCTGGCCACATAACCCGTGTGTAGGCTGATCAACATACACTGTAGAGGAAGCCTTGAGGAGGCAGAAAGAAGGCGTTGCACACCCTGCATATATTCCTCCATCCCTCAGATGTGGCAGAGCAGAAGTTTGGCTTTTGGTGCAAGTCAAAATAACCCTAGGGTAATTTTTTCTCCTGCTGCCAGCGTGGTCCTAGTGACCTGCAGCTGTGAGAGGCGAGGGACTGGAAGGCAGCACGCTCTGGCATGGCCAGCAGGTAGGCTGCTTGCTGCCTGCTAGCTCAGAATCACTGGAATTCTCTCCTGTGATTTTACAGAGAGCAGTGCAAAGGAGGTTTGGGCGTGGGGGGGTATTTGTGTTTTATAGCCAAGTTAGGAAGGAGGTTATGTTATTGTAAAATACTGACATCACACCTTGAGCTATGCAGATTTTAAGATTCATTATGTAGTGGTAGCTTGTAATTAGCAATTAATTCACTCTTGTTTCTTGTACCAACTTGTATATCTTGCAGTGAACCTGAGCCAGACCGCCTTGTACTCCATAGCACTGTATTAAAAGAATAGTAATTGTAGTATCAAGAAATTGGTCCTTTGGGCCAGATCTTAGTTGATTGCTGCCATCTCACTTTGTATTGAAGGAATTACTAGGCTGAGACTCCCACTCTGCAGAGGCAGTCTGTTTCAACACTGGTGTCAGTTCATAGACAGAGATCTTTTTTCATTGCTGCTGGTCATTCGGATTCATGTTGGCATCCTGCAGTCTCTCACCTGGGCAGGGCGTTGTACTGCATCTTCTTGCAAGTCATCACATCATCCACCCTTGGAAGACATACCTTGGCCAGGAGCCACGAAACTGCTCTGAAGTCACTTGTCTCGTCTCCACATCCTGCTTCCTTTAGCATGTGTGATCTTGTCTCTTGTTCTCTCTCACTCCTCCCTCTTCTGTGTCACTTTCTGTCAGATTCTTGTTCCTTTCATTCTTCTGGCAAACTCTTGTCCTTTCGGAGCTGTGACTCCAGCTCTAATGTATCCGTCTGTGTTTCAGGGCTCCCTTCATCTCCTTGTATAGTCTGCTAACCACCCCTCCTTCTGTACGCCACTTACCAGGCCACTGACCTGTTCCCCAAACTGGCGGGTGCTGTCAGCAGCCACTGGTGTTCTTGACTGTCTCCGTTCCTTTTGCAATGATTGTGTGCAGTGAGATAACTATAAATAAAGGAGAATTCAAGACCCCTGATCTTATTGTTGTTGCTATCCCATTGCTTCTCCAGGAAACATATTTTCCGTGCCCATCTGCTGCACTTACCAGATTTCCTTGTTTGACCTAGGTGCTCCTCATGCATCTGCTGGCTTTCTCTCAGCCTCTAGCTGAAATAATCCACCCTCCCACCCAAACTGTTAGTGAAAAGCTGAAGGGAAGAACATAGGCTATTTAACCAGATTTTTAAAATGAACAGAACAAGTGAACACTGATATAACCTCCATGGGATTGGTTGGCTTCAGTGAGATTTCACAGGCAGGAATTTATCTCACCGCTTAGAGGTTTATTACATACATTGGACCTAGAATGTCTTCTAGAAACAATCTGAAGTAACTAGTAGAGGACAAAACACCACAAACGGGACTGCCAAATATGTCATTACTGTGCTGGCATTTTATGGGGATTTTTTTTTTTTTCCCTCTCTTAATGTGATGAAAGCTATGAATGAAACACTAGGAAAGGAAAAATATGACCAATTAAAATGGAAGGGAAGAAAGCCTGAAGAGTTGGTTTCTTGCAGAAAGGATAAGAGAGTGTTCCTAGAGATGGGCACTCTATAAAGCTGTGTTTTCTCTGGTGTGCCCTGTGTAGAATTCCACCAATCCAATTGACGAATCCTGTTAGTGTTAACACTGGAGATTTATATCCAACAAGGTTCATCAGAGGAAGTGTATAAGTACTAGCAGCTTATTCTCTGTACTCAAACACGAGGGGGTGGATTTTTGATAGGTGTAGTTTTAAGTAAAATAACAAAAGTCAAATTTTTCATGGTACACCTGCAATACTTCTAAAAAAAAAAATCATAAAATCTATAATAGAGCATGAGGGAACTTATGATTTTGAAAAATCTGTTTGACAAGATATCCTGTACAATATTACACTCAATCACAAAAATTTTACAGTGTAGTGGGTAGGGCTTACCCTGTGGATATCCAGGTATCTGCATATAATTTTCACCAAGCTAATAAAATCTGTAATGAAGTGAGTAGGTTGAAAATAACATTACTCTTTTAAAGATAAAAACTACAGAAATAATTATGTCATGGGGCATGAATACAAAAGCAACATTTTATACGTATGCTGTTTATGTATGTGTATGTATACACACACAGTAAAACCAAAAAGTTACAAAGGCTAAAAAGAACAGAAAATAAAAAGATTGAGATGTTTCTGGAAATGTTAACTCATCCCCAAGCATACAAAATGCGATAAATCAGGTCACCATTCAATCTCACTTTTCATTGAATTAATTTTTAGGACCAGAGAGAAGTGTTGATGTCACTGACGTCACCAAACAGAAAGACTGCAAGATGAAGCTGAAGGAATTTGTGGATTACTACTACAGTACAAACAGGAAAAGGGTTCTCAATGTGACTAACTTGGAGTTCTCGGACACGAGGTAAGCTGGTCCAGCCTACTGCACCGCGCAGTGCCCTGGGCTCTTCGCAGGGCCTGCCTGGTGGAGTTCGAACAGCCTCTGCCTTCTCCAGTGGTTCCCTCGTTAGGAAGTCCTGCTTTAACCCTGGGATGCTGGTTTCTTGTGCCGCTGACTCTCCGTTGTTTTGTCCATATAGAGCCATTTTAGGCAAAGCACAGAAATGAAGGTGCTATAGCTACGTGAAGAGAATGGTGTATAGTGGATTAAATGGACCGGTATTTGCCGTGGTAATTTAGACACGCATGTCATCAGCATTCACAGGCCATCAGCATTCACATATCAGAATAGAACATTTTTGTATCTTTTCGTTTTTATTTTAATTCCAGTAGTAGAGGTACAGTTAATTCAGTTCAACTATATACTAGAGAGTTATAACTAGGACATAACTAGTTGTTCCAGCAGAGAGTGAGTGATAGTGTAGTATGTTCCTCGTATGCTTTTAGATGCAGCTTGACACATACTGGTAAGACGCAAAGAAAGGACAACAGAGGTATGATAAAATTGTACATGGGTTCATGGACAATAAGGGGTCTTTTTTTTTTTAATATGTATATTTTATGCTATTTTTCTGATGAGATGGGAATCCTGATAAGTGTAAATCAGCAACAGCCCTTCTTCAAGATTAAGGTGATCTCTTAGCAAGGTGATCTCCTCAGAGCATTCTTTTTTAAAATGTGTTGTATCACAGTGAGCACGCTATTCGTATAGCACTGGTATGAGTGCATCATATATTGCTTACTGAAATCTTCTGTTTAAAGTAAGTAGATGAGATGTGGCTCTTAGTATGGCATAACATGTCACTGGGTTTCCTTGAATGAGAGTAAGTTTGAAATGATTATGATTTTGTAATCCTACACCATGTGTTTAAGTTTCAGTCTCGGTGCTTTTGCAAGTTAACGTGTAATCTGTGTGACAGCAGTTCAGGACTAGAGTGATGCTGACTTCTCAACAGAAAGTTGGTGTGTGTGTGTGTGTGTGTAACAGTACCAGCGAGCTCTGAATTTGAGGCTGAGGTGCTTTAGTGATGCAATGAGACAAATGTCACGGTACTGGCTATGTGAGTATCATCGGTCCTCAATGACAGGAAAACTATTTTTCTCCTCATGTTTTAAATTATATGCTTCACATATAGGATAATTAGCTGATGTAAATGCCTAAGAGTTCAAGTTATTGCTTTGTGCTTTATATAGCTGTATTCATCACCTGAGCTGTGATTTTATTCCATAAACAGGCAGATGCATCTATAATGTATTGAAATTCATGCAGCCATGCAAATTGTTTTTACAGTTCTTGTAGTCCTTCTGGGTATCTAGTACTTCTAGATGGGAAGTGTTAGTGGAGGAAAAGATTCCTTTTTATGTGAACACTACACAGAAAATGATGAGTGTCAACAAAAAAATAAAGAACGGTTGTTTTGGTGAGCATTCCATTTTAGCGAGAAGATATTAGACTTCAGGTAGTTTAAAAAAGAAGGCTGATGAATAATAACAAGCTTATTTATTTTTAAGCCATTAGCTCGAGCCCTGTAGTTAGTGTTTTAGTAGTGCACACCCATTTTTGCAGAAAGCATCTGTAGTAATTACAGGCTTCTAAGATTACCAGTATTTTCAGTAGAAATTTTTCAGCTTTCTGCCATTATCACAGAGTAACGGGAGGTCTTTTGTTCTGAAGGACTGCTGGGGCTGTCACTCATATGCTGCTAATTTAGACATTAACTAGCAAATATTTAATTTCTTAGCATAGACAGTGACATTTTAATTGAACGCACTGCTCTGTCTTTCCCTACCATTTTAAATGGGGCTATTGTTGTCAGTATTTGACGGTGAGAGTAAATGACACATGGGAGCATTTAATTTTAGTTTGAAGTGCAGATACTCTTACTGAAGTGATGTTTCAGAGTGTCCAACAGTGAACCTCCACCCTCTGCAAATATTAGGACAAATTTTGGACTATTTAAATATAAAATTTAGCACATGCTGGGATGAAAGTCTTTTAATATACTTGTTTATTATGCCACTACATCGTCTTGGCTGTGATTAATAATATATATGATATACTTATATAATTTATATAATGTATTTATTTAAATAAATATATATGCTTACTGTAAACAAGTATATAAATTTGTATAGATTATATAAACTATGTATCATATTTTATTTTAAATATATTAACATTATCAACCCAAAATATACTTTTTCTTTCTTCAGAGCTTTTCATGTAATTTAATCAGGCTAAATAAAAAGATCACTGATTTTCAGCGTCAGATCAAGGCTTATTTAGTTCACAAGTCTTAAGTATCAATGTTAATGTTGTTAATATTATTACTACTAAGGTTAACCTGAAAGTTTTTAAGATTTACTAGACCACTTATGTAAGACTGCACACCTTTCACTTACTCTTCTGAAGGGGGCTGGAAAAGCGGCTGCGATACAGTGCAGTTGATAACTACATAGCAAGAGGCAGGAACTGGAAAATACAAACAGCAAATACTTCATCGTAAATATTGCTGCTGAAAGAATTCAAAGAATCATTGCTAAGTCGTCATACTTAAAAAGCCTTAAATTTATATCCGTAAACAGTTTTCACAAATGTTCTGAATGAAGAACAGTTCCACTGATATGTAAGCTGTTGCTTCATATTGCCGTTGAAGTACTAGAGTCAGGCTCCACTTTGTTTTATCAGGATTCTTGCACTCCTTTTAAAAAGCTGCATGCTTGTTTTTAATTCTCTCTGTAAAGGATGTCCAGTTTTGTAGAACCTCCAGATATAGTTAAGAAGTTGTCCTGGGTGGAAAACTATTGGCCTGATGATGCTCTTCTGGCTAAACCAAAAGTTACGAAGTACTGCCTGATCTGCGTGAAGGACAGCTACACGGATTTCCACATAGATTCAGGAGGAGCTTCTGCGTGGTACCATGTGCTGAAGGTAAGGATTCATCTTTTTGTGGTGTATTTAGTAATGAACTATATTTTATATGTGAAGACCACCCTCAAATTCTCACGATCTCATTTCTTTTCCCCACGGTCCAGTTATATTTGTAAGAAATATGCAGAGCCTTAAGTGCTGTCGGTGGGTACACTCTCAGTAGTGCCAGGGCCTATGGACTGAGGAAGCAACTTGGCATGTGGAAGTTCTTGGTGTATTCTCACTATATCAGGATTTTAACATTTGTTTAGTGCCTTCTACAAGTACATCTCCTAAGACCTGGAGGATACTACATCCTGCTTTTGCAGGGTAGTGGAATCTGATGCTATAAACTTTTGGCACCATCTGTCCCACAAATCTGAGCAAATGTGGTCAGCTAGTGATTTAATTATTTCAGCCCTTCTGTACAAAGCTCACCAGTAAGTTTTACTTAAATAGTGTTAAAATATTTAATGCTGTATATTTATTTAGATAAATATTTGTGTGTGCTTGTATCTGTGTCAGTGCAGTGTTGCTTGATTTGGCTGCCTGTTGCTAATTGTGTATTTTCTAATTCAGGGAGAAAAAATATTTTATCTCATCAAACCAGCCTCTGCAAATATTTCTCTTTATGAACGCTGGCAATCAGCAGCAAACCACAGTGAAATGTTTTTTGCAGACCAGGTAGATAAATGTTACAAATGCACAGTTAAACAAGGACAGACACTCTTCATTCCTTCAGGTGAGCAAGCAGTTACAGGTGAGGTTACTTGTTTGTTTTACAGGTGCCAAAACAACATGTCCAAAGTGCTAGAGTAATGTGATTTGACCACCTCTCTCTGCCAAAGTACGAAGTCTGATTCTCAGTAGAATTCTAATTTCATGTGCTTCCAAAAAAAAACATAATCAGAACTTTTACTGTTTTCTCTCAGTACTTTAGCAGCCTTTTAAAAATACGACTAGTGCATACAGTGTTTCACTCCTGGTCTAGCTGGGTTGAAGTAACTCACAAGTGCTCTCTATATATCCACGTGTGGCATGGATGGTTTTTGCCAGTTATCTAAAGGAGAGCTCATGTTGAATTGCTTGCTGACTGTGACCCACCACAAAATTCACTTCTCGGTCATTGATTCCCTTTGACGACAAGGACCTATAGGTGCCTGCATGGTGTGTGTGCGCAATTATGGTTTCACGTGAGGCTAAAGACCTGGGTGTCACAGATTTTTATAGGTTACTTCATAGACTCAGGCTTTCGTTGCAGGTTAGGGATGGTGGATTTTGTTTTTTTGGTTCCCAGGAGGATATTCTTAAAGATAGGGAGTTGATCAGCAGATAGCACAGAGTTTTAGGTGAACACAGTTCTACTCCTGCCTCTGCCCCTCACCTTCTTGTGACCTCGAACAATTATTTTGTCATTTGCATTTCTGTTTCCAGCACTCCCTTTTACCTGTTGAGACTGTAATCTCTTTGGGACAGGGATTTTCTCTTCCTGTATGTGCCTTTAAATGATGCACTGCCTATTCAATCCTTAGTCTGAGCTGAGGCTTCCAGGCAGCATAGTTAACAGCACTGGCGTTTGTGTTTTGGAGGCAGCGTCCAGTAGTGCCATTTTTCTGTGTGACTATATTTTTACACAAAGTGATTACACATTTGAGTTTTACTTTTCACATAAAAAGTAGAAAGTAGGCATTTCTCTCATGACCATATGTGAAGCTGATGGTAGAATAAACATTGAACAATGTATAGCGATTCACTAATTTAAGTAGATTTTTGTGTGAAGATAAGTGTTTGGAAAACACCTGTTTCTAGCACTGCAATAAAGTCAGTGTCAGCAGTAGTCACAGATTTTTATAGCGATGTGAAAACAGCTACTATTGTGTAGATACTGCTGCTTTTAACAGCAACAAGAAAGTAATGGCATGTGGAGCAATATATCCCCTTTCACTGTCTGTCTATTTGAAATTGCCACAGTTGAAGGTAGTCCTGGGACTGTGAGTCAAAGGTGCTTAGCACCTTCCTGGATCAGGCCTTTACAGTGCAAAACGAACAAGGGGCCAAGTGCAACTTTGTTCAAAGCACATGCGGTTATAGTGCTGACTTGGACTGAGGAGCTGTGTTGGTATCTAGGAAGTAAGTTGCTAAGTGAAGTATGAAGTTCTTTTCTTGAATAAATTCTTTGTTACTGTGAACCCAGTTTTTATTCTCAGGGCTCTTCTCTTTCTCTTCTAGGTTGGATTTATGCAACTCTAACACCTGTAGACTGCCTGGCCTTTGCAGGACATTTTCTACATAGTCTAAGTGTTGAAATGCAGATGAGGTAATCTGTTTTTAAAATCTAAAGTTAGGTAGAGGCTCAGTTTTTAATAAATTGGCCATCCTCTCTCATAATAATTATCCTATTTTTGCAGTAATGTTGTTGATGTAGCTTCTTTGGGACAATTTTGGAAAACATACCCACGTTTGTCCCTTTGTTTTCTCTTATGCTGGGTTATTCCAAGCCGTCTTTATACCTATTGCATACCGCGTGGAAGGATATGTGAGGTGTTTGGACTGAAGTGGCTAGATCTTTACGGAAGGACTGTTAAAAAGTGTCAGGATTTTTGCCTTAGAACATGCCATTTGCCTTCCGGATAAGCACCCACCTGCTCAGTCAGGCTCTTTGCCCAGTGTAAAACAATAGAAGTAGTCTTTACTGATGCTGGACAAATAATGTAATAAAACTATCTTACATCTATATCACAGTTTCTTACTAGTGTTATTTTTATGTTTTGCTTTTGGTCTGATGCCAGAATACTTGGTAGCAGCACAAAGAAATATCCTTCCATGTGCACTGCAAACTGAACCTCAGGCATTTATGAGCAGTGCTTGTCACTGTGCAACATACTCGTGACCTGCTACGCTTTTAAGTTCAGTTTGCTTTGTATTGCAGGGCATATGAAGTAGAAAGACGATTGAAAATTGTCAGTCTAACCCAGTTTCCAAACTTTGAAACTGCCTGTTGGTATATGGGAAAGCATCTACTAGAGACATTCAAAGGTAAAACTGCGTTTTTTTGCCTGCCTTAGTTGCTTAGATTTGGGGGCCTGAAAATAGTTACTCTTAATTTCTGCTGATGTGGCACAGGTGGCCAAAATCAGTCTTGTTCGTATTTGAAAACTACTTCTAACATACCAGCTGAACGTGCAGGTCTGGTCCATTTATAACCTTAATTGGTCTGCCACCTTGCTCTAGGAAGGACTTTAACCATCCCTCTTACCTATGCCCAAGTAAAGGTTTCATCTTCTTTACAAAACATATTTAAGTTGCTTCAGAGGCAAATAATGTTGTAACCAACAACCTAGGCTGGGTAGCGTAAGTTAAGGATTCGTTCCCTGTCATAACGTAAGGAGCCGCATGCTCTGTCAGCCCAAGGCACACTGGCTAGCACTCCCTTCTCCCATCATTCTGCTCATTCTGGTGGAGATGCATGGGCAGGTCGTATATATACATGGGTCCACAGGAACATCAGCGATGGGGTCAGCAGGAGCACTCAGAATTAAAGCAAAGTTTTCTGTGAAATTCAAAATCTTCTAAATCGCATTCCTTCACAGTTGATCCAAACGTCCATGCACGTAAATGTTCTTTATAAATTCGGGCTTGCTTTTCTCTTTGACTCTGTTTCTTATTATGGAACATGTCGAGAGACACCCAGCAGATACTTTTACAATGAGTAAAATTTGTCTAATTAATAAGTAATATGAGGGGTGCCTCTGAGTGTCGCCTGGAAGGGGGCCCCCTTGTGACTGACTCGAAACAAAAATTGTAACGAGCAGAAAAGTTTAGCTAAGCTTGTACTCATGAAGGAGAAGTGAAATGCTTTGCCCTGGTATAGCTTTGTTTCCAGATATTGATACTTACTTTTTCAGACAGAATGAAAGAACCTCTCATGTTAGCTTTGTGTTCCCACAGCCTAGGATGTATGAACACATAGGCTCGCTTGAGTATGTGACCAAGAAAGGAACCAAAATGATTGCCAGTGTAAACATAACTTACAGGAACACAGTGTAGGAAGGCAGAGTTGGATTTATGACACAGTAAATATACTCCTTATTACCATCAAGTTATAATAGGGATTCATTTGTGGTGAACAACTTTTAAGAAGTGAACTTTCACAGTTTAAACTTTTTCAAATTAGAGAATTTATGCAGAACAACTTCAGCTTTCAGTGTTTGAATCGCACTGCTTTTTCTCTACTTAGGTTTGCACAAAGCTGGGCAACAACCTGCAGCTCATTTACTCCAAGGAGCAAAAATTCTCAACGGTGCTTTCAGGTCATGGACTAAAAAACAGGTAGGAGAAGACCCCGTTTTAATATTGTGTTCCTCAGGTTTGTCAGTCACCAGAACAGAGAGCAAATGCTAGAGCAAACAATATCATCGTAGCAAAACAGCTGATTCTAGAATCCCAGAGAGAAGAGACCAGGAGAGCAGGGAAGGAGGGCGACAGCTGGGATTTCGTAGTGCTACATGAGGAGTCAGTTGGGGAAGAGAAGGTACCATCAGACTTTAAAAAATGCTGATTCTGCTTATGGTCAACAGGATACTGAATGAATGTTCTCCATGGCTCTGAGCTTTTTCATGTGCCAAAGCAATTAAGTAGGGGCTGTGCATGCAAGCGAGGCCTAGAACAACGCCTGCATTTTTGTGTGCACAGGGTGCTCAGTTCCTGCAAATCAACACATCAATTAAGCCAGGAAATACATATTGCCTAGAGAGATGGCTTAAAGGGATTTGCAGCTTGAATTTCCCGCAGCAGTCATTTCAGCAGCATTATTCTTATGTGTGTTACTCCTAAAATTTTGCAGAATGAGCTGCAAGAGGCAGGCCATTCAATCATAAATTGTGAACAGGGGAACTAGCAGCTATAGGATTTTCAGACATTTTGAAAAGGAGTGAGCAGCTGAGTAAACAACATTGCATACACAGTTTAGGTCACTTAGGTGGCTGTCACAGATTTCAGTGTAGTCAGGGTCTTGTCTGCTCCCTGCTGCAAAAAGACAGAGCTTGAGCCTGAATTCAGAATTGCTCGTGGTTTTCTGTAGCAGGACTGTCCGATGTGGAAGCTCTTTACTTCATGTCACCCTGTTTATTTTCCCACTTGCCACGCAGATGAGAAGTAGTGAGCAAAAGGAGGTCAGACTGTGTTGGCAGTTAGGTAAAGCTAAACTTTGAATATTGTAGCACGGCATGTGAATGAAAACATTAGCCCTGCCAGTGAGCTCCCAAACCACTCTGCTGACAAGGTATGTGCCTGTTGGGTCCACTGAAGACACCATCCTGAGACAATCTCTCCTTGTAGATGTAGAAAAGGAGTTTCTCACAATCTCATATAAAGGGGTAAGCAAACTGACGTTACAGTTGTGAACATGCAATTATATCCGAAAAAGACTGCTGACTTTGTAAGTAGTTGTCCTGAGGGAACAGCAATAACACCTAGGAGGAGAAATAAAATATATTTTTTCCATATTACTGATGTAGTCAGTATTGATTTGAGTACTTAGGAAAAATACTGACGTGTCACTTAATGAGTTTTATTACATTTTTGCAAAAAACATGCGTAAAAACAACAGTCTGGCTTTGTTCTTGTTTAGGCTTTAGCAGAGCATGAAGATGAACTACCAGAAAACTTCAAACCAGCACAGCTTATCAAGGACCTTGCCAAAGAAATACGATTAAGTGAGGTTCGTGTTCTTTTCATAGTATTAACTACACTGTGTTTTTTAATAAGCTAGATGATAAAATGGAGGACTTGAAATAAATGAACCTTTTTTCCCCATTCTGCTCATTAAAAGAATTCATGAGAGGTTTAAGCAGTAGGGTTACTGCTCAGGACTCTTGTCCATGGCTGACTGGCCACATATTTTGGGCTACTGTTTGCTTTCTCCTTGGCTTGATGCTGTGCCTGCCTGCCCTACGTCCTTCCTCCTCCACGTACTGCTAGCTGGACCGGCCACACTCCCATCTCCATCCTTATTTTTCCTTTCACTTTAGCTGCTTCCTACCCAAAAACAGGGTAGAACTCAAAGAATACTGTTGGCACCCCCTAATCATGCTCAATGTATTGTTCTTTTTCTTATGTTCATTGGTCTTACCTGTGATGTTGTCTGAGCTAGGGACTATCTATTGTTCTGTACATTGTCCCAGTAGGAGGCCTTGCTCTTGGCAGGTTTCTAGGGAGAGTTATTATATTAAACACAATAATTATATTTAAAACAAGCAAACGAACAAAAAAACACAGAGGTTGTATGGAGCTGTTGTCCAATAAGTCTGGTATCAAATTCTACTTAGTGGGGGCGTGCAAGGTGACAATAGCAAGTTCCTTTGTGTTTTGAGAAGATAGTGTTGCATTCCGCCCCTTTTCTAACTATATCCAAAGACCTCAGAATTGAAATCTATCTTATCCTCTTTGTTGTTGTATGTACATTTTCTGATTGTCAGAATGGCAAGTTAAGCAGAAAATAATTTCTTTATAATTAGTCAGATAATGTCAATTTTAATTGGGCAGCTACTTCACTGCTTATTTTACTTGAGGGCATGAAATGTGATTCTGCTATATTTATCACATCTGAAATAAATCGAAGGGGTTTGTGCTCAAACTGATTAGCATTTTAAACAAAAGACCATTCGTGTTATACGTTTGTTTGTATGGGCAGTCCAATCCAGAGTCCCACCTGATATAACCTGGTGAGAGTTAACTTCCTCACAATGCCACTGCAGTTTCTCCAGGCCGAACTCGTGCTTGGGCAGCTGCTGGAGGGAAATCAGTGGCGAGCAGAGCGTTACTGTGACACACGGTGCGGTCTCCATTCCCTGGCGAGCCTGACGTGAATGCCGTTACTCCTGTATTGAAGGGGGTTTGTTTCCCCAAGGAAGGGAGGGTGCAGGGGAATATCTAACATGATACAGGTGTGAATGCCTTCCCATTCTGTGCTAAACTACAGAATGCTTCAAAAGCCAGCAAAGCAGACACGAGTGCCAACACAAATGCAGAGGAGATCCCTCCTGTGGAGAAGGAGGAGGCACCGTCACCCGTCCAAGTGACGCCTCCACCCCCACCTGTAGAAAAGCTCCCTAAAAAAAAGACTCCAAAAACTGTGAAAACCCCCAAACAACTCAAGCCATCCAAGCCTCCCAAACCCCCCAAGCCTCCCAAACCCCCCAAGCCTCCCAAAACTCCAAAAGTCAAAGGAGAAGGAAAAAAGAAAGGAAAGAAGGCAAAAGAGAGTCCACCGCCAGCCATCCCGAATCTCGACCTGCTGGAGGCACACACAAAGGAGGCTTTGACAAAGATCGAGACGCCAAAGAAGGGAAAGGTGGGTCGTATTTTAACCTCTCCCTGTTCTTGCCATAGCGGGGATAAAATCTATCCTTAGGTCTCATGGAAAAAAAAATCAAGCAACATGGTGTGAAACCCTGTCTTTGCTGAAGTAAATGAGAGTTTTGTATGTGCCATCTTATCAAGCTTTTTTTTTTTTTTTTTAACCTGACTGTTCAATTTGATTTGACTGTCTGCTTGGTAACTCATTTGATATGAAGAAAGAAGCCTATTGATTCAAGCTGAGTCTGGCAAACTACTGCCAGTTCCCTGCGCAGACTAAGATGATATGAAAATTAAAAGACATTTTTAAAATGGCTTTTTTTTTTTTTTGGTCCCTGAACTGTTATATTTATATTCCACTTTTGTGTGCATTTCCATAATCAGTTTTCAGGGACAAGGTGGACTCATTTCTGAGGCATCATGTTTGCGTGAGATTTTGCTCTAGAATGAGTGAATGAAGATAAAGCAATAGTTTTATTCCATTTCTGCCCATGTAGGACAAGTTTCATTTTGATGTCTGTTAATGTGAATTTTGCTGCTGACTTCAGCAGGGGCCAGGGTTTCATTGAGGTGCTGACAGAGTAATGCATAGTACTCTTTTTTTTTTTTTTTTTCCTGAAGAAGAATCCATAAGGCTTTTCTAAAATTCTTCTGAATTTCCTAGTAGTTTGTATGCAGTTTGCAAAACCTGCCCATGGAGCAATAGGCAGGGAGATTAGCATGTTTTTACAGTAATCTTGTATGTTACTATATGTAGGAGAAATGCAGCTAATCTTCTGCGCTGTCTGAAACAGCGATATTTGATTGAATCTCACATTTGCGTTCAAAAAGGAATGAATCAGAAAAGGAGTTTTCAAAAATATGCCATGTTATATTTTAGGTAAAAATGTATTTGTGTAACATGCCAGTGCTCTGTCCTTATTAAGAGTACATGCTGATTTTTTCCCCAGGCTGCAAAGAATGTTTTAAGTGTTCCCAATAAGGAAACAGCTAGTAAACAGAATGAAGTGGAGAAATTTGAAGTTCGAGAGCAAAATAAAAGCAAAACAGAAGCCAAATGGAAATATAAGGTAAGGTCCCTTGTTGAATTTTGTTGCTGATTCTGCCACATAGAGATAAGTCAAGGGAGGAGAAATGTTCATAGGTCTACCTAAGCAGAGAGTATGAGCCACCAATTTTCAGTTCCCAATGAAAATTTTTTGAGCAGAAAATAACAGATCCAGCATTGATTAAAGAGGGAGTTGTTCTTCAGAAACATATGCTGAACTGTTCATTCTCATCCTTGGTGGAGCTGGTGGGAACACTTTTAATAGTGAGATTTTTCAGTGCTGATCGCTTTTGTGGTTCTTACTCAAACCTAGTTACGCTATTTTAAGTCTGGAGTAGTTCCAGAGAGATCAATAGCTACTGATGGCATAAAAATATTATTAATGAAATCTGAATCATGCCCCATGAATTAAAAGCTTGCCTCCCTGGAGAGCTAATGTAGGGTGAGTAAAATTCATCCATAAAATAAAACAGTTTTTCTCCAGGTACCTTTTAAAACAGGGTGACATTAGGCTTTCTCACAGAAATACCTGCCTGAAATTTGCTTACTTTGTGAACTTCTAATGACAAAGCTGCAAACAAATTCCTTGAAACAAAAGTATGTGTCTTTTCATGTGGGGAAAGCTACTAAGAATCCTGACCTCTTAAGAGAGACGTCTGAATTCTAAATTTTTTGTGTTAAAAATGGTTAGTGTGATCAGATCAATGTACACCAATTAATTAGCCAGCCAGTACAGCTTAGGAAAGTATTAGAGCTATTCTTAAAATATAGTCGAAGACTGAATGACTTTGATATTAAATTCATAATTCAAGCTCTGCTGAAGGTCTGAAAGAAGCAAGCGAAGCCTAGGAATAAAATGCAGTCATATTTGTGAGGTTACAGGCACTGTCCTTATCTGCACAAGCATGATCCTGAAGAGCAATGTTTAATATTTTACCTCATCCTGTACCAATTTAAGAGAGCAATATTTAAATTTGACAACAGGCATGTTTGTTGGTGGGCACTGCTTAAACTGGTGCTGAAGTGCTTCTTGAACAGGGACAAGTTCCTGAACTAGATCCCATCTAGCCTAAGGAAGACTATAATTCTCTATGACTTCTCACATTTGCAGGGCATATTTCTTCTGTGTATAGATCAATGGATTCTCTGACATTACCTAGGAATCTGAAATACGAACAACTCATTTCACCGATTTTATTGTTTTATTTTCGGTCTTTTTGCCTTTCAGAACAGTAAACCTGATTCACTACTAAAAATGGAAGAAGAACACAAATCAGAAAAGACGCCTTTATCAGGAAATAAGGACAACAAATTTACATTCTCTTTCTCTAATAAGAAGTTGCTTGGGTAAGTAAAAATATGACAATATTTGTTAATTAAAAAAGATGATTAAAAAGTCTTGTATTTATGTTTTTTTTTAATATATATAAGAAGGTGAAAATCAGCCTTTCTGGTCAATGTAGAAAATACACTTATACAAAAAGTTTTTCACTCTAAAACTTGATTTTACCTAGAATCCATCTTAGCCATAACAGCAAAGACCTACCTTTAAGGCTGGGATTTTGCTTGAGACTACTGCCTTCAGTATTCAGGCTGTCTCTCCTGTTTTGGCACTGCAGGTTCTTACTAGTTTGAGTTTGTTATATTAAATTATTTTTGTGCAGATCCTATTCAAGATCATCACTACATTTAAAAAAAACTTTTAAATGATCACTGTGTGCCAAAATTCCATGCTGTGTGTGCATTATGTATATCATGATATACTTTGAGACAGCTTTTAATACGTTTAATAACATAGTGCTTATTTGAAGCCAGGAAAGCTACTCTGGTCTGCATCATATTTGGAGATATAAATTGTAGGTACAGAATGTGTTTGTAAAATGATTTGAATTGCTCTGGCACCTCTGAAAGTGTTCAGGTTGACTGAAGTCTCTGCATGAGGAAAGGTACTCATTGTCTATTCTCAGAATGTTTTCCAGCCAGTATACTGATTTGTAATGTTTTTTTCCTGCAGTTCAAAGGGAGTCAAAACCCAGCTGAACACTAGTGTGTTTGGGTCACTGCAGAATTTTAAAGAAGATAAAGCAAAACCCGTACGAGATGAATATGAGTATGTGTCGGATGATGGTGAGCTTAAAATTGATGAGTTTCCAATCAGAAGGAAGAAAAACACTACAAAAAGAGAACTGCCCTGTAAGAATATTTCCTTTTTTGTCTGTATCTGCACAAGAAAGTCTTATGTGTTGGTTGTCCAAAACTAGTCTTTGCATTATATTATATTTTATGTTATATATTATGTGATTTACAGTACAGAAGACAGTATCTTAACTGTCAGTCAAATATAACTGGATTTGAATTGCTTTCAAAGCTAGGGCTTAGGAGTGCTATTTTTTTGAAGAGAAAAGGACCGTGACTTTCTTTTTCTCTTTTTTTTATTCAGTTTTATCGGATAAAAAAGACACTCTGCAGCATACTCCTGTTAAGAAGCCAAAGGTGGAGTCGGTGTCATATAAGGTATGGTAATCATTGTGCCTATCACAAGCAAGCACTCATTATACATCTCTTAAAGTATATGGGGCCTTATCCAAAAATTGCCTGGAAAGTTGCCTCAGATCTGCTAGGCAGCGCTTAATGGCAGGTATGCAATATGCCTTGGTGTAATCACCAGTGACTCTCATCCACAAGGTAATAGTGTCTTTTTTCTGCCCGTGTGAGGTGACAGCACAGTACTGTGAATGGTGGTAGCAAAGACTTCCTGCTGGTTGTTGTCACATCCTGTACTTCGTTCTGCAGTTGCAGTCTGCCCAGAATAGGTAGCATTCAGACGTTGTCAGGACTGAGCATAATTTGGTACTGTGGCTTGAGCGGCCTGTGTGTGATTAGGCCTGATTGGAGACGTGCATGCGGGCCGTGACAATTAGACGTCACAAGAACAGAAGCAAGCCATAAGAATGAATAGGAAGGGTCAGAAGGAGTTTTATGTCGTGCCTGGCTTGGTGTTACGTTGCTGACAGGCACAAGGGTCTGTCCCAGGCTGCGTTCCTGACCTGTATCTGTCCCCCCATTTCCAAGCGCTTTAAACACTGATCATTAAAGATTTCCATGTTCATGTCTGACAAATGAAACTCAGAGTAATGCTAATAGAAATGAACATGTCATTTGGTGTTTCGCATTACTGGAACTCCTATTATGTAGCAATTAAAGGTTTTATTTGCTGTCACTTATCTCTGTCTGCCTATTATGGGCTTACATCTGGAGTGCCCTTGGCTCAGCCTGATATTTTAGCATGTCCCTAACTTGAGGCAGTGTCAATGTGCATGTTGATAGCTCAGCATCAAGAAGCTTAACAGTACAGGCATAAGTTTGCTCTTATTTTTGTTAGCATTGTAGCTCAATGCTGAAATTAAATGACATGCTGAAATGTTTTGTCTAACTGTGATTGGTATAAATCCATATTATAATATCTGAATGAGTCATAGAAAGAAAAATAACTTGTTAACACAGAACTGTAGGTGACTGAAATGTTTGGCCCTAAGAGCTAAGCAATCTTTTTCATCCTGGCTTGGCTCAGGCATATGGAAGAATAAGTGTGTATCTCCTTGCCTCAGTCTGTAGTCGAAGTCTGGAGAATGGTGCACAGGGAGCAGGGCAAAACATGCTGATACCTCATTGTACAGAAGTTTAAGAAAGGAGACTAGTTCCTGCAGAAAGCAGTAAGGGCAGTCTAAGCAATAATGGCTAGGACTTTAGAGGCCTGAAAGCAAGCAGGAATGGAGAAAAGAAGTTGCTTTGTTATAGTCTACAGTGTGTAGAGGTATCAGCCCCAGAAAGGCAGTTAAATGCAGGTAGCTTCAGATGGTGCTGTTCATACGTGTCTGTTCCATTCCTCTGTTGGACCTTCCTGTTCTCTTGCAGCAGGGATGGTGGAAGTGGGTCTGTCCCTGTGTCTGGCTAAGTTAAGCGTCTTGCAAGATACAGACCTGTGCCGTGACGCACGTCTGGGCTGACAGAGGTACAGCCACACGCTCACGTCTGCTACGTGGGTCACGGTCTCAAGAACAGGTGCAGTAGTCGGGAAGGGAAGATAGCACCTGGAAATACCACTGTTAGAGTGGTGTGATCCCATGCACAGGGTCTGATCTCAAAGCTAGCTCTCCAGGCCTGGAAGGGAACAGGAAAACCCGCCTACAAGGTGGAAGGAGACTGATTTTTATTGTATACCCTATTTTTATTTTTATTTCTATTTTTATTTTTATTATTTTTGTTTTTATTTTATTTGGTGTTAACGAGCAAATTACAATGGCCAGCCCTGTCTTTGGAATAGCAGCAGGCTGCAGAAATTCTTGTGTTGTTCTTGTTAACTAACTTAGTAAGTTTCCATTTTTTGAGCTTTTTTCTTGTTTTTGCAGAGTGATGACTCGTCGGATGAAGATTTGCTTCACATTGACACAGAAGCAAAGCCAGGGCGTAATTCCAAAGTAAAGAAAGAGAGCGGAAGTTCAGCAGGAATTCTTGACCTTTTGCAGGCAAGCAAGGAAGTTGGGGGTTTAGAGTATAACACCAACAGGTATGCACAAAGGGATGTTTTTTCCTCCTGCCTGTGAACAAGAATTGCTCTTTTGTGGTTGTGTGTGTGAGAGTGAGAGAGAGAGTGAACTTTGCAGCTCAGAAACTGCTTTTTCTCCAGTAAGCAAATTCTTCCTTTATCCTGTGATCTGGAGGGAGAGGTGGAAAAGTGTGTAGGAAAGATTTTGGTGGTATAATTTAAACAAATAGAGGCATTTCACATCTGTAAATGCTGAACATCCATTTTAGCAATAAAACTATAATGGATGAATCATTCAAAAGGAGCTTTCTGCTCAGTGAATACAGCTTGAGTTCACTGCCTCCACTCTTTACGTGCCAAGTCTGATCTTAAACTACAGATAGAAGAATTAGGGTATGTGTGCCATTTCAAAAGAAGCAGAGTGGGACTTTTCACATATGGAAATGTCTTGCTTAATTCAAACCTTGGGAACAGAGCCCTGGGAAGGAGTTTTGGGAACATCAACAGAGTTTACAGCTAACATGCACAGAACGGCACAGCAGACGTGAACTGCTACGTCCTGTGTCCTGTGCTCCCAACAGTCTGCTGGTTAAGTAGATCTTTCCTGCTGCACCTTAACTGAGTCATTTGTCTCCTGCCTGTAGAACACAAGAGAAATTCACCTGAGCACTCTCCACTGCTCCACAGGGACCACCTTCATACTTTTGGAACCTGTGGACTGTAGGCTAGGAGGTGGTACGGGAAATGATGTGAAACGGGTAGTTAGGCTGTTCTTGCCTGGCACTGTCATAGGCCAGTTCCTTCTCCACTCTGCCTTCATTTGTAAACCTCCTTCACCAGGCAGGCAGGGCACGTTGGTTCTCCAGGCTGGCTGCTTCAAACTGCATTTACCCTACTCATGATTCATTTAGCAGATGTTGCATGGAAGCAAGAGTTGTGCTTCACTATTTTATATGCGCAAAGCAGCAAAACCGATCTGCTTTAAGTAGCAGAGGCAGATACCATATTCAGTAGTTGCTGGGATACCCCAACAGCATCTTTTTCTTCCCTGCTTTCTCTAGGTGTGTCTTGCTTATACAAAGCCACAGAACCTGTGCAGAAGGTAGAAACAGCTGTGGTAGTGGGTCTGAGAGTTGAGAACAGACTGGATAAAGGGAGACTGGTGCTGTCCTTCTCATCCAGGCTGTGCCCTTGCTGGGTGTTGGCTGTGCGTGACCCAGGAAAAGTGCAGCTTGCAAATTTGAAAGGACCTGTTAAAGGAATCAGAAGTTCCCCTCAGAGAGGAAGATGTTATCTAAACCTGGGAAAGACTGGAAGTTAAAAGCCATAACTAAGAATTCCAAAAGATATGTCTTGTGGTTAAAGGGGAACCTATGGAATAAGTTATCAAAGGAAACCATAGAAAGCAAATTTTATCAGTGAGTTTTTTCAAAAAAAAAAGAGTTTTTTTTAATGTTGGGAGAGAAGATGGAATTTTTTAAAGGCTGCAGTCTGGTGACAGAGCTACAGAGAAATCTAAAGGAGGGAGCGTTGTTGAACCAGAAGATGTTTCAACCTTCCTCAATTTATTAGGTAATTGTCTTTTTCAAAACATAGATAATTGCAGGAGATTAAAGCATAATATACAGACTGCCTTCACTCAGGGTACATCCATTGCAAAGTACCAGGCAACTCTGTGAGAGACAGGCTTGCCTTTGTGCATCAACATTTAGAATTTATTAATTTTTGCAGCACAGTGGCAGAGATCTTCATCTCTGTGTTGAACAGGGGTGTGCATGCGAAGTCTCCTGTAAGAGTTTTCTGTTCGTTCCTAATGTTTTCCCATGGCACTCATTCCGGTGGTGTATCACACAGCAGGACTGCACGTGAAAAAAGCCAATGATTTTAAAATCAAGTAACGTAGTAACTTGATTAGTAGTAAGCCTTAGAAGGCTTATCTTGACAAGGCTGTTACTTCTAGGGAAGAGATCTAATCTCAGTTTAGTGCCATTTTTCTTCCATTACTGCTTTCCTTCTAGCAAGGAGTGGTTTTTCAAAACCAATAATTGCAGAGGGTATGGGGAGAGATACCAATGTGTCTGCAGCTCCCAGAAAATATATTTTTTGTTGTCTGGGCCCAAATTGGTCAGCACTTCTAGATTTTCCTAATCTAGAGAGATTTGGCCCTGTCTGCTCTTCAAAAAACACTGGAATAATCACATTGGCACTTGTTATCTGTTTGGCTGTTCCTCTGAATTCCTTTTTCATTTTGCATTATGGCGCATAATGGAACTAGTGTTTATATCAAATTTACACTTACATTTTAGCAGGTAATTAGACATTTCAGCAGGTAGTTACTTGTATCTAACTGTGGGAATAAAGTTGCCAGTGTAATATGAACCCCATGCTTGAACCTCCATATAAAAGAAGAAAATGTCAGCCACTTTAAAAATTAAAGAAATCTGCCTTGGCCACATTTACAGTACTATTTCATGTATAATGTGATTCATTGCCTGCTTATGATGTGCGGAAATGCACAGGTAAGCCGAAAACACAGGTTAAAGAAATGGTTCTCAAAGATTCTCCCCCTTTCTTTGGTCAAGTCTTTTGCTGTCTGCAATGGGTTAAAACTGCCATCCAGTAACAGAGTAGGACTCAGGCTTTTCATTTTTCTTCCCTTCAACCTGGGCTCTGCATTCAGTGTATTTGTAGACTTTGTGGTTCCTGAAATCAGTCACAAAGGCAGTCGCATAACTAAACTCCGCATGAATTACTACACTGTGTGCGGTAGTTTAGTGGGAATGTGTCATATCAATTTTGGTTCTTGTATAAACAATTAGGTTTTGGCAGTGTGTGTTGCAGCTTGATTGAAAAAAGCTCCCAATAAATGAAATTACTATGTTTCATTTCATAATTATGCTAGGCTTTTTAAATGGCCATAACATGCTTTTTTTTAAAAAAAAAGAAAAAAAAAAGAAGAAGAAGAAACCTGATATGCAAACATACTGTGTCGCAACATAATGCCAATGTGGTACTGCCTGACTCACAGGAACAACTTCCATCTTTTTCTACTTTGTTTTCCTACTTGTAAGGCAGGTAAAGGGTAGTGCATATATGTACGTATTTATATATATATATATACGTATAAATATATTTATATGTATAATGTGGATACTCACGTAGCAGCCGTGCAAGCAGGGCTGTGTGGAATGCCCTCTGCTCACATGGTGCTCTGTGCAGGTGGGAGTGAGCTCTGAGGGGGAAGCACGGGGCCCTGTCAGACCAGCACCAAAGCTGCTGAACCCCAGTCATAACTTAGCAAGCAGGTCAGGGCTTTTTGTGTGTTAATGACCTTACCTGAATTGTGTGAAACTTTATTCCCTAAAATGTTAAGACTGTCATTTGCAACTGACCGAACCTAATGCCCTGATGGCATTGCCTAGATTGCTCTAGAGAGTTGCATCTCCCACGCTTGTGCCAATGGTAGCGAGATGGGGAGAGACAAGGCGAAAGGTCCTGCAGAAAGGCTGCCGTAAATGTGGAAACAGTCTGAAAGGATGGAAATGGAATATGGAAAAAAAAAAAAAAAAAAAAAAGGAGGAGACTGGTAGTCACGTAATTTTGAACTGAGCAAAATTGTTTGTTGTTCCCAAGTCTGATTAACAAATGGAAGAAAATACTAGTTTTGTACTTGAAGGTATTTAAGTTCCATAGTTGTATACATTTGTCACTTCTCCAAAATACTGACAAGCCATTACTGTCTCTGCTTCACTTCTTTGTGGTTCATTTACAATTTGCCATGGGGAGAGTGAGAGGAAATGCAGAAATGGCAGGGAAACGGTCACACGGGGAGAATGGTGATTTGTTACCTCCCCTTCTCATGCAGCAGTGTTTTCCAGCAGTTCTTATTTGCAATATTCCAGAGCCACGGCAGTTGGAAGGGACCTTGGGAAGTCATCTAGTGCAGCTGCCAGCTCACAGCATGGCCAGCTGCAAAGTTTGACCTGGTTGTTCAGGGCATTGTCCTGGTGAGTTTTAAGTATATTCAGGGATGGAGATTCTGCAGCCTGTCTGTGTGAGCTGCTCAGTATGGCCCTTTTCTTCCTGCGTCTGGCTGGGATTTCCCCTGCTGCAGTTTGTGACCACTGCCTTTCATTCTGTTGCTGTGCACCTCTGAGAAGGATCTGGCTTCCTCTTCTCTGTAACCCCATGAGGCAGTTCTTATGTCAAGTTAGTTATTTCCACTTAGAAAATGTCCAGTGGTTCTTGTGACTTTCCTTTGCCCTTATCTGTTTTCATCTAATTATAAGGTGAGACTGGGTGATGGTTATTCAGAGGCGAGATGAAACATTAGCGAGGTTACTGCCTCCTCTCCCCCTTGCCCCTCAGTACCTCCAGCTGCTGTGCAGGCAGCGTGGAGAACAGGGAAGAGGCCAGCCTTCAGTGAGTTGAATTCCAATGAAATTAATAAATCCAATTTCTAAATATGAGGATAGAGGTGAAAGGTTTGGTAATTGCTTATGAAAGGAAGATGATCCGTCAAGAGATGTTGAACCCTCAGAGAGAGATGGCAGCAGTGGAACTGGGTGTGAAAAGTGAAGTCCTGGCTCCCTGCATTATGTCTTCTCCTAGCTTCAGGATGCTGGGAGTCTTGTGCCAGCAGCACGGGGGCCAGCCTCTACAAGGGAGGCAAAGCCTTAGTCTGCCAGTGCTGAACCGAGCATATTCTTGTCAACGATCACAGCTGCTTGCCTGTTGCCACCTGCTCTGGAAGGTGGTGCCACGGAAAGGATGCTCTTGTCGAGTCTAGGAGAGAAGCGCAGGCAACGCGAAAGCCCCAGAGCATAGCCTGCAGGGATGCTCTGTGCACTCCTCCCTGATGAAGATACTGCAAGCAACAACAAGCTGTTCTGGGACTCTGAGGCCCCTAGGCTTAAACCCAACCTAACAAATAGTTGCACATAGCAGTGCGTAGGGCGCAAAGCCATCTGTGCTGCACAGACGGACGTGTCTTTCCTTGGGCTCCCACTGAGGTGAGGTGCCCTTCCCTGCTCCTCATCCCACCATCTAGACTGGATGCGCTGCAGGCTGGTAGGCCCTGGGGGAGATTTTGTTTTGGATGAGTTTTAGCAACAAATTTCTCTTTCTGTTATAGTGCTTGTCTCTGTTAATAACGTGAAAACGTGCTGCCAGTTTCACCTCCTAGGAGCTGTGGCAGAAAGGCTGTGGCTGGTGACGCTGCCGCACGTGGCTTGTCAGCTGGCTCGAGAGCCCAGGCTGCCCGGCGGGGGTGCGTGGGTCACCGGGCTTCGTACCAGCTCCCCGTGGGCTCTGCGTGGGAGCCGGGCCTGGCACGCCTCGGGCTCGTCCTCCACAGCCCAGCCCTGGGGGTGACTGAAGTGGCCGCCTCGCTGCTTTGGCTGTGCCCTGTTGGCCATCTGAGCGTTTCTTTTGCCCGTGGAACGTGCAGCGGCTGCACCAGGGGTTGCTTCGTTGTGCTGGGGGTTGCAGGTGGGGCTGGCGGTTCCCAGCGTGGACCTCTTTTGGCTCCTGCAGCGTATGCATCTGAAAACACCAGATGCTTACCAGGCAGCAAATGGTTATTGCAGTAAACTACTCCCTCACTCAGGTGTCCCTGTGAGCGATAACACTCCAGTCCTTCGTAGAGTTTCTTTATAAGAGTAAAAAGAAACAACAGAATCCCCAAACGGGAGGCCATGCAAAATGCTGGACTGGAGCCCACTGCAAAAGGCACAAACTGCTATCCGTCAGTTTATTAAAGTGTCCTTTTCTTTATTCAGCCACCAAATTATTTTTTAGCTTGCGGAAAGGAAAGCAAGGCTGCTGGGATTTGCTAAGCTGTGGCAGGGTCTGTGCTATCGCCAAGTGCCACTTCACTGGGTGTTCAAAGGGCCCTTGCCAGCCAGCTGCGCAGAAGGGAGCACAGGGGCAGAAGCATGCTGGTTGCTCTGCTCCTGCTCCCATTTTTGATGTTTTAAAGTCATAGTTGGAATTCACAGATAGTTTACTTTCATAAATGTTTGGTTTTGTTTGTTAGTTTTTATTTTTCTTAAATCATTTCTGAAGCTACAGAAAGGGGATACGACCTTCCAGAGTTTAAAAATTGCGTCCTGATTCTTGATTTTTTTTTTTTTTCCGCTTAGAAAGCTGAAATACCTCTAATGGAAGCACAGGCAAGCCCGTGCCCTAATGAGAAACACTTTGCTCTGTGTGCAGCTCTGTCTCTTTAAGACATTTTACCCACACGTTCAGGTTGTGGTTTGACTCTCAGAACCACTGGTTTTGATCATATTCCACAATTTATTTGTTGAAGCTTGTGTTGCTTAAGGCAGTTCCTCTCTGATTTACCCATTTAGTGGTCAGTTTTTGATGGTCTGTTTGCACTGTTTTGAGAGTCCAGTGTTTGCAAAAACTGCTGGGGGTAAAAAATGGAAAGAAAATATGTTAATTTCTTATAGATGGTGCGAAATATGCCTGTGTCAGAGAGAAGGCTAAGGCATCTGGCATGATAATGAAGGGATTAAAATGTCTCTTCACTAAATAAATGTTCTGATGTTCTTTTATTCCTTGAGTTGCAAGCTGCTGAGACCATTCTTAACTCATTTTCAGGATTATTTATAAATGCAATTAGTGCCAGAGACTCCCTTTATGTCTTGTATGTTACTCTATCCAGAGTCTCGTAATGGTTTTAAGTGGATTAAATTATGATCAAATCAGAGAAAGTGATGTGGTACTGCTAATTTACTTGGGAAATGCTGTATCTTATTGGCTTCTATTGTGTAACTGTAAAAAAAAAAAAAAAAAACCACACTTTTTTTTTTCTTTTTTTGCATTTCGCTGTTTGCCTGAACTCCAAAGTTCTGGAAATACTTGATGACACAGAATACTTCTGCGTTTTGCAGAATTAATATCTGGCGTTTTCTGACAAGATTAGTGTTCTTCTACATTCTTCCATACTGTGAGGAGCATGCTTTGCCACCTTGCAAAGTGTACACGCCAGTCAGAATTTACATATCACTTAACCTCAGCCTACTCTATATTATTTGCTATAGTAGATGCACAGTGCTTGTTGGCAATTGGCAATAAAATGCCAAAACGCAAGTTCAATGTGAGCAAGGTTTCCACGCACCCTGTAGTCCACTCATCCAGTCCATATCTCTCCAGCACCTCCCGTCATCAATCCATCCCGCAGCCACATCAGAAAACCCTCCCAGTGCACTGCAGAACCTCATGAACAACTTGCGCCCCACCACGTGGCTCTTCCAGCGGTCCTGGGGCGGTGAAAGTCCCCGGTGAGAACTGCGGCCCGTGATCCTGAGCTTTATTCCAGTTGTTCAGATTCTTTCTCTGCTTGCTTAGCAGTACGCAGCAGGAGCCCACCACAACATCCCTCTCCAGCGCTGACCCATACGCTCCACAGCACTGTTGCCTGTTGGTTGTTTCTATGCAGAGAGCACAACCTCCTTTCCCCGTGCCCACCCACGGCAGCACCCCGGCTGCGCGAGCTGTCCTGCCAGCTTTGTGCAGTCGCGGTGATGTCACGGCTCGGTCACCGCAGCCAGCCTCCGTTCCCCCGAGCTGTGGCACTTCTCAAGCCTGCCCAATGCGGGGGTCCGTCTGCGGTTCCCCCTCGCCACTGCTCCCTGCCCCTCTTCAGGCTTCGCTTTCATATGTGGTCGTATGAAGGAAGGGATGGAGGAATCTGAAATGAGTTTGCAAAGGTATTGGCCAAGAGCAGGGGTCTCATCATTCGGGTCAGTGAAAGTAACGTGGTTTTCACCCGCTGTATCTCTGTTCCAGGAAGATGAGGATTTGGGGTGTGTGTAAGGGGTTGGGGAGACACCCTCAGGGTTGGGCGGTAGAAACACTGCATTGCTGGGAATGCTCTGTGGGCTTTGAAAAGTTACCTGACCTCTGTCCTCACACACCAATGACAACAGCCACCAAAGAGCTGACATCACATGCATAGCCAAGCAGTGGACAGCTTCCTGACCTCTGAGGCAGTAACCCCAAATCTAACGTGCTGTGATGTTGCTGTTAACATAAGAAATAACTGGTGTCACTTGTGGCGTGCCCCCCTGCTCAAAGCACAGTAATTGGGAAATTTTTTCTAGCAACACTGTGAGGTGAAAGGAGTCAACTGTTCGTGAGGGGTTTGTGTTTTCATGGAATCGCTAATAGCTCTTGCATTTCTCAATGTTTTCCCACAGTCAGCCACCTGCCTCACCCAGCACGCAAGAAGCAATCCAGGGCATGCTATCCATGGCAAACCTCCAGTCATCGGACTCCTGCCTCCAGGCATCGTGGGGTACCAATCAGGCAAAGAATAACTCCATCTCCACACAAAACTCTAAAAAAGCAGGCGGTGGTAGTAACAAAAATGCTGGCAAGCGGTTACTAAAGAAAAGCACAAAAAACAGTATTGACATTGAAGATTACGATGAAGATCAGGACCACTTAGACGCCTGTTTTAAAGATTCAGATTACGGTAAGTACAAATGAAGCAGTCTGAGTGAATGTGTGCCTGGGTACGTACATGCATATTTGTATTTACAAATACCCCCCCTCTTTCTCAGGGGACGCTTTTTCACTTTTCTGTGGTCTGTCACATTGAAATACCAAAACGGGCATTTTAGTAAGGAAGAGTGCAAATTACAGGAGGTCTGCACTGCAAAATTAAGCAAACACTGTATAATGGGTAGACTGACTACAGAACTGGTGGTGATACAGCTATCCAAGCAGACTATTTGAGGCATGGCATTATCAGTAGATCTTAAAAAGCATGGAAGCCCACTGACAACACGGCAGTCAGCCAAGAAACATAGGGAGCTCTCCCAGAAATGTGTGTCAGGTACTAATGCTTATGACAGGAATGTCCTTGTCTGCACAATAACAATAAAATATCTAGGTAAGATGAGTGAGAAGCTGAATTTGTACTTGGAAAAGGGTTCCAATGGTATTTTGAGCGTTGGCATAGAATGCAAGTGTCTGAAACAGAAATGTGCACACAGCCAGTTTGCATCAGTTATATCATTTCTACCATAACAATCTGCAGGAGCAATTTTGAATATAAGAAATGAAGAAAGTATTAATGTGAAGATTGATAGGAACTGGAAAATCTGAAGCCCTAAAGGGGGCAAGAAGTGGGTAGAGGTTTATGATGCACAGAAGGAGACTTTATGTGTATATTTAAGTCTCCCTGGCAAGTATGGCCATCAGAAATCATGTTATGACTGGAAAAGCAGAGTGTTTTCACCCTCTGAGATACCAAGGCAAAATGGAGATGCTGTGACACGTGGCAAAAGAAGGCAGGCAAACCATTTAGAGTGCACTGGGATGCAGTGGTAGTGCTGAAAGGTGCTTTGGGAAAGAGCAGCTCCATGAAACTGTTTTGCAGATGGATGCCACTCATGGGCAGGGCTCTGCTCTACTGAGGGGTAGATTTGGTCATTACATGTCTGTGCTGCGACTGAACGGAGAGCCATTATTGTGAACAGGGTTGGTTTCCAAAGACTCTGACTGTTCCATATCTAATCAGCAGACTTCCAGTGTCAATCGCCAAATGCAACAGTAATGGTAAAATCACTAGTGAGGTAACCAATGGCAATGGGCAAGAAAATCAAATGCCTGTGTTATGCCTGTAAATATATATACACACAACTTCATAGTAAAGACTGGGAAAAAATTTAGATAAGTCGATGTTTATCCCTGAGGCCTGTAAAGGGTCCTTTGGTAGAATGGTTCGCATTCATCTCTTGGATACCTGTAAGTCAAGGACAGCAGTTTCCAAGGCCTGCACAAACAGCATGATGTCATTTCTCTCTGCCTAAGTGTGCTGGAGTCGCAGGGGCCAGGAAGGTGTGGTGCTGAATGAAGCGGTTGGCTTCCCTGGCACTAGGAAGTCCCCTTGCAGTAGGCAGGCTCATAGCGAAGGCTGTTCCCTGCTCTTGGAAGAAGACCAGGGGATGTGGCAGTGAAGGCAGCTGCCCTGGTCTGCTCTGTGCACGAAGAGAACCATGCATCGCCATGGTGTGAGTTGCACTTGTGGATATTGCTGTCCAGTGAGGATGCCATTCAGACAGCCACATATGTGGAGGAGAGCAGAAACAAAGTGTGGGAGCCAAGACGTGTTGTGATCTCTCCTGCATGTCTCCTTGCCGTGGCAGCTGTCTGTGCCTGGTAATATGAGTGCACCATACCTGTGCTGAGTTGTAGGACCACTGCTACTGTGATAGAGCCACGTGGCAGGTCATGCATATCTTAGCCAAGTTGTTGTGGGTAGGAGTATGTGGGAAGTCTGCAGGACCTTTAGGAGTGTATCAAGTGATCAGAGTCCTTGTGGGCAAGCTGTGTTAGCACTGGGCCCGAAATCATACTGCACATAAGAGAGCTTCCTTTGAAAAACTGCAGCAAGGTTTGCTTGCAGCTGGCAAAAGCTAAACCTATGGGTACAGATAAGATCCGAGACATGGCCTTCCATGCGGTCCAAAGACCAGTACCTTTCTAAGGAGGTGGCTGTCTCCCTGTGAAGGCATAGAATGGCTCACTTTTGAAGAAAAGTGTAAGCAGGAGTAAGTACGTACTCATGGCAGGAGTACCCACGTACACCTACATGTGTTTCCTTGACAGATGCAGATTCACATCTTGTCTCGCAAGGGGTCATGAGATTTGCACTGACATGTCTTCAGTATCGGTCTAGCTTGGGATAAAGAAACCTGTCTGTGTCTCTTCCAGCTGTGCTGCCACTCCACAGACAAGAGGAAGACTGATTTTTCCTG
Source organism: Chauna torquata (assembly GCA_013399475.1). Lineage (NCBI taxonomy): Eukaryota > Metazoa > Chordata > Aves > Anseriformes > Anhimidae > Chauna > Chauna torquata. Next base: position 91,792 of record VXAL01009923.1, read on the forward strand.
TTTGAGAAGTTTCTCTCTGTATCCTAAAAGTAGCTGGTCACAGCTTAATGACAGCAACTCCTAAGTATAGTGTGTGGATGAGAGCAGGAGAAAGTCCCCTGATTGTTGCAGCTGCCACCACTCAGTGGTACCTCTGGGGGACCTTGCTCTTCTGGCTGTGATTCCTGTAGTCACCATGCCTGTATAGAGCAAGTGGACCTCTGTGCAGCATAGAGCTGTTGCCTATACTGAAACTATTCTCTTTGTTTCCTACCATAGTTTACCCTTCTCTTGAATCGGATGAAGATAATCCAGTATTCAAATCCCGATCAAAGAAAAGGAAAAGTTCAGATGATGCCCCTTACAGCCCAACAGGTAAGTCCATACAAACTGTGCTACCCAGACTCAGACTAAGTCATGCAGGTCCCAAATGAACCAGCCATTTTTCAAGGAATGTGGAAACTGTAAGACCACAACTAGCAATTTCTCTGTAATGTGAAGGATTAATCCTTCCCCGTGCAATGGGAGGTGATTTCATGGTGCTGGGACTCATGCTGACTGGTGCTAGCCTTTCTCCATCAATCAGCAGGAAAAAGTCATTCCTGGGTGGGTTGTTGGTTTATTTTTCTTCATGCTCTTGGTGAAGGAATAATTGGTGGCTGCCTTAGCAGTGGTGTAGCTGTGAACTCCAGACAGCTGAGCAGCCATGGCTTTTAGGTGTTGACTGTGTAAAGAGAAATGATCAGGGAACGTGAGAATGGTCTCCTCTGTGTTCAGCCAAAGCTGATGGTCTAGAAGGGTGTTTTTGTTGCGGCTCACCAGAGGCAGTATAAAAGGCCAAGGGATCCCTAGATCCCCTCTGCTGTGGCCCACTAATGGGGGAGTTTCCACAGCTTGCTGCGTGTGACAGAGAAGCAGGCTGTGTCTCAGCTTGTGGCACTGCATGACCATCCCCAGCGGATGGGGCAGTGAACACTGTCCATTTGGAAATGATGCTGGAGCCATTCGTATCTGTAGTAGGCAGAAATCTCCCACAGCTTCAGGTAACTGCATCTGCCAGTGAAGTTACTCGGCTGTGTTACGTCTTTGTTGGCAGCTTCTCCCCAAAACTGCTGTGACTGGGTGGAGGCTGTCAGCACCTCCTTCCTTCATACACATACTGGGGAAGGAAGAGCAGGGGCTGTGGCATCCCTGGCTCTTCCTGCTCAGGAGGGCAGAGTCTTGCTGCCCAGTATGTGGTTATACTGCTCACCCAGGCATGCTCTGCACACATCTCACCTGTGTCTGCTTTCCTTGCAGCACGAGTCGGCCCCTCGGTGCCTCGACAAGACAGACCAGTGCGAGAGGGTACAAGAGTCGCCTCCATTGAAACCGGACTCGCCGCTGCTGCCGCAAAGTTGTCACAGCAGGTGAGGTTGCTTGAGAAGTAGTAGCTGTCAGGAAACGAAAGCAGCAGAGTCATGCCCAAATAGCTGAGCAGTGCCAGCCCTTCTCAGGCTTCATTCGTGTCAGTGACACGAGGCTCATCAGTCTGAGGGGAGATAAACGGGAGGAGTGTCCGGTAGTGTTGCAGCATACCTGACAGTGCCACAGCGCAGAACAGGCAGCGTATCGGAAGTGTAGAGAAGCATGAGAGCGCAAGCATAGCTACCTGAGTTCTTGCAGGCTGATGATAGAAGGAGGGTCCCTGAAAGGAGCGTGCATGAATGGCATATTGATGTGTATTTGCTAGTCGGACTGGTGTGATTGCCTTGTCTGTGGAAATCGGCTGCTGGGAAGCGTTAGGGTTTACTCCCAAAGCTTTGGTGAACTGAGGGTAGCCAATGTCAGTTTAACAAAGATATTGAGGCACTTCTGGGTGTTGATAAGTGTCCTTCGGTCTCTGGAGGGGTCAGATAGGTGCCAAGTGCCTCACGCACATAGGCCCCACAAATGTGACACTGCAAGGTATGAAGGCCTGCTGGAGCCAGGTTGGCGAGATGCCTTGGGGAGTTGTTGGAGATGCGGCTCTTGGTGGTATTGCACTTTTGTGATGGGTGCTGTAGGATAGAAGAGCTCTAAGAATGATAGCAGAGTTTCATCAAGAAGTGGACTTGAAGGTAGGTGAGGAAAACAGAACGGTGACAGAACGCTTTTCTCATGGTGTGTATGTGTACATGCAGTTGTAGGTGGCAAAGGCAAGATAATGTGTGTCCTAGCAGGAAGCAGATTCTGTGAATAAGTGGGATGCTTAATATCCTCTATGCTATTGTGAAAGTGTATTAAGATATCTGAAGATAGGAGATGCCAGTTTATGCGGAACATCGAAAGGTTTGTTAATGCAAAACCAGCTGGTCTCCCAAGGCAGGATTGTTTTGGTCCTGACTGGCTCCCACTTGCCGCAGTGTACACAGAGTTAACAAACAAGGACGCTCTGCACAAAGCACATACATAGACGCAAGAAAGGCAGCGTGTGCATGCAGCAGAGAGCTGTGAGCGAGATGGTATCGGAACAGACTGAGCAGTTTGTACATGGCAAACTTCGTTGTTTTTCATTGTATCAGGATCCTAACCAACGCCACTGGCCGTTGCCGTAGCTAAAGGTCTTCTGGGGATTAATCTGAGCTTCATGTTTGTCATTTTAAAGGAGGAACAAAAAGGCAAGAAGAAAAAAAATACCAAAAAGAAGCTGTCAACCAACAACGCGAACAAACCGGCTCAGGAAGGCAGCTCGCCAGAGCCGAAGCTGGAGTCACATGCCAGCAGCCTCACAGATCACGAATACACCGCAGGGGCCAGCACCTTTGGGGTCGCCCAGCCTAACAGGGGATCACAGCCGATGGCACCTGGTGTTTTCCTCACACAGAGGAGACCCTCATCATCCTCGCAGAACAATGCCTCTGCCAAAGGTACCAGGAAATGCCTGGGGTTATGGTGTAGGAATGGGGAAGGGTGATTTGGTCATGTAATCCACGCCATGTGCAGGGCCCTCACATATTGTGTTTGTCATGGGTCTGTAGAATTGTTTTGGTAGGTCAAATCTGGTTGGAGATCTGGCCCACGGCCTTGGCTGCCCTGGCAGTGTGGGCCCAAATATGTGTTTTGCTGCTCAGCTGTTGTTACAGGGTGTGAGGCATCCTATGCTAGGAAATACTCCTGAGCGTGCCCTGGGGTTCTTGAGGAGGACATGCAGTGGTCACGTCACAGTCCAGCCTGTCTGGTGAAGCCTTGTCAAGGGAAGGATGCATCCATAAAGGCTGTTCTGCTCAGGGCTGGGTCAGGCAGTGCTGAGGTTGGCTAGTGTTTGTGCAACACCTATGCAGATATGTAAACAAGGACATCCTGCCCAGCGAGTGTAGAGCAGTGCCAATCTGCAAACCTGTCCTGAGAGTTGCAACGAGAGCAGAGGAATATCAAACCTTGGGAGTAACACAGCCACACAGCCAAAACCAAGAGAGGAAGAGGTCACTTGTCTGCCATAGGGAAAGCATTATAAAGCTGGGGCTGTCCTGGGGTCTGAGCTAGGACCTCCTGTTCTCCACTTGAACTTTGCTGAGAAAGCACGATAAAGGCAGGTGTGTGGGACAGGCAAAGACTCCAGTCAAGTGCACTGTGTGTGATGAAGATCAAGTGTGCGATCCCACTGGGAGAGTCCCTGTTGTAAAAAGTGAGGCTACGTGGCAGATGTTTCCCATATTCTCCTGTATTTGAGTGGAATGAATTAGAGGTAGTGTGTGGTGTCCTGCAGCCCCTTTGAGGGGTAAAACATCAGAACAGCTGAAGGGGCCATACAGGAGGATGTGTATAGCCTATGATAGGCTCTAGGGCCCTGCCAGGAGCTGGCAAGACCTGTGGCTGTCCACAGAACCAGAGTGAAATGAAAGTATTTGCCTGGAATTGTGTCTTTGTGATGAAATGGTAGCATGAACAAAACAGGTCCAGGAGCATGGAAGATGTGATGGGAAGAGGAATGCTGAATGGAGCCAGACTTGGCAGGTGAGCTGGGCGGCCCAGTCAGGTCATCATGAAGGGACTCTGAACAGGCACGTGGATCACACCTTGCCCGTGATATAGCTCAGTCCTCAATGGAGGGAAGAAGTCATGTGCCAAGAGTGTGTGCCTGACCTTGCAGGGAGAGGAGCACATTCAGAGCCCCCAGTGCAGGGTCTTGAGACAGCTGGGGTCACCACAGGGACTCCAGGGCATCTGTCTTGCATGGAGCACAGGAGATTCCTGAGCCTGGGGACTACCAGGTGGGGTATCATTGGGAATGGACTGTGGAAGGACATGGTGGGATGAAGCAGAAACAGGGAGCTCTCAGACCACTTCAGGGAAGGGAGACAACTCAGAATGAGGTGAAAGAATGAGAAATGAGGAAATTATAAATTGCCTTTCTATGCTGCCAGTCTTTTGCGGCTCTAGAAGCACATTCTTGGAGAGAAAAGGTATGGCGTAGAAGGTCACTGCCTGCCCTTTGGGCTGGAGTAGTCCCATGGAAAGTGTCACCCATACTGTCACGGCTTGGGACATTTAATGCAGATGGGAGAAGTAAAGAGAAGCTGAGTCTCTTCAGGTATTCATGTGAGTGCACCAAGAGCGGCATGATGGGAAGGGAAAAGGCTGTGTTGTGCCAGCTAGGCCCAGATACCTTGGAGACCCACAAAGTTTCTGGCTGTAAGGTGATAGCTGGCATGAGGTGGGGTAGAGATCAGCTGTGATAGTTGCACAGGTCCTTGAGGGCAAGTATGCAGGGAGCACAGACCTTCCTGAATGGCACAGCCCATGAGCAAGGGTCTGGGCTCAAGGATGGTGTTTTCCTCTCATGAGTCTGGGGACAGGGGAGGTTGTCCCCTTCAGGTGCTTTGTAGTGCCTTGGTGCTAGCCTGAATCTGTAAGGAAGAGTGTGTGTGTGTGTCTGTGTGCATGCGCGCATGCGTGTACGTGCATCTGTTCAGGGGCCTTGTGACTCGGCTGGATGCTGATGGTCTCTCTCGCACTTGGGAAAGAGAGGGCAAGGAACCACGATGGTATGTGGGCTGGTGTCAGTGAGGTGACATGTGAGCTCAGTGTCCCTGTGCTGCAGGTTCCCCCTTGAGAGTGGGTGGAACGGTGGAGAGGTGCCCAGAGGTCCTGGGGGTGCATGCATGTGCATGGTGAAGGCAGGCAGTGTTTTACAGCCTGCCGGGTGCCTGTGTGCGTGCAGCCTCTGCGGTGAGGCACTGAGGCGTGAGACAGCGCTGGAATGGCTGTGTTTGGACTGTCACGCTGGGAGCAAATAGGTCACCCACGAGCTGGGGCGTGTGCGGGCTGGGCGTCGGACTGGGCGAGGGCGCAGCGCAGCAGGGCTGGCACTGTGGGGGCAGCAGGTGCCCCAGGTATGTGATGGGACGTGCCCCAGCCGTGGTGGTGCCGGTTCGGCAAGAGGCCGTGCTCCGCGCGGGGGGCTGGGGAGGGAGTGGGTGAGCCCCCAGGCTTGCGGGGTGGCTGCGGCCTCGCGGAGGTGCTGGGAAGGGGCTGGGGCCGGGCTGGCTGCGGGGAAGGCGGCGGCGCGGGGCTGGAGCGGTCGCTTCTGCGGGCTCGCGTGGGGCAGGAGTCGCCCCGGGGCTCACCCGCTCCCGCTCTCCCTCCAGGAAAGCGCACGAAGAAGGGGATGGCCACGGCCAAGCAGCGGCTCGGCAAGATCCTGAAGATCCACCGGAACGGGAAGCTGCTCCTCTAGCGGCGGGGCCGCGGGCAGCCCGGCGGCGCCCCCGCGGGCCGCTGCCGCCTAACTTTTGCCACCACGACAACAACCCTTTTAACTTTCAGCGGTCGGAGTGTACAGAATCCTGCTATAAATATTTTTTAATATAGATGTCCTTTCTCAGAGTGCTGAGAGTG
>VXAL01009923.1:97672-166060 GCA_013399475.1 Chauna torquata
CTGTGTAGATGCGTTTCCCGAGGCATCCTTTTCCTAGAATGTAGCTTGTACATAGCTTTTGGAATAACGACCACCCGTTTTTTATAAGGGGAAAGTCTCTCCGGGCGCCGCCAGCCGCAGTGGCCCGTACCAGCTCTTTGCGTAACTTCTTGTACGAGGAGGGAGACAGTTATTTTACTAGCACCTTGTGGAGTGTTTCCGTGTTTTGTGACGATGTAATTTATTAATGTTTGTAGCTTTTTATATTTGTACATTTCTTATGGGCTTTGTTTATATACACACATTACCGGGGCGCGGTGCCCGCGGGGAACCAGAGCCACCCGCAGCCATGGTGAAGGCCATGAGGGCCGCGCCGGCCTGGGCGTCGCGCCGGCTTTTTTTATTATGATTATTATTATTAGTATTATTATTTTTTCGCGACATGTACATTTCTAACAAAGTTTATCGTGGCTATCTATCTATGACGGTGTTTTATTTACCGATTCATATCAAATGCTCTTGTATCGAGTTCACGAAATCTAAGTAAACCTAGAGCAAAGTTTAAAAAAAAAAGAAAAAAAAGAAAAAAAAAGAAAGCAAAGTAAACTATTTCAGGTTTTGTATACATCCGCCTGGGCCTGGCCTTTTTGTGGGGTTGGCAAGGGGCGGTGCGTGGGCTCAGTGGAGTGGAGCGGAGGCAGCCACGTGCCTCCTGGGGTCCCCCTGGGTGGGCAGGAGGCAGGGGAGGGCAAACAGCCCAGCACGGCCTTCTGCCCTGTTCCACCTGCTCCCTCAGCAGGAGCGGGCAGGCAGGGAACTGTGCTGCCCCTTCACAAGCACACCACAGCGCTAAGCCAGCGTCCCAGCTGGTACCCAAAACCCTTACCACCACCTCTCATTGCTGCAGTGCCGCGAGAAGCCCTGGCTAATTTGACATGGTCTTGACTCCTGTCCAGCCCTGCCTGTCCCTGAAGGGCAGTTACTTAAGTTTATCTCCTGGTAACACACCCCATGGTCTACCCAGACATGTCTGCCCACTGCTCAGCGCTGCTCTCATCATTTACCACCCTTGGGCAAACATACACACTCATTTGCCTCTGCTTCCTCTCTCCATCTTGGAGGCCACCAGGTGCTACAACCTTTCTCATTCTTTTCACTCTCTGAAAGGTCAGATAACTCATCATTCACTTTGAGCCATTTGTTCTGATTGACCCTTCTGTCCCTGGTGCTCTTTTCCAAATACTCCTTCCTTATCACAAGACACTGAACATGATATCCATAGACATGTGCAACCACTGCTGCTTCTGCAGTTTGTCTTTCTTAACACAAGGCTGTTCACAACTCCCACACCTCGGCTGCTCCCTAGTTCTTGGCCACATTATGTGGATGGTGACGGGACCTGACTGCGACCATGAAATTATCCATTAACCCTTGACAGCCACAGCAGGCTCGAGGTTAGCATTGCAGAGTCCTCTGCCTAGAGGTAAGCATGGTGTGGCCTCAAACCAATCATATAGATGACAATGAGAGGATGGGGATGATATGGATCTTTTCACTGGCCGCATCTCTTCAAACAGGTGTCTTTTTGATGAACTTTTGTTGTAAGTAATTCCTTAAGACAACGGGCCAGGTGTGCTGTTGAGGGATTGCTTCTTTTTGGGGAGGCTTTGCCTGTGTCTGTCCCAGGCCACTGTGATAACAGCAGGCAAACACAAAAGTCAAGTGCGTGCAGGAGAAGTGGGTGCCAGCAACTATGTGTAATACAAAGCATTGCAAAACTGATCCCAGTTAGATGTTGTCAGTTTTCAAACCAGGCAACTAGTGGTGACATATGATGAGTGGATTAAGATGGTGTTTCCCAGGGAAAGGCTGCGAACCCAATTGAATTGGGTGATCTGAAGGAAGGTTGAGAAGTTCCTTTCAGCCAAGGGCAAGCATAACTTTTGGCTGAGAATAGCATTGCAAATATACATAGGTGCCCAGGGAATGTTCCTGAGGGGAACAGGGCACGAGCCCCTGGATGACAGTACCGAGAGAGGCAGCAGTTTGATCCTCTCTCATTGCCTTCCAGCAGAGAGCTATTAGTCAAATGTTGGCCATTAGCTCCTTACAAATTCACAGGTGCAAACTAGTGCTTTGGATAGCCAATGCTTCCCACAAAATGAGCTCCAAATCCCATCTAGTTTCAACCTTTACTCAGGAGTTCCCTTCAAGAGTGAGCAAACTAAGCTGCTGGCGGGGATGTGTCCTGCCTGCATCCCCACACACCCACCGTCCCACTCCTGCCTACGTATTCCCACCAAGCATCTTGCATTGGCTCACTGACCTCATGAGAAACCCATCCAGATCCAAACTAAAGGTGTTTCATTTTCCTGTTGGAAAGGTGTCTTGGCTCCTGGCATCCTCCAACAAGTGCTAGAGCAGGTAGGTGCCTGCATGAATGCAGAGTGGATCAAGAGGATGATGTTTGCTGGCTGCAGACTCTTACCTTGGCTTGGCCACTTCCAGAACTGGAGCATCACTATCAGCTCACACTGTGTGAGGGTGCTGCCAAGCAGATGAACAGCAGTTTCTTTGACACGCACTGTTCTCATTTATGCTGTGCAGCAGTATTCCTGCCTCTTTTATGTGTTTAGGTATTAATGCTTTAATTTAACCATCAGGGATGGTCAGCGATCTGTTATGCACAGTGCCTCTTATGTGCAAAGCCCAAGAGACTGTGCAAGGGACCTGAAATGTGTGGCATGGGTCAGGTTTTCTGCCTGTTTTCCTTGAAATCACACTTCCAAGTGGCTGTGATGTTCCCTCATGGCTAGTGATAGAGCACTGTTGGAGAAACTGCTGTGCCTGCAGCTGCTGGTGGTTTGGCTCTTCCCATATTCAAGTCCAGAATCGCACAGTGCTTGGACTTCATGAAACAGGTAAACCTCACCCAAATGTATGACATTTTTGAACACATGCTGACCTTGTTCCCCTTCACAAATGACAGATACTTTGGTAGGCCGCATTAGTGCATTGTTCTGCAGATATGCCTGCTCCGATTTGCCCTCCAGCTTCTGACGGACTGGACATCCCAGGATGCTGGTGAGTGTTTGGGATTGGTCTTGCAAGATGTCCTCAGACATTTTGGACTGCAGGTTAAGGTGGCTCATGGTAATAGCAGACGTTCACCAGCTGGGGGAGTTCACAGTTCAGAAACAGCCACAGCCTATAAAATAGTACCTGTTGTAGTAAAATGCCTAGCACCTCTAAGGGCTGGTGACACACTCAGCCTTTGTTACCAGGTTTATTGCAGTGTGGTTGAGGATGCCCTGTGACTCATTCCGAGTGTACAGCTACGAGCAGCCCGAGGAGGCCACCACAAGGCTCTGATTCAGTCCATGCAGAAAACACCCTCAGAAATGTGATGACATAGCATGGCTGCTGCAGTCGAAAGGAGCCTGGCATACTGGTATAGAGCTGCAGCTCTCATCCAGTGACAAGTGGCCAACAGTTGCTCCCCTTTGCAGTAGCCCAGGGCTAGCATGGGACAATGTAGTCCCAAAACCTGACTTCCCAAGTCCCCGAGGTTCAGCCAGGAGGCACCTAGCTTTTGCAAAGTACCCTTTGGACACCTTTGGAAAGCACAGGCAAGAGAGCCCAAATGCTTCATCTTAACCAACAGCTCAAGCAGGCCTCATCTGCAAGCACAGAGGCGTCCAGCAGCATGGGCCCAGGGCTATTCACGGGCAACACAGGCTGTGTGCCTGCCTGCTGAGGGACACTGGTCAGCCTGTTCTGCCCCCTGGTCTGGGGTGCCAGACGCACCTCCAAATGGCAGCAAGATGGGCAACTTTAATTGTTGGACAATGTGGCTGCCTAGAAATGCAGCTTGGCCAGCAAAAGTGAAAAGTTTCAACAGTGTCTTTATGCTTTCCAAAGGACTTTTTGCCCTTCCTTAACCATAGCGAATAGTAGGGTTTTGAGGCAGTGCGGCAAATGTCCTTCACATGCTGCTTCTAGGGTAATTCCATGATGACATTTTTAGAAAGAACTGCCTTGCTGGCCTGTTGGGTTGCTAGGGGCTTCTTGCCATTCTTCTACAGGTTTATCTTGGCTTTTTCAGTCTTCCCCCTACAAAAAGCATGTAGTGGCTTGTTAAAAATCATTATTCGTCTTTTCTTTCCAGCTGATGATTCCATCCAGTCATTCCAAATCTCTTGCCGAGTGCCTTAATTGTTATTGCTTCCTTTTGCCTGCACATTTTTTGCCTTTCCTCTATGCTCCCAGATAGATAGTCCATTTCTTTCAGTCATATGCCTGTGCACCAACTGGCAGAGTGTGTAGCTCAGTCCTGGCCTTCACTGTGAATGTCTTGGTAAAAGAGTCTTTGTCTCTACATACAGGCTGCTGACCCTGTGCAGTTAACATCATTTCCAGGCAACTCCTCTACCCCTTCCTGGGCTAACTGCAGAGGGCTCGGCATTTGACAAGCTCTTCTGCCCAAATGTAATATAAAAACTAGAGCACACACTTGACAATGGGCTCCAGCCCATTTTACCCTCAGACTGGCTTGATGCTGCCCATCCGCACAGCAGCCTTGTGCTGACAGCAGAGACAAAGGACACCTGGCACAGGTCTGATATCTCCTCAACAGGGCTCTCTCAGAGCAAGCCCAGGTGAACGCTGCTTGGGTGCCACTGAGACAGAAAAGTCTCCTTACAGTATCTCACACCAACAATGCAGCCTGTTCAGGTGCAGGCTGCATGTGATGCCGCCAGCAGCCCCCCAGACTGTCCCAGCTCCCTCTTGCCCAGTCTTGCTCTGTGCTGGGCAAATGCTGCCCCAAACCTATATTGCAAAATAGCTGTGCAGCGATCCTGCCTCCCCCCATCTTCCAGCTCTACACACAGCAAGAGTACACCTTGAGCTCCCCACAGACATCCGAGGCCACACAGTGCTCCTGTGCACCCACGTTTACTGGTTGGTTGAGGACATCTAACACCCTCAGGTAGTCTCACTGTGCTTAATGGATGCTGTATTAGGCACTTTTGCAGACTCAGGTGAAATATTCTTAATTCTCGTTGCCAGTGTGGAGCTACCTGCAGGAGGGACTTCTACAGTAGATTTTACTTCTGCAGTGACTGGCAACTGGAAATTCATAAATCCATTGCTCAATGTACAAAGGATGTCATCACCAGAAATTACCATGTAATTTCTGTACACATATATGCAGAGAGGCTGTTGGATGCTCCTGATAAATGATTGCTAATAACATGCAGGTTTCTACTGTTTCTGTCTTTAAACTGACAAGAATCATTAAAAAATTGACAGTTGGCACTGCCCCGCATCAGTCTTGCAGACCCTACATTTGTCTTTCATCTCTGATCATGGCAGGCTCTAACCGCACTACAGCGAGCACGTTTGTTACTTAAAACAGTGGCACGTTGCCATCTTGCAAGACAAACGCCGTTCTTTCCATTAACATCTGACATGGATTTGTAGTACCCACCCAGCAGAATTCACAGCATTTGTGTAAACAGTTTTGAAGTTGTTCTCTGTATATCATGAGAGAAAGTCTGCTTCTCCTCTTCTCTTAGAAGTGTAATAATTATAATTAATTAGATTTCCTTCTGTTTTCAGTCTGCTGCGAAGACGCACTTTGAGGCCCATTTTTAGGTCACTGTTCTGTCAAACTTTACATACTTCTTTCCCCCAGCTAACTGTATTTACTAAACATTTAGCTCCATGGCGCACTTCTCTGCGAAAGGCACGTAACAAACCTACAGCTGCCAGCCACTGCTCGCCTTGTTGCCGTGGCTCTCCCCTTCGCGCACTGGTAGGCGTTTGCAGACCATGTGCAAAGGGGATCTGCTCCTAAAAAGAGGGCCCTGCAGTCTTGCTCTCACCTTCAACTCCATCAAATTAATAATTAGCCCTCACTTAAGTGACAAGGAGATACGTCTTAAAAGGCCTAGTGTTTACACTACTCCTTCATTTACTGTTTAAAAAGCTTTCTTTGTCAGCTGGAGGAAAACACGATGCACGCTTTGTTCCTGAGGTCACTAGGGCATCTCGGTTCAGTTCCGTACGCCAGCCCGCATCGTGAGCCTCGCGGCCCATACCCCAGCCGTGCTCGTCGCTCATCTCTCACCATTAGCTGAGACAGCGCAGTTGGCACCGCGGGTCAGACCTCTGCTGGGACCACAGCTCTGCTGCAGACATTGCTTCATGGTCACACAAAGCCTGCTGTCCCTTCGTGAAGACCCCGCTTGTGCCACAGAGCTCTGTGAGGACCACAACGGTGTTAGGACCGGTTGTACCATGAGCCCTTGTTCTCACGCCACCTTCAGGTCATGTGCGTCTCGCCTGGCTGTGGTGGCACGTCCTCTCACCGAGGGATGGTTCAACCGGGAGGTAGCACAAAGGCTGTGTGTTGGTTTTATTTCACAGTGGTGATGCAGGTTACATCACTTTGAATAGGCATGCAGTTCCTCCACATGCTGAGAGGAACAGGCATTTTCTTCTACATAACAGGAGGACTTTTAGCACAAGGCCGTTTGTCTATTCCTGTCCACACTTCTGTTCTTGATCCACTCTACACTACATGGACATATAGCTCAGAAATGATTCATTTTACCTGAATTTGTGGTGTGGAACAAATGGCCCTTTCCCAGAGCTGGATCCCTTTTTAATGTGGTGCTACTCGCAGACCTGCTGAGAAGTCTCTGACCCCCAAAATTCCTTTCCTTCTTTCTGTTCTCTCTCTTTTTTTTTTTTTTTGTAGTACCATGATGTGCCTCCAGCACTAGGCAGACTGATACTACCCCAGTTGCTGTCAGGCTGGATAAGCAAGATGCTGCTCTGTTGGAACAAGTCTTGCTCAAAGCAGCAGGTAGGGTGCTGCACAGCACGTAAAGGTGAGCCCCTTCATGCAAGTGGGGTGCACCGCTGCCCTACACTGGGCAAATAACGCCAGCATGGCTCCTCACACAAGGGAGTCTCTACGGGGTCAGGCCTTTGCTTTGGTGAATGGACGATGATAATTTAATTGTTTCCCCTGGGATGCCACAACATCCTTTCTAACCTAGGTGTGCCACTGGCCATAACATGCCGGGATAATGTCATCCAGTGATGCATGAGCAGAATGCTCAAGAGGTCCTTAGCACAACAATGAAAGAGATGGTATATCAATGTCATAGGAGCCATTAGATAGATTAAGTGCCTCTCTCTCTGTGCACATTCAGGGAGGGCTTTCTTCAAATGGTGTCTGATAAGCCCATAGGTAAACCACTCAACACATAGTGGCATCATTTTTCTTACTGTACCTCCAGTTTGCAAGTCTGAGATCTGTAATTACTTTGCTCAGGATACAAGCTGTATCCTGAGGAATTACAGCTGGATTAAGAGACTGCTGCCTAACAATAGCCTGTGGTGAGGAGAAGGAGAAACCACTGGATGGAGTAGCTCAGCTTTTACACAGTGCTGTAGCCTGTGATGGCTGGGATAGGGCACCCGAAAGGTGAGGCCCATGATCAGTCACTTTTCACCTTTTAGCTACCTGTGTGATTATAATCTTGCTGGCAGTCACTGGTGTGATTCTGTTATTGCAGTGCCCAATTTGCCATATCTGTAAGGGTGTACAGCACTACACCCGTGGCTCATACAGCTTTTCACCATGAGGCTGAATGATGACCCATCAGTCTGCCCTAGCTAGACTCCCTGCACTTGCTGGCCGCAGCAGCTCTCCTCCAGTGGCCATTTTTTCACCTTCCTTGCTGAACTCAGCAGTTCCAACCACATAGCCACTTTATTTTATTGCTGTCATAAAATATATTTGGTGGGTTGGTTTGGAAAACAAATACCTCCACAGAATATGAAATATCAGATGCCCCAGTCCAGAGGAGGTAGAAAGGGAAGAAGGGGGTGAATATTTCTTAGCAGCATTTATGTATAAATTTATTGGAGCAGACTGTAAAATAGGACATAGAACAAGCTATACAATAAAAAGTGCACTAATACTGTATGGTTTACATGTCCCTCGCCCGAAGTTAAAGACTGTAACAGCTCCTTTCAACATACTTTCTTAATTCAGGCTCAACAGCCTCGTTACTTTTCCTCAAAATGTGCAAACCTTTAACTTCTCTCAAGGGATAACTCGAAACTCGCTCCGAGAATGAAAAATTAATTAGAGCAAAGAATCTCACCATGCACTCGTCACTGTGTGGCCTCTAGGAAGCGAGAGGAACCCAGACCTAAAGTGCCTCCTTTATGTGGGGCTTTTGTGCCCCACATTCCACCCGCTCTGCGCTGTCACAGCTGATGATAGCTCCCAAGTCCACTGAAAGAAAACTGTCACGGCTAAGTATACCTTGGTTGCTTACAGAGAATATAAGCTATTAATGAGCTTGTTATCTTGAGCAGGTTTTACACGAATTGTTCCCTGTCCGGCATTTGGCATAAGCAGCGATGACAACTTTTCGACAGATGCTAGTGAGAAGAGAATAAAGATGCTGCGGCTTCAAATCATCTGCAGGGATTAAACCTTCATCACATGAGGTGACTTTTCTGCTCTTGAGACAAAGGAAACTTCTCTTTTTCTCTGCCTAAACATCTCAGTATCTCCAAGACACCATTTCATTGCCAGATACTTTCATCATAGCTCATCTATCACAGAGTCATTTGAAAACCACTGTAAATTGATTTTTTTTCCTCTCTAACATCCAGACAAAACTGGATGCTCATTAATTCTTTTCCTAATCCATGGCTTCAACTTTCTGCTTGATCCTGGGCTGTTTCAGGAAGGTTCTTGTTGCTCCTTAGGCCACCAGCTTCTGGCACTGGCAAAAGTCTGAGTTAGCCACAAATTTCCCAAGAACGTGACCGTGCTCAGTGATTTGTTATGTGTGACCTTAGGAGTCACAGCTTTTCTTAAGCTTCTGAGCTATGTCCAATGGAAAGGAGAAATGTAGATCACCAAGAACATCGAGATTCTCCATTATCTGCACAATGTCACAAATATGATTTGAGGAACAGAAAGGAACATTTACTATCAAAAAAAAAAAAAAAAAAGGAAAAGATTAATGCTAGAGTTCATTTTTCCAATGCTTAAAAATCAGGAAATAAAATTCATCCAGGCAAAGCAATTAACTTCAATTAAGAAACTCTGCTGTTTGTTTTCAGTATGCTTTAGCTGGGTACAGCAGCATATGAAGAGGAAACAGTATCAGATGGGGCCTCTTTATATGGTGGTTTATCTCATGAAAATGAGTTAGTCCTCGTGTCTGATGCTTCTCAAAACACTGTGGCTTACTCCCACTCATTGCAATCTTATTTCCATTGAATTCCAGATTATCAACTTGCACTTTTATCCCTTCCAGAGCCCTGAGTATTTTTCAGCTGGCTTCCTACAGATTTCAACTGTTTACATAGCAAAGACATGTAGGAAGTAGGATCGTGTGTTGTTACTGGCCAAAGCAGATGTCCCGTTTGTGCCATGCTGCACCAACACTTACCTTCATACTAGTAGCGGCTCACACAGCATGATGAATTCTCCTTCTGGCCAGTTTCTGTGCATTTTCCAAGTGTACTTCCACAGTGCAAAAAGCCATGAAAGCATCCTCTTGGTGCCGCCCAAGCACCCTTTGTATTCTAGAGCTGTCCTGACCCTGCATTCAGTGCTCTGCTCTTGGTAAAGTGACCCACCTCATCTCTCTTTAGATGAAAAGAAGAGAAAGTACAATTACTGTACCTGTAGATTGTCAGAGCCACAAACTGATTTTTCATAGGTTGTGATATAAACACAAGTAACAAAACATGTCTCCTGGAGATGCAGTTGTGGTGATTTCTGATGAGTGCTCATCTCTCCCTGGTGGTGTGGGCTGCCTCCTCACTGACTGTCTAAATCCAGAGAAATGACCGGAGCTCCACTGTCAGTCACCCTTCGTGGTCAAGCCAAGTGGATACTCCCCAAAGTACTCCCCAGACTCTGGTCGTTGTGAACTAGAGGCACCACATTGCCAGAGTCACAGTTCCGAGGAGGCAGATGAGATTTTTCCTGTGGGGAATTTTGCAAATGTGCCCCATGTCCTACAGAGCTTCCTTCCCCTTGCACTGCAGCCCAGCTGCTTGCCTTGCCCCTGCCATGCCACAGGTTTACATTACTCTCTGGGGGAAAGGACCAACCAAAGCCAAGGCATGATTGAGGGTCTTCTGAAGATGACAAAAAGTTTTCCATCAACCTTAGTGGGCTTTGGATCAAGGAAGCTGCCAGCCACGGGCTTCTTGCTATCCCGAGGCAGCTCAGTTCACCGTACATCCCCCCATAGAACGGGGAAAATCTCAGTTGTCCAATTGCTACCACAGTGTTAATGCCACCTATAGCGCCTCACACTGACCTAATTCATCCTTGTGACAGAAAAGTTCTTATTCATTGCAGGCCTTCCCGCAATTCCCAGACCCCTCTAGAGACCACCCACATGCATTGTAAGGTACTGTCACGCAGGTGGTTAACCTTCTACTGTCAGAAAGGAGAGGGAAGAGATACAAAGCATGCACCTAAGAATCTCACAGTGGCAAATCTCATATATAATAGATGAGGTACTGCCTGTTTTAATATTGTTTACAAAAAGTCCACATAAATCTCCATATCCTTTCTATTATGAAGTGCCCAATACTTTGGCAATGTCAAAACAGACCTTTCGGAGGGAGGCACATAACCACCCCGTGACTGTCATGGGAACATATTATTCCATGCACAGAGGGGAGCTTGCAAGAAAAGAGCTAAGACTGGTTGGGAGAAGGAAATGAACGGATTCACAGACTCATCATTCGCAGGTTGGGACCACAAGGTGAGGGACTGCTGGGTATGCAGTAAGACTGGCTATGTGAGGAAGGGCATAGGTGTTCAGGTCATCAGAGGTAAGGTATCCTGCTACACCTGTGGAAATTACTGGGGATGCTGGCACACTACAAGGTCTGGTAGAGAGTTTGGTGCCTTCACTGGTTCTTCTGGCAGGCCAGAGCTGTTGAGGGATGAGCCAAGAGACCGAAGGGACTGTGGGAAGGATGATTTATCCAAATAATTCCTGCGTATCTGAAAATACGGCCCATTCCTCTGAGCACTGTCTTTGTTATGCAGAATATCAAGCCACCTATAATAAAAGCAAACAAGCAAGGAAATTGAAAACCCTCATTATTGCGATGCCCAGAGTTAAAAAGAGCAGACTCTTTGCTTCTCCAGATTTTGCATTTGCTGTCAAAAGACACTTACTGTTCGCATAGTGTTATTGACACTGGAGGTATGTACAGTGCTCGCTGCTAAACCTTCCTCCAGTCTCTCAGCAATACATTAAGGATCATTAATAACCAGATGACTGTTGACAAAGACCACAATTAATCCTCCCCCCTGGCCCTGCTTTGGCAGGGCTAGATAACCTGTAACTCACCAAACTAGATGGCAAAATGGCTCTACACTTCCTAGGCCATTCCTGACCTCCCTACTCTATCATTTTCATTCAAGAGCAACACCAACTCAATCATTACCCAACAAGAGCCTCATGAAATAGTTTCCTGAGTTTTAACAATCTTGGTTTGCTAAATGAGGAGCAGGGGGAGAAATAAATCTGTAAAACTTGTGCAGCAAGTGGTTTTTTGATTCATGCTTGCCTTGCAGTAGACAAAAACTCTTGTGAACTGCCAGCGAGGGCAATGTTAGCATGCCTCTTTCTGTCTCTGCAAGTGGATATCTTTGGGCTTTGGAGGACTGACTACGAGCCAAAGAGCATCTGCTTCTAGTTTTGTCTCTAAAGGGTAGGCATGTTGGGTAGGCTCCTTTGCAGCAGCACTGGCTGGCAAGAGAGGGGAGAAGGGGCTTGCAGGGGGGTTCAGGGAGGAAGAAACCCTCAGAAGTTATCAAAATCATTTCTTGTTTGCTGATTAACCCACTTGGCCTGTGACAAATGGAGGCCACATATTGCTACACTGCCATGAGCTGACATGCACCCACTGGCACAAGGGAAATGCCGGTAAACCTGACTTCACATGTAGCCCTTCCAGATGCTTGAGTGTCCTTTGCGTGCAAGGAGGAGCACAACAGACACAACACTACATGCACATGGGGACTGCATGAGAAGCAGAGCTCCAGCCTGAACCCCTGGACCTGGCTCCACATGATTGGCAAAATGTTTTCAGGGGAATTCCCACCCAACAACCATCACTCGTTGATGTGCTGCAGGCCACCCCCCTCCAGCAGCACTGGTGACTGCAGTGACGGGGAGCGAGTGTCCCTGCAGTGTGCGATGCACTACCGAGAACACTGCTGCGGGCAAAGCGAGCTTATGTTTGGGACGTCCTGAGCAGATCTTTTTGTTTTCTTGGAACTCCTAGGCTGTTCACAATGCCGTACACGTCAAATACTGCAAATAAAATCTGTCCAACCACAACCTTGCAGACCTCCAAAAATGGTTATGTCTTGCAGTGTCACCAGGTCAACAAATCGATCCTGAATTTCTTTTTTTAAGATACATTTTATTTGCTAGCAGTGAGCACTATGCTTCATAATACATTGTCCTACATAACCCTTTTAAAATGGAATAACAGAGTTTGAAAGAAAACATGACTTCGAAGATTAAGAGGTAGGATCAGAAGTAAGCCACCTGTCAGACAGCATAAGAACCCAGGATTTTTTTCTTTTGGATATAAGCAGTCATTTAAAATGTAATAGTCATATGTTTTTATGTTCTCTATATGGTCTAATTTTAGAGTATTCATACAAAATAAATGGGTGCCTCCCATTTAAAGCCATACTTTCAGCTATTATCTTCTTCATTTCTCTAGCCAATAACGACAAGGAACCAGGCTCTATTATACTTATTTCTTGTCAGCAGCAATTTATTTATATGAAGAAGTCAAGGGAAATTTCTTTCTCAGAACTGACTCCATGCTGGCCCTAAATGGTCAGCGACTGCTTGGCCAGGTGAGGCCCTTCATACGCACACATCTGTTTCCGGGAAGTCACATTAATTGTGCTACACGCGGACTTGCGTAGGCGTGACTAAATAGACCGCTCTGAGTCCTCAGCGCTTGCATCGCTCCCTATTTACACACAGTGCCTGGCGAGACAAACCTCGGCCAGGTCCCTTTCCCAAGGCAGGGGCTGGGCAGCCGGCCCTACGGCTGCTGCTTGCAGGCATCCCGGGCTGGAAACAGGGGGAGGCAAGGTGCTCCCAGCTGCCTTCCTCCTTGTTCACCGACCAGGAGGGGAAGGCAACGTGCTGTACTGCTACTCCCTGTTACTCCCAAGGAACAAGAGATGAGCAGATGGGTGTATTCCTTTTTTATGTATATACACGTATGTATTTATAGATATGAAAAACAAACTAACCTTAGACATAACAATAGCTAAAAGCCATACTTCATGTTGTTATTCATTGTTATTGCTATTAAACGGCTGTTATTCATAACACAGCCCTACAGTACTTTGGATCTTAATCTCCTTTTGTGGTATAAAATGGTCCAAACAGCTGCTAAATGGAACAAAAGTATAATCCATCAGTATTGATTTGAATAAACATAAACATCCCATTTCCTTGCAGACAAACATGGTATAGCCTGAGCAGCTTGCTCTGGCCATCAGAAGGACACTCCCTGAGCTTTAACGACGAGGAAAAGTGGGGTGTCTACCTGTGCCGGGCACGTGGCACAGCCGAGGGGCATTCCGGGGAGCCCGGGGGATGTGACAGGCTGGAAGGGGGCTGGGTGTCCCATTGCTTCACACACACCCCCCTCCTCGTCTGCGTCTGTGCTTTTTGGGGCTGGAGGTTGGGAAAGACCAATCTGTGAGACACAGGCTGAGCCCAGCTGGCAGAAGGCTGGCAGAGCCGTGGGCTGCAGACGCTGCTGCAGGTAGCGTTATTTCCCAGCGATAACACTGGCTCCCCACTCAGAAGAGCACTTTCCAGGTACTAGAGATACAAAAGCATGTCTCAGCTGCAAGGACAGCATGAAAACCCCAGCAGAAACAAGTACTCCTTGCGTTTGCTGCAGGAGAAACCCCACGCCCACCATTTCCCCGCAAGGTGTGGGGTGCCCGGCGTGGCCCCAGCTGATCCTGGGCAGCAGGAGCCGCACAGCCGGGCGCTGGGAGCGGAGACACCTTCCTGCCCCTCTCTGCTCCGCGGCCACCAGCACCGGGGTGTCCCTCCTGGGTGTCTGGCATATAAGGCTGGCAGAGAAGGTGCCCTTTTAGGTATCAAAAACTAAAATTGGAAGTTATGGGCATGATGCTGCTCTTCAGACTGCCCAGCACGTCCCAGGCCCCACCCTCCCTAGTGGCTGCACTCAGCATGCTCAGGAGGCTTGGAAATGCCCATGGCTGGCGGAAGAGCATGATCAGGAAAGTCTGGCTTTAAGAATCAGAAATGCTTTCTCAGATTGAATTTAAAACTTATAAGCATGAAACTAATCAGAAAAAATGTTTCTCCCTTTGAAATGCACAGCTATTTTGAACACATACACATTTCTGTTCATCTCAGGTTCAAAGGAAAGCAGGCACTCGTCACTCAGCTGCCTCCTGGCCGACAGGTTGGGCTAGGACGGATGGGGTCACGCTTGTCAGCCCCGCATGTCCCCGGCGTGCTGCAGCTCTACACTGCATGACTGACGGTGAAGCTGCAGAAGGCTGAAAAAAAGGAGAATCAAACACTTACTTAGTGGGTAATTTATGCTGACAAAAGGTACGTATGCTGACAAAAGCAGCCCACAGCGCTACGCTGCTTGTACATCTACAGCAGGGACGGAGCCCCAGGTTCAGTGCTAGAGAGAAAAGACTCAGCCATTTGTCACAGCCCAGATGGCAAGCCAAGATCTGCTGGGGAAGATGAAGGAGGGATTTAAAAATAATAATAATAATACATTTTTTTTTTTAAGAAAAATTAATGGATCTGGAAAAGAAGATGTTGTCTTCACCGATGGATAACCACTACTGCCATCAGCTGCCTGGAGAGGTGGCTTTGGCATCTTCTGTACGTGCTCAGGTACGGATGGACATGACAGGCATGTACTTTCTCCAGAGCTCATGGTTGCTGAAGTGCTCATGGAAACAAGAACAATGCTCCATCCCAGCAAACGCCTGGCACACCAAGACTCTTCCGGTGACTTTCACTTTGCCATCAGTTTCAGCTGAGGCAGGAGATGGCTCTGTGTCCAATCTATCTCATCTGGAAAGTGCATATCAGGTCTCAGCTTGCAGTCAGCTGTGCCTCAGGCAAGTGCTGGAGGCATTAGCATTCGTTAATATTGAGGCAGACCGCTGTGCCATCCAGGAGAAATCACCCCATATACACCAAGGGAAATATTATGGTTTTGAGTCTGGGACTACATGGGAGTTCCTCTTTATCTAAACAGCCGGGCCTCTAAATCTTCCCCTGCAAGAGAAAATTATCAACAACATGGCTTTGTTAATAACTAAAAGATTTTAGCATATCTCAAGTGCATGCAAAAACGCTATGTGCTTTTAGCTACCATCAGTCCAGACTCAGCGTGCCATTTAAATGTGATCTGCTGTATGAAAGTAATTGGAAAAATATGGCCAAATATGTGTGTGTACATATGCACACAAGAAGAGCAGTTTACAGCATTAAACATGGAAACATAAGCCAGAAGATTTATATCACAAAAGTTTCCTCTGACTTACAGCAATGATGACCTAGCCCTAGGTGTATGGAGAGGTACCTCACTGGGCACCTCCAAGCAAGGAGAGGAAGGCAGAGAAGAGAGGTTGGCTGGAGGTTTGGTGACAACTGAGCCTTGTGGACCCTTCACTGTTCGATCAGGAATTAGGGATCATTGTGTCTCCAGCAGCAACAGACCCAAATGCTTAGTGGTTCAGCTGCCAGGTTCAGTCACCAGGGAACAGGGGTAAGCGATGCCTCAGGCTGGGACAAGGGGAGCACAGCATCCAGAACGTGTCCCTGTTGCCTTTCCATCCTTGTTCCTTCGCTATTAGGCCTTCATCAAGCAGAGGCTCAGGTTCATATTTACATGGCAGAGCCTTTGCCAGTGCATCGGAACATGGGACTCCCTTTCTCCGCCTCCCAAATAAGAGACCCGGGAACAGCAGCTGTGACAGCAGAACACACCGTGGCAGAGCAGCAGACAGACATCACCAAAGGGAAAGCCGATGGACTGAAGGACGGACGGCCTGCCTGAGGTCAGCACAGATGATGTGCTAACACTGCAGGGAGCATGGGCAAGTCAGATGCTGCATAGGCAGCTGTTTCCAAACCCCAGCCCGTGCACGCACCACTATGATTCTGGCAATCAGCTTCACCCCACGTAAGTGATTAAACCGTGTCTAATCCCATCTGTTTGCTTTCAGGGTGCATACACGCCTTCCCCCCGCCCCAAATACTGGCCTGCTGAGCTCTACGTATTCCAAAGCAGAGGTGCCATGCCGCTGTTCAACACAATGCATCCTGTTTACAGAATGAGAGAATTAGCCAATCTGCGTGTTTATGCATGATGTTAGCTGGCCTACTGCTGTAAGGGGAGTGCAAAGATCATGGGTTTAGTTTGTAATGTGTTTAACGTGTTTGTTTTGAGGCTAAATTACCAGACCTTTCTGTTAGGGAAAAAGAGAATTGTTCTTAAGGGGCCTCTGTCACACGAACCCAAAAGTTAGACGTGTCCTTTAAACATATCCTGTAACTGGCCAAGGTACACGTGTGGCAGTTGAAAGAGAATTGGTAGTGGCCGCCAAAAAGACAGTGTGACAAAGGAGCTTTTAATTCAAAGCTGTTCGCTCATTACATTGCTTGCAAGCACGAGCTCCACATGCCACTCCCTTTGCACATGTACGTCAGGAACCAGCAACGCTCGGCCCTTGGCGCGGGCTTGGGTTTCATGCTGGCCAGATGACACAGCCGAGGGACACAAGCAGGGCAGGCTGCAGCAGGGCAGCAGGACTCCGGGCATGCTAAAGCTTGTGTTTCCCCATGAAAGCAGCACATAAAGCAAAAAAAAAAAAAAAAGTCCTCCAAATGGCTTTGGCATCAGCCTCTGTTTTGTGATCACCCGTTCTCAAAGCAGACCTTCATTCCTTTTATTTTCTTTCATTTTTTTCAACCATCTGTATACTGTATGGCTGTTCCTGTGAGCGGTCTCATTGCACTCAGTCAACACTCCTGCAGCAGGCACTACGAGAGGTGAGAGTAAAGGTTTCCAGCGATTGCTCTTCGGGCTCAGCAGGACCAGCACTGGCTCAGCTGTGTGTCCTGTGCCCGGGGAAGCCCACGTGCTGGGAGGGAAATTGCTTCAGAGCCGGTCAGCCACTTTCAGAGCGGGCTCGGGGGTGCACGCCCGCAGCAAAGCTGCGGATGCCCCACGGGAGCCCAGCGGTGCGAGCGGAGTGGCCCGGGCAGCCCAGCAACTGCTGGGGAGACAGAGAAGAGCGTAGGGCCTGTGGAGGAAAAAATATGCATTTCATATAATGGCCCTACAATGTATAATGTTTAGAAACTTGAAACCAAGAGAGCCAGTAGGGTTTTTTTTTTTTTTTTAATTGAGAGTGTAGAGTTTTATTATTTAAAAGGTTTTATAAAGGAGTTTTAAATAGACCATGGAATTGCTATGGCAATTTTTTTCTGTTGGAAATTGCTCAGCCATTTGGTTTCTATTTTTGCAAAAAGCACAAGCTTTTTGAGCAATCATTTGATATGCTTGTTGATGCATCACAAAAAGGAGATATGCTTTGAATTCTCCTTAAAAACCCCATGTAAACACAAGGCTTATGTATAATTGCAACAAAATACCATCTCCCTATTGAGTGCTTTCACATGTAATTTCCTCTCTGACTACTGCATGTAAACACACTTATTGTATTTGGGAACCTCCCAAATCTCAGGCACAATCAGGATCAATAGCTCAACAAAGGCAAATTATAGTTTAGGATGTCTGTGTTTTGCAACAAGATGCCTAGATGGTAACAGAGGAAGAATGCAAGAAACCTTTTAAAACGGAGGGGTTGTTGGATGGCCTCATTACCCCCTCGTTTGTGTCAGGTTTGCACCGCACACATCAGCAGCATCCTTCCCATCCCGGGACGTCTGGCCCACAGGCAGATGGACAGATGTCCAGGCACAGGAGCGGAACTTCAGACAGATGAAGGCATTTGTCTCTCTGTCCCTCCCATTTCTATTTCTTTTTGTCAGGAGAAGACTACATCATGCCACCCATCGGGGCCGTGTTCATTGTCCTCATTTTTCCCTTTCCCTAAAGCAGGCAGTGGGAGGCTGGGACAAGCTTGGACCTCAGTGGCCGCTGCTGCCCGGGGCCTGCAGCTGCGCTGGGCCGGATCCTGCCCCGCGGCACCACCAGCAAAGCCCAGGACGCGCTCAGGGAAGGGGCTCCCCCGCAGCCTTGAGACTGGGAACGACATAAAGAAACAAGCTACAGCACCAAGACGTTTTTCCCCCTCACTGTAACGGTTACACAGGTGCGAAGAAATAGCTGGTAAAGTTCACCATGACACGACTGTAAGCAAATTGTTAATTACCACTGAGATAAGTGAGTGTCCTGGTTTGCGACTGGGCCTTTCCATGAACGTCATCGATCACTGCGTACTTTCCTTTTGCTTCCCCACGGAAGCCATCACAAGTGCTGCGAGCGTTCCCACCTCTTTATCCCCAGTGTCCCGTGGAGACCCTCACAGCTGGTTTAGCTTGGCCCCTGCGCCATCCCCACAGCTGAGCCTCCTGCACCACCTGCAGGAAGACTACATCTGATTTATTTATTAACAAATTCATTAACAAAATCCTCTTAGGAAAGTCTAAAGCGCTGTGTGCGCCTCTAAGGACATACCACATTGGCTTGCACTGGAGGGAAGTTCTGTGCCATTTTGTCTGTGATTTTTGGTTAAGGAAAAGCCTACAGGTTGCACACAGTGGCTCCCCTCAACACCATCTCCTCCTTGCTGTACAGTGACAGTCAGTAAAACTCTCTTGCCCAAAAGCTGTGTTTACTTGCTTCAAAGCTGTGTTTACTTGCCCTGCGTGCGCTGTGTTTACTTGCATTTATCTCATCAGCAGCACAGAGACTCCGAAAACAGCTCGTGCCTGCAGCAGGAGCACTGGCGCGAGCGCGGCAGCGCCTGCCAGCAGCACACCCCAGGGCCGGCTCCACTCCCCACTGCTTGGAGGACAAACGTGAGCAAAGCCCGCGCATCCAGGGCTGGTGTCGATGGGAGCGCTTGTTTAGCTTGAATAGAGATGGCCAATCATGGCAAATAACCTGTAATTTTCCTCTGCAAAAATATGTAAAATTTTAACCCGGTACAGCTCCTTTTGTGCCTGAAGGCAACACAGAGCTGGCCTCTGCTTCTTCACAGCCCCTGTCCTGCATTACATAGCCCCGGGCACAACACGCGCTTACGGTAACTTTGGCTCTGCCAGCACAGTGATCTGGCAGAGCAGTCACGTACCCAGCTTCATCCACACACAGGCAGTCCCATCGCTGGGGTACACAATATTATCGTCAAGCAATGAGCTGCGTAACATGAGTATTCTGTAAAAATGGCATGATTGCAAAGCTGAAATGGTTTTCCTCTCAAGTCTATGTATATTTTTTGTTTTCAAATTTGTTTCTGCTATGCCCTGATTTATCAAAGCACTAAAACACATGCTTGACTTTAAATGCCTCACTGCAGCTAAAACTAATTGCATACTTAGTCTTTGATGGCTCAAGGTCATAAAGAAATCACTAGCTTTTCAAAACAAATACTTCAATATGTTAATTGCTAGCAAACCAAATACCACAGCCTCTTCAGCTATGAGTGTAGGTTTGCATGCCTGACTACAGGGTTAACATGTTTCTGCCTGGGATTTTCCAGCACAAATGTAGGCAGCTGACAATTACTCAGAGCACAAAAATTCCCAAAGGCTCAGACTACACGCCTGGTTATAACCTAGTCAAACTGTGGGTGCGCCACACGTTTAGCTGGGAATGCCTGACCAAACGCACAGAGCAGGACAACTGCGCAGGGCACAAACACACAGCAAAAGCTCTGCTTCCTAAGGGTTGCATCTGCCATGCAATGAAGCACTGGGCAAAAAATGCAGCGGTCCTGACCCTGCTGCCACATGTCTGGGGCAGCAATGCTAACCTGTTGGGGTCTCCTGAACGCATCTGTGAAGCCATCAGCATCCTGTCAGAAAACATGTCCCATCTGGCTGGCTGTGGGCATGTGATAGCCCTCTCCCGACAGCACAGTTCATGCGATCTGTGTTTTACCTAAAAATGTAAGGGTGCAGAGGGAGCATAAAGCACAAGCCTAAGACTCAAGTGACGGTGATGTCTCAGAGCCAGGTGGACAGGAGTACGTTGCTCCTCATGGACACATTGTGCCGCCTCTGACAACACCACAGTCCAGGCACCAGCACCGTCTGCGCGGTCACTTTGGCTGCTTTGTGTGCTCTGTCCTGCTCAAGTGAGGCTGAGAAAGAATGACAATCATCTCTGAAAATGTGAGTCAGTACTTACTTGTGAAAACAGGTGGTGAATCAAAGGACACTAAATGTCTCATACCTAAACGTATACACATGTAGTGTGTCCACATATATACTCACATAGATATATGTACATGTATATAAAAGAAGTGAAAGCAATGCTGCATGAGTAGCATTCCCGCGGATGGCGGTGCATACAGTCTTTGCTCTGACAGCCTGGGGATATTCCTTCCCTCCCTGCCTCGATACTGACTTCTCTCTCCTCCAAAATTCTTAGTAGAACAATAATATTTTAACAGTTGCAGCTTTAAAAAGCTTGATTATGACCAATCATTTCTCCCAGGCAATTGTATGTTTAGCAGAAGGGAAAAATTAAACTTCCCAGGAATGAGGTTATTCAGGGCAAAAAATTCAAGGAAATAGGTATTTAGGTCATTGTGGGCATGGTTTTTATTTTCCCTAATTTTCAGATTACTTTCGATTAGGTCTGTTCAGAGTGGAAACTTCTTGATGTGAAATAGATACTATCTAAATCATTAGAGCTCATTCATTGCCATGTGCCACCTTTTAGAGCAATTAAACCTGACCTTGGGGTTACCTAGCTGAACATTCACCGACCCAGGGCACTTCCTCTGAATATGAATAAGCTTGTAGTACAAATACAGTCAGAGAGCGGCATCGCTCCTGGCACAGATAATGCCTTTGTTAACTGGAGCTGAGGTTTGCGGGCTGTTAGACTATAGAGGCCATTGATTCAGAGCACTCTCTGTTGGGATCGGTTCAGGTTTTTTTCCCTCCCCCCCCAACATCTGGAGTCTATCCCTTTGCCAACCTCTCAACCCCCCACTCAAAAAGAGAAAGTGAGAGGAACAGACAGATAGATTCACAGACAGACACAGCGAGTCCTCAAAAAGCTTTGACAAAGCTTGAAATTAAAATTCCTGATTTTTTAAGCCAGGAGTCTTTTGGACAATAATAATCTTGCCAAGCATTTGCCAAGTGAACAGTCTCAAAACTACATCCCTGGTTCTCCAAATCAGCTTCTTCGCACTTTCAGGTTTTAGGTAGGTCTTCCTGCAGGCGCACTGTGAGCACCTGTGCACCACGTTTGTAGCCCTCCGATCACAATATATTCACGGGGCAACTAACTGCCAGCATGCGTGTGAGTGACTGATCTCCCTGGAAATAGCTGGGAAGCCAAGCTACCCATGAGACTTATTTCAATGCCTTCTTGCTTTGGCAGAATAAATGTGGAAGCCGCCTTTACTTACATTAAATAGAAAAGGAGATACCGGTAAACAGTTAAGTTGGGTCTTGTTTAGAGAACAAATCTTTTTAATATGCTGCCAAACTATGCTAAAGAATAACTGTCAGAATCTGTTAAAATGGCAGAAGAGCAATATTACTCGGTACAAAACTGATTTTGGTAGCATTTGTTCACAAACCACATCACACATTTAGTCCTGTTTCCCCCACGAACTCTCAGCAATCCAAGACAGCTCCAAATGATGTTTCTTTTAGTTTTCATAATGTGTTAAGTAGGGAAGAAAAGCCATATGGCGTTCCTTCGCCAGGCAGGGCAGGCAGCTCCTCATTAGGCTGCTGACCTGAAATGTAATCTCCACTATGACCTATGGAGGAAAGCCTGGGACCCACCTGCAAAGTAAAAGCCCTTTTTGAGAAGTAATGCCAGACTCCTGGTTGATGGTGAGTTCGATTCACCTTTAGGAAACTTGGTCAACTTGTATTTCTTCGCCGTGGTGTCTGAAGGCAATGATGATTTGAGAGCTGATCCTGTTTTTGTTCTCCATTGCCCATCTTCTGCTGTATGTAACATGCTGAATTATATGCAAGTGACAAGTTTTCTCTTCTAGCTGTAGCCCTAGCCTGTGGCCTGACCGCCAGGCAATGGGCGTCCAGTCTGCGTGTCCGTGCCGACTGCCCGTGGTGGGTCAGCGGGGCTGGTCTGGATCCATGCAGAGCAGAGGGAACTGCTGGCAGGAGAAAGGCTTCTTCCTGTCAAAAGAAAGCAACAAGCTTCTCTTACATTAGTCAGTGGCTACAGCACTGCAATTTTAAACATTTTCTACTTCCGTATTTAGGCAACTGAGTCTACAAATTGGGATGTAAGCCCGCGTTGGTGGGCCGGCAGGGCGGCACGCTGGTGTATTTAGCTGACACGAGCGCTTGGCTCAGCGTCCCCACCAGCAGCCCCATCGGCACAGCAGGGCCACCTGCAGCACCTCCAGGTCTGGGCGGGCACGCGGGGATGCCATCTCGTGCTCAGTTTCAGCACGGCGATCTGGAGACCAAGCCGCACTGCGGGTAGCCAGGCTGACGGTACTGTGGGCATGTAGATGTTGGTTACTCAGGCTCCTCTTAACAAATGAACACTTGCTTCCGAACAAGCCATTCCGTTCATCTGCAGGCAGAAGTTAAAGCTACTGAAGTAACTAAATCAAGCTGCCTTGCTCCCCACTGACATAATCCAAGAGAGCAAGATAGGGAAATGCTCTATTGTAGCACTCCCGAATTTCTTTACACCATCCACCTTGTACATGGGGTGTGTTGATCTGCCTACAGTACCCTTTGTGCAAAGAGAAGCCATAATTTGGAGGGTTCATGTAGATAGACTGATATTTTATTGAAAGCCACTGCTAAGCAGTATTTTCCAAGTGTCTTTAACCACTGGTATTACAACATCCACAGCAGAAACAACCGCTTTTTACAAAACTGCGCTCCAAACCACTCCTGACCTGTCTGATTAGGGACATTTTGTTTTCTAAATGCAAAATTAAACATGCTAATGAACAGTCAAATGCTTTACCACAAATTAGATACAGCGGGAGGTTTTCTTTTCCTGCAGTTAAAAAATGCATGTGTCCACCACACACAACTATAGAAATGAAAGATGTATTTTTGTAGAGCTGAAGTAGCAGATTTTGTCTTAAACATGACTTCATGATCTTAAATTGTCTATAAATAAATAAACATTATAAAATTTTATATGAAAATAATCATGCCATTAATCCTATTAAATTACTCTGCTCTGGTTCTCCCCTTGCTCTGGCTCCTACCCAGCTGTTACATGGAGTCAGTGATTGGATTGTTGCCTCTCAAAATCCAGCCTACACTGCAATCATCTGCTTGGTCAGGGCAGTGGCATTTCCAATAAGGAGGCAAAATGAAAGATACTTTGAGAGCCAGAGCTGAGGAAATTGCTGGTCTTTTTCTCTTCTAAAGTAAGGGAAAAATGATCACTGACCTATTATAATGAGGACAAAATAATCACAATTCCAGATGGAAAGCTCATCATATAATCCAATTGAAAAATTTTTTTTTCCAGGTGGGGTGGCTGCTAATTCCTGGGGAATAGCATAGTAATTTGGGGATTCTGCGTGCACTGAATTTGTGAATGCATAAAGAGTCAAAATAGGAACTCACCCTGGCTTATCTAGAAATTGGAAGTTGTTCGGCTACCCAGTGGGGAATTTACTGTCGTCCTGGTTTTCAATGAAGCTCTTGCACTTTGCCTGTGGCTTTGATACCAGAACCGCCTGGGAATCCTGTGGAGACGAGCAGTTGCTGCAGACAGTGGAGCCCTCCCCAGACCTATCCTGCCTGCCCAGGAACTGCCCCTGCACCGTAAGTCATGGCCATGGTTTTGGGGAGGACCAAAGCTGCTGATGTCCCACCTCAGGTGCCACCGCGCCCGCCCAAAAGATGTGTGCGCGAGCAGTTTTCTCTGGGTTTTGTTCTGGCATGCTCCCTCCATGCTATGTACATGGCATGCATCTTAAACAAAGCTCCCCACCTGTGCTGACCTCCAGCTGGAAGGCAGCAAAGCCAGATCCCAAGGACTGGGATGATAACCATGCCAACCGAGCTTTTCTGATCAAAGCATGCCTGTTTTCCAGTACTGCAGGGGCAGGCTGTTGCTTCCTAGCTCCTTACAAAGCAGAACTACTGGTGGAAATTAGTTTCTGTGGTGACTGGGCAATTTCAGGGGAATGCTGTGCTGCATACCGGGCTGAAGCAGTGCCCCTGGCACATTTTCAGCCTCGTGTGTAAATGCAGATCAAACCAGCCACTGCTGCACACTTGCAAGTGCAGCACTTGAGCTCAAGAGAACAGCACTCCCCTCCTCTTGAAAGTTTCTCTCATCAGGCACTGACAGCCCCTAGGGATCAACTTATTTTCTGTGTAAGCATTTTATTTCAAAACCATAACGTTACTGTGCAATGAGTATAATGAAATGTCACACCTGTGTTAGGATGCCGTGCCGGGAAATACAGGCAGGAGATTCACACTACTGTCATTCTTCACGAAGAGCCAGCAGAGCCGGCGCAAGTGTCAGAATGTAGGATACAAATGAACATGTATTTGCTTAGTTAAACTACTGCAATTTTACTTCATCAGCTGTTTCTATATAGGCAAAAAAAAAAAAAAGGAAAAAAAGTGGATTACCTCATTACAAAACTATACTTCTCCTGTCAGCACAAAAATAATGATTTAAAAAACACTTTTGGTGAGCAGGAAAGAAGCCCCACGGCAGGTAAGGCCAGCAGCAGCAGCAGCTGTGGCAGGGGCAGGGGCAGAGCCGCCCGCGCTTTGCGCAGCGAGGGCAGCTGGGCTCTTGCGTTGGTTGATGTCCATTTCCCAGAGATGGCAAGATAAATGTAGTCGCAATCTAATGCCTAGTAATGAGGTATTTCATCCCCCAAACCTTCAGCACAAGTTGGCAGTGTTAGAAAAGAGGCCGAGAGAACAGTCACCCGGAATTTCAGTGACATGCCAGCACTGCAGCGTCTGTGTGTTCGCAGTGCTTTGTTTGTCTTTTTTAGACCAAACCACGGTAGCTACATTTTACCAAACTACAAGTATTGTGTTACTAAGTAGGGCTTCACTGTCTTGGGCTAACAAGCTACAAGGAGAAATTGAACAGAAAACCCTGGTTAAGCCCAACCCATTTCTTGCCACCCACACAACCTTACCTATCTCACTAGCAACACTATTCTGGCTCCTTCTTATCAGGCGATTAGCAAAAATACAGGCTGCAAAGCATGGCTCCACGCGCACGTGTGGCAGCAGCAAAGGCAACATTGCCACCTCCGCTCCGGCCATTAGCGAGAGCGATTTGCACACAAACAATCTGGAAAGAGTTTTCTCAGATTACAGTAAAGTTAATGGAGTTGGAAATTCCTCCTCTTTTGGATTAGCTAGCCTTCTTTACGTAACCTTTAGGTACATGGTGGAGCACAGAGAAGGTTTTGATAGCAGCAAAAGCAATTTGGTAGCATACAACTGATTTGTAACTGGAGGTCTCTGACAAGGGCCTGATCCAGGAGCTGCTAACTGCTTTCTGTTGCTACGGGTGCGAAAGCACAAGACCTCCCTGTACCGGTGCCTTTGTAAACTGAGAGGAAAATTAAAACATTTGTAGGCTGATTCTGATTTAACTGATTCTTTAAGGGGTGGGAAGAACTGACATAAACAACAGAACTTTCCCAATCTATGGCATCACCGCTTCGATATCAGATTTTCCTGACAGCCAGCACATTGCAAAACCTCAGGAGCACACAGAAAGCTGTCGAGAGGTGAGAAGAATAACATAGATGTGCCAATAGAAGACGCATTTGAGATTCACTAAAATTGTCAGTCTGAGCCAAAGTCCACTGTGTGACATCAATTAATCAAAACATCATAAATCAGCTCTGCTATTGCGTGTATCGGGAATTTCTTCCATATATCTCCAATCGCAACATCATGGTTTCTTCATACGTTTTTTGCAGTCGCACATTTCCACCTCCTCAGATTTAAGAGCTGTTATTATAGTGTCAAAGTAACTGATTAAAAAAAAAAAAATCATCCATTTATGTCAGATGGGAATCAAGCAAAAGCTGTGTTTATTCTTCATCCATCTCTAGTACATCTAAGATTTGATAAAATTAATTAAATTGGGAGAAATTTGTGAACGAAGTCTTCCCACCTAGAGGTCAGCAGGACTTATACAGGCACCATGGGTGCTTCTATCAGCATGCATCCATGCTTTTACTGCCAGAGAAGAGCTAGCAGGGAAGCAGCGATCACCTGCCACAATCACCTCTACATGCAGAAGAAAGAAAAAAAAGGCCACTGTGTTTTAGTAAAAAACTGGAGCAGGTCTTGCACTGCATACTCCTGACCCAAAACCCACTGCAAATAACTGCTAACTTGAGTGGTTTGGGGATCAGATTTTGTGTCTGTACAAATGGCCATGTCTTCTTCTCCTCATCGTTACGGTAATCGAGGCAGGGCAGCCTTGCTGCAGGACTCATTTTCTTCGAAGCCAAGTGCTGTTGAGCATAGGGGTGCCCGCAGACATAGGGCACCCATCTGGGGCACAGCCTGGTCATCCAGAGGCTGGAGCGGGCTGGTGAGGGCCCATACACCTTCTTTTAGCCCCACCTCTTTTTTTTTTTTTTCCTTCTTTTTAAGTGCCATTACACTACTGAAAAATACTTATACTTAATCAGCACTGCTTAATCCTGTTCACTTCCATCTGTGCCTTCTTGTAGCCTGACACCTCTCCTGTCCCGGGGCCATGGAAAGCAGAGGGTATTTAGTGTGGGCTCTGCCGCTGGAGGCCTCTGGGGAGCAGCTGTCCCCAATCATCCTGTCCACAGCCCTTTCATTCCCAGATTACATCTTGTACCAACAGTTTGTGTGTGGGAAAAATCAAAGCTGTCAGGGGCTCCTCCCAGGACGTGCACTTTGCGTAAGGTGCCCCATCACGGGGGCTCGGGCGTTTGACCCCTGCGCTTGCGGCGGGTAATGAATTGGGGCCAGCCCGCAGGCAGCGCCGCCCGCGCCTCCCGGTCCCGCGCGGCCCCAGCGCAGTCACCGACGTGCCGCAGCAATGAAAGCCGTCTGCTGTTAACTGCCTGGACGGCTGGTTCCCGGCCCCGAGACTTCCTGGTTCACAGCGGCGCAGCCTCTTGCTTTAGAGGAGGAAAAGAATCTCCAGAGGAATAAAGGTGCTTCATCATAGCCTTCCTGCCGCTGGCCAGGGGTTTGAGAATGGTTGACTGAAAATCCAAGAATGAAATTTCAGAAAACATAGACAATAATGGAAGTTGAATGCCTGAATAAATCCTAATGAACTAGAAAGATTCGATAATGAAAAGAATTTCTTTAGTATTAGTTCTTCATCTGAGTTCCTTGTGATGGACCCATTGAATTACTGGCACTCACTGCCCTGGGAAGGGACCTCAGGCTTTAGTTCCAGCTGGTCAGAGTATTTCCTATGAAATGAAATCATGCTTATGATCCTTTACGAGTGCAACTTTGACCCGTAATTCACAGCAGACCACAACCTATGCTTTGGGTGTCACCCCAACTACAGCACAGCCAGGGACCTGAGCCCCGCTGTCTGGCTGAGTCCTGCAGGGCAGCGGGGCTGGACTGGGACCCAACGCCGCGGGTCCTGCAGGACGCGCTGAGCCTGCTCCAGTACGGCACTGCCGGCCTCCTGCTGCCTCCCGGTTATTTTCAGCTTCAGACATGGTCCTTTACACCACAACATCCTGAAACTGTGTCTGGCTCAGACCTGCCCTCCCAGGCGTTAGCAACTCAGTAAATGTGCAGAAGTGGTTAAAAGTTTGGGACAGACAGCACGAGAGTATCACATTGAACTGCTATTAATGCTTTAAATAATTACACATCCACCCTTGTACGAAATGCTCTTTTTTCATTGCAGAAACACCATTTTTGAGGATCTCAACAGTACTGCTAGATAAACTTGTCAAACCTGGGTAATATTTTATGAGTGATTTAAGTACTTTTTCCAGCTGTTAAACAAAGGCTTCTCTTACAGCTTGGCTAGTGCAATGCTACTTAGTACCTAGGTCACGTAAAAAAAATGCGTTGTTATTTTACGAGCAGAGTGAGATGACGCTATCGTGCTTTCTTCCCCACTCCAACGGCTTCCTGTTGCTGACTTGTTGGCAGGTATTGTGCCCTGATGTTATCGGCTGCGGGGCAGAGTTCGGCGTGTCCGGACAGCTCTGATCGACTGACGAGCCGTGTCCCCTCTCCAGCGCAGGGAGAAATAATCCCCATTTTTCACGCCCCAAGCTAGGAGATGTTGTCAGGCCTGCACAAACAACGAAAACAGATATTTTGACAGGGAAACTTAACTTTTCCCTCTGTTATTTTGTCTAATATTTCTCATGTTTTGTCTATTGTATTGTAGATCAGTTGATGCGGCGGGACGCGAGCTGAGCGGGAAGACCCTCCGTGCAGCCACCTCCGAGCAGATGCAGGGGACTTTAGGGCATGGGGTGAGGGTGAGCAAAATGTCCCTTCTGCCTCTCCTGAGAGCAGCTGGCATCCTGAGCTGCGCCTCGGTTACACGAAAGCGTGTGGTGTGCTCAGATCCAGGGGATTTCTGTTTTCCCTTTGCTCCACCTGAGCTGCCGCCACCACATTGGTGTTACAGCAGCGCCCTGGGCTGCTAACATCCACTGGCTGTTTGTTTCCTTCAAACCTGAAAAAGCATCTTGCAGTGCCTTGAAAAATGAGGAAATCTGTGGGAAGAAATCTTGGGTCTCCACAACAAAGAGGTAAAACCCGCCTTGATTTCACTGGGGCTCGGGTGTCGCATTGGCTCTTCTGGGCCAGGGCAGAAAAGGAAATCCCCTACCCGGTGCAGGGCCCCTCTCCGGGGACACTTGAGTGGCCCTGCCTCGCCAGGCGGGTCTGGGTTAGGGCGTTCAGTGGCAGTACATCTACCAGCAAGTCAACAGCTTGTGTAGGCATCTCCACTGTGAGTTATGAACTTGTTAATCGTCCACAGGTTTTAATAATCATTGAGTGTTAGTGAATACGCTGTATTATAAATGTCTTATTAAACCTAAATTAGATGCAGATTGGGAACATAAATGTGTTATAGAAATTTATGAGGGATCTCAGCAGAGAATAACTTTTTTAGACTTTGCTGTGAGAGCTACAGAATATCAGTGTCTGAATCAGTATAAAATACTGTGTGCCAGCTGTCAGCTATTAGAGAACGTGTCTGTGGAGGTATGTCCTAAAACCCCCATAGATCCTCAAAATTTAATTCATCAACAGGAATTTCCAGGTCTGTAAAGCACAAATGAATAATTTCCATGTCAGCACAGAACTGTGCCACCTGAAACAGCCAGGTGCAGGCCCTACCTTCTCTATACTCACCAAGCTTCGGATTTGCAGAAATGGAGCAGGTCTAGTTTTCAGAGCTCGGTGAGAAGCTGTGCATATCCCAAAGGCCATGGACATGAGGGTTGATGACGAGTTTGGTTTGTCTCCAACATTTAAGGACTGCCAGTGTCCTACACTGGTTGCGGTCCTGCCCTGCATAGCTCCTGGGCACAGCAGGGCCAGCTCACCTGGCACAAAATGGCTGGATGAGTCCACCTGAAATGGAGAAGGGCTGAGAAAGTCACAGCAAAGTGTAAAGACAGAGCAGAGCAAAAGTAAGGATGAGGAACTGCATTTTTTTTAATGACATTTGCACTTAGGAAAAATCCACTGAGGATTAATACACACCTGTACACATCTGTGGGCGGCAAAATCCCTCAGGGATGTTCCTACATACACTTGCCATGTTCTTAGACTTGTCCTGGGCAACTGGCGTGTGGCTCCTCTTGTGGACACGGGGCTTGGAGACTGGTGGGGCTGCCCCAGCTGCACTGCTCTGATGAGCTGCTCCCTGCTGCACAGACCCAGCCATGTGGACAGACAAACACAGGCATATCGCACCCCATGAGGTACCATCAGAGGACAGCACTGAACATGTTGACACACCCTTGGTATAGAAAAATTTTGACCAGTTTACAAAGCCATTACTGACTGCAAAAGTGGGACCTCATTCAGGGCTGCAGCCTGCCTGTGCGGAGCCAGGAGATGGATTCAATGATCCTTGCAGGTCCCTTCCAACTCCAGATATTCTATGATTTATGATTCTGCCATTTTTTGGCTCGTCTGGTCAGTCTCAGAGAAAAAGACATAAATGCATGTTTTCATGGGACTGAGCAATGACAATGCTGTGGACTTGGTTTTCATAGCCCTACACAACAGCAACAATAACTGGATTTGCAATCTACTTTTGCTGAAAGAAGATACCAAGCAGCACAGGTTGGCATGTTCTACCTGCTGGATAAAAGGCAAGAAGAGCCTTCCTGGTGACTGCCAGGGGCGTTCCCAGCTCAAGGGCCACCTCATCAGCAGTCTTGCAAGGTTTATCACTTTCAAGCAGAGCAAAGCTGTTAGCCAAGAAACGACCATTATTAGTACCATAGTCAAGAAACAGCACCTATCTTCGCTGTTAGAGGTTGGATGTTAGAACAAACTGTAGGAAAGACAAAATAGTGGAGAAGCAGCTAATTGGTCCAAGGACCATGCTTTATTTTAGTGTCATGCCAAATTTACTTCATGGTCTGCACCAAAAATTAACACATAGCTATCACCTCCACACATGTAGTTCCTGAAGGGCTAGCTGTTTCTAGTAATTCTAGAAGCAAACGTAAACCTTACCTTCGTTGGGCACTATGGAAACCTGCTCCTATTCAGACAGGGAAAGCAGGGGAGAAGGGAAGTGGTGGGGCCAGGGCAAGCTCCTCCAAGCACTGGCATGGGCATCCTAGGGTTTTCCAGGGAAGAGAAGGGCTACTCTATATTGACCATGTGCACTCTGCAGAGTCAATCGTTGTTGATGACTTCCTATCACTTATGAGACTGACACATCTACGATTCCTGTCTCCAGCCCTGCACTTGATTAAGGGACACTCCACATCCAGAGCAATGTTGTAATACAGAATGCCTGTGTTATCAAATAATAAACTAACTGTCACAATATTGGCTCAAGGTTTAGGAATTTTCTTGCATAGGAAGATTAAGACGATTACAGTTCAAATAAGTACAATTTTTGACTAATCGTTTGCAGATATGTCATAGAAGCAATGGCTTGCTTTGGGAAAGTAGTATGATTTTGTGATACAGATATCTAGCTGAAACACAGCTAAAAAATAAATGCTCAGAGCCCAAATTTGCTTGAATCTGTACTTTTGCATTCACATGAATGGAAGCTGCACTTACAGAGCTGAAGAGCTGTCCCAACATGCTGGTCTCCCCCTTAAATCTGAAAATAAAAAAGCAATTACTAAGTTCAATTCAATCACTTGGACTTAGATTTTCTTACAACCACAGCAGCAGCCCTTCAGATCCAGCCCAGGCCAGTGGGCAGCGCCAAGCCTTCCCTCTTCCTGCACCAAACCTACTGGGACACACATACACACATCCGCTCTGCAAGACCCCTAGAGGCACCCAATGCTTTTTCTAACCACTACTGTATGGCCTTTTCTATACAGGAAAGTCGCAAAGCCCACCATGCCTACACCATTCACTTCATGGGCTCCTGCACTGCCTGTCCGCCAGGAGCCACCAGCATCTTTGCATTTCTCATAGAACAAAGGGAAATGAACATCGTGCCCACATCCCACCTTGGACTGGTGAGGATCTGGGTTAGGCAGAAGATCTCTGAGCACAGAAGCCATTGCTGCTTCCCACTCTAAAAGGCACCCTGGGCTGGAGCACTTTTCTGACACGGTGTGACTCGCTGTTGCTGTTGACCTGTTCCAGCACAGGCAGCACGTCGAGCAGAAGGCATGCAGGCAGCAAGAGCGTGGTTCATGCCTGCAGCTTCGTCAGGGGCTCAATGTGTGGCCTTCTGTCACTTGGTCTTCTAATGACAAAACCAAAACTGAGTTAAAAACTAGGAACACACTGGGAACCAAATGCTCTACCAGAGCCAAACCTTTCTGGGCAAATATATTGCCAAGAGCACAAATCATACCATTTCAAACTTTGGAAATCTGTATATATTTAAATATACACAAAATTTGGCTGTTTCTCGACAATAGGTTCATACTCCAGAAGAAAAGAAATCCAGCAGACTGAAATTAATAATGCATTAGAACAAACATCAGTGCATTGTTTCCCATTTAAGGAACTGACTGGATATAAATAAACTCTTACTCATATTCTGCAATTTAAATAACAGAGTCATTCTTACCCAGAGTAACAATTGCACCTTTCAGAAATATAACAGATAAAAATTTTTTTCCAGAAGAAAGCTGAGGAATGAGTCTTAAACTCAAAGTCACCAATGCTTTCGCTGTCAGTTTACTGAAACCACAGAACTGGAATCGACTCAGTTCAAAACTCTGACCCTGAATGTCCCCAGAATCTTGGGAGAGCGCTGAGCTGGATGCGTGAAATGCAAGCTGAGGCCATTTCTACTTTTGATGCTCTGCCAAAAGGTCCTGGTTCCTCCACGTGGCCAAAACCCCTTGCCCATGTTTGCACTGGTGTTGCCTCTCGCTAACACCCGATCTTCCTCCTGCCAAGTGCAAGCAGCATTGCAGGGCATGGAAACACGGATACAAATATTCGCCCAAGACAACTTAATTAAAAATCAGAAAAGATGAACATGGATCAGAGCTCACTGAAACATTTTTCTTCACTTTTCTTACAGAACCTGGCTAGTGGCAGCAGGGCACAGCACTGTTAACACAGAGAGGGCAGTAGTGGGAATGTTTACATTGCCTCTTGGGTTAGAGCCTGTAAGCAGACAGCTTGTGACATCCAAGCTCACTGGACAACAGGCAGCTGAATGCACATTTACACATCTCTGGCAATACCTCAGCAAAACACCAGAGAGAAGTCAGGTAAATGTTTGAAAAAAGTCATTTTAAAATCTGAAATGCAAGGAAAGAGTTTGATTTAACAACTAGTAGTATGGTTCCAAAAGTATATATGGTGCTTTGTATTCAAACACAATAAGATCTTCTTTTCCTTGACAATTTCACAGTGGGCAAGTGTGGTGGCAAGGTAGATTACTAGCCACTTCATTTTTATTCTATTTATGAAATGTATAAGCCAAGGCTATTTTACTATAAAATCAGTGCAGCATACACAGTGTTTGGAGTGAACAAGAAAAAAAAAAAAGACCATAAAATATCTTTGCTTAAACTATCAGTTTGTGAAAACAGCCGTCTCATGAACAAACCTTTTTAAACAAACAGAATTTTATTAGTGCACGGTACAGCAAATTGTGGTTATTTCTCACATAACTTTGTTACATGTCAAGCACTGATTTCCTTTTTATGTAAATGAAAGCCTATAAAACGATGCAATTACCTTCCACATATACATTAGTTTAAATGCTGAGGCGCTACACAAGTCATTTATCTTTTGTACTTTCTGTTAGGCTGCAAGTCAGCTCTGAGGTTTAAATTTTGTTTAAAAGTTCTTGGCTAATTGATCACTTTAGAGATGCTTTAAACACAGGTAAAACACCGACAAAGACTTTTAAAGTAAGCTTTCTTAATGGATGAATTGCAACTATCCATCATTCTGCTTGCTACTTCCCTACCGCCATCCCATTAAACCTAATAAGTTCTATTAAAGCTGTTAACATGTGGCATCTGTTAATGGAAAGTGTATAATGCACAAGACATGAAGGGGACCTGAGGGCTCGTAGAAGTAAAGTTTGGAACAGAAAGACAAATCCTAACCATTCATGAAGTGACTGTAGCTGCAGGTCACTGTTCCAGGCCTTTCTTGGAGACCATTCCCATTTAAAGCCTTGCCTGCGTGAGGCAGCCAGGTTAGGCTCACCAGCGCAGCCGGTCCGCGTGCATGTTATGTTTCAATATGCTTCAGCAGATGAAACATAGAAGTTGAAGGAAAAAAATATATATATTTATTTTTGGCTTGAGAAAACACTGTGACACATGACAAGCCTGGATCTCTTTTGGAGAGTCTGTGCTCTATATTACTGAGATTAAGTTTGATCATTCCTGAAGGAACACAGAAATCCCCAAACCTGGATGGCAAGGGCTGTAATAGTTGCTCTTAATGTCTGCTGTTAGCTGATTACTGACATCTTGAAAGCATTGCTCAGGCAGGCCTTCTTGCAAGCTTCTGTCATGTGGATGCTCTCTCAGATGGAGAGCATGCATAATAGCAAGTGGTTGACTGGAAGCTTCAAGGACCTGTGTGTAATCAAAAGCTTTGAACTGCTCATAGATTGTGAGGCTGCTTTACTTGTTACTAGGGGGACTATCAGAATGTATTATAATGACCAAAGCCAGCCCATGTAGTAACAGCTGTGAGTGTAATCCAAAAATTAGCTCATTAATTCACAGGAAAGTATTTTCTACTTGGTTTTCATTACAAAAAATGTGACTGCTTGTTAGTGAAATCTAGAGCTTTTACTGGAACCTTTAAAACATTAGCAATGCACATGTGCCTTTCTATGCCTTAGTGGGAGATTTATTAAGTTTATTCTCTAATCTCTGTTTACAAGCAGAAATATGATGAACATAAATCATTTCAAATAACATTTCAAGCTACAAATCCATTTTGCCCTTTTCCAATGTCATTATGTTATTTCAAACCTGCAACTAATTCTTTTCTTTCTTGGCCTGTTTGTTTTTAAAAACAATTTCATTCCACTTGACCTTTGCATTTCTTGGAAAAATGTTCAAAGTTGGAAAAAACTCTAGATGTTATCTGTTAGTGCTTATTTACCATACAGAGCATGCTAAACTTGAGCTGAAGCTTAGGAGTCCCAGAGAGAGACAAGATGCTGGGGTAGTGAGGGGCAAAGCTGGAAACAGCCCCGCGGTTGCCCTGGGGTCATTACCCAGCCTGGCCCACGCTGCAGGCGTGTTTTGTGTTCCAGCTGTAAAGAAGAGCTTTCACACAGCTTGGTGTGGTAAAACAGCTTGAGGCGCGCACGTTCACAAGCATTTTAAAATCTGGCTAAACTTTAAAATCTAGACTGGCACAGAGCCTGTCAGGATGCATATTTTGCATTTATGGGCAGTCAGCAGGAACACTGCTCTCCAAAGCAAGATATTTTTTTGTGCCCACCAACTGTACCAGCGTAACATGGGAGCTGGGCGACGAGCAGGAAGCCTGGGACATGGACGACTTTTGTCCTGGCAAGGACGGTGTCCGTGCTGGCATCCCAGTTGCCCTACAAGGACAGTTCTCCACTGACACCAGGACTTGGGAGCAGCCCAGCTGCAGCCCCAGGGACCCGCTCGCACTATCACGTTACAGGCTGCAGCCCAGCAAAAACACCTTGTTCAAAAGCTCTGCTGAAACAGTATCTCCCTCATTTTGGACAGCCGCGAAGAAACAGAACAAGGGCACAAGGAGGAGTACCCGGCATGCCCCTGGTCCAGCACTGGTTTAAATAAGCACCTCCAATAAAGGCAACTACATTAAAAATACTGAGTGGCAGGACTAATCCACAGTTGCAATTGTGTTTAAAACTCATGCAGTTGGGTCTGCTGAGAGTTAAACACAGAGACATACATCCAGCTGACTTTTAAATAAATATTACATATTTATTTCCAAATAATTCCTACCTAGTGTTCGTAGAATTGGATAGACTTATATTGCATAAACATAGAAAAAGAAAAAATTTGCAATGACAGCTATTAAACAAAATACACAAAAAAAAGGTTAGGAATCACTTGTTTCATTATATACAACTAATAGTTTCCCTACTTTATTACTGTTATTACAAGTAAAAAGTAAACAAGGTATGGCTGGCAAAGGCTTGGGAGAAGAAGTGCTTTCCGATGATGCATTACCAGCTCCTGCAGAAAACTTACTACACTGTTGCTGAAATGCAATGTTTCATATCACAGGAACAAACAGTGCAAGTGAGCAATGACACCGCAAATTAAATGTTTATACAGTAGATGCAAAAACTCCAACTCACTGCATAGAAATTACCTTGCAAAACATTCAAGTATCTAGTTTATGCTCTATATAACGAGTATCTTTTCATAACATGCTAAGTTATATCTTCTTCTTTGTAATGAAGAAAATCATGAACACAAAAATGGGAAATATAAACAATAAAGTGTTTTTGCACTTTAAACAGGAACAAGAGAGTCCTGCCAGCCTGCTCTGGCATTGTTTGCAATGGAATGAATAATCGCAGACATGAAAAATCCCATGGACATAGCCCGTGTGCTGTGGTCACTTTCTCTTTTGTTTACTTATCACTGTTTTTCACAGTGCAGGAATCATTTATATTTAAAACAGTCTTTAAAGTTTGGTCGTGCCCAGTTGCTGCAAAGCTTGAACTACAGCGAGCACCGTGTTGACCATCCTCTGCTGCCCAGCCTCAGCTGACGGCGCGTGACATGCCTGGCGCGGTCTCACGGGCACCCACGAGCGCAGCCCCTGCCACTGCTGCCGCACCAGGTGCCAGTTCATGTCCTCGTGCTGCGCTCACAGCTCTACTCGGTGGTGGGAGGAAAACCCAGCCTGCCCTGGCACCAGCCAGCACCTGTGCTGATGTACAGCAAACGCACCGATGCCCAAAAGCAGCGTGGGACAGCCAGCTCCCCCCTGCAAGCAGCTCCAAGGAGCTCGTTCTGGGCTGCAACTCGAACACATCTGCTGATACTTCAGCCTCAGATATCTTTTAGAATGAAAAACCTTTAATCATGTGATTAGTTGTTGGGGGCTTTTAATTGATCAATAAAGTCAGATGTGCCAGGCCTCTAGCACAGCCTGCTCAGGCCCACACACTCATTAGGCAGGACAAACTTTAATTAATGCAGCAGCCTGACAAACACCCAGATGCCCGTGGCCACAGAGTGAAGATGCTCCATGCTGTTTGCATGAGCTACAGGAGGGAGGGAGGGAGGTTATGTCACAGCTTCAGAGGTCAAAACAACCCAAACCCAAGACAACTGTAAACTTTAAACTAGACAATTTAAAAAATGTGTAACTTTCTGATCCTATTAGCACAGCACCA
Organism: Chauna torquata; assembly: GCA_013399475.1. NCBI lineage: Eukaryota > Metazoa > Chordata > Aves > Anseriformes > Anhimidae > Chauna > Chauna torquata. The sequence continues at coordinate 135,002 of VXAL01009923.1, forward strand.
GACTGGAAAACAGGCTGTGTCTCCTTTTTCAGGGTCTGGGCTGGGAGCTCAGCTCAGGCCCTTCACTGTGCAATGTCTTTTACTCAGAACGCAGGAGACCCCAAGCATCCCCTGAGCCTGGAGGAGGAAGAGGGGCTGAAGGCTTTGGAGCACCCATGCAGATGCGTCCCCCTCCCCAGTGTCTGTGGGAAAGGCTGGGGGAGTTTGTGGAGTCCCGCAGAGATGCGAGTCCTGGGGAGGGGGATTTGCTCAGGGACTCCTGCAGGAAGAGCAGATCTTCCCTGAGACATTTCTGCTCTGCAAGCACTTGACAAATGCACTTCTAAAGGTCCAAATGCTCATTCTTGTGTCCACAACACCTCGACACACTGCACATCTGCGACGCAGGACTCCAGACCAGAGGCCAAAGATACTTTTCTTTAGTTTACAGCTTATTGAGAAACAGCTGACTGTCTGCCTTGAAGCAGGAAGAGCAAAGGCGGCAGGCCGAGCAGCCGCACGCTGAGGGCACGGCTGAGCCCAGCGCATGGGCTGAGCCTCCCACAGGACGGGCGCAGCAGCAAGAGAACCGGAGTGCACGAAGCCCAGCGACATGAGCAAATGGTGAATGCGGGCAGAGGCCGAGCCAGTAAGACCAAGACAACAAGGTACTGAAACGCCAGCAAGGAGACCCCATTCACTGCAACAGGTCAGGCTGTTCCGGATGTTAAACAGAACTAAGCAAAAAATCCCAGCTGCCAAAGCATTTCAGTAAGCTTTTAATTCTTCTTTATGAAGGGGAGAGGTATTATAAGCTGATGAACTAGTTCCTGTGATGGGGCGATTGTGGAAACTCACCCACACTTTCTCTCCACGTACGTCATGAAAAGCACGGGACAGGTGCAGAAGATCCCAGAGTGCATGGGGTTGGCGTTGCCGTAAAACACCAGCACACCTCATAGTGCTGCCGCTTCCAGCCTGCAATGTTACACACAGGACTGATTTTTGTTTTTTCAGTGACCTGCAGAAAAGCAACTATTGCAAAGCACTGAAGTGTAATTGCATTCTGCTCCCGCTATGGATCCATGTGAGTGAACATGTTTGCAGCACTTTGGAAGGGCTTAAAAAACTTATCCCTTTTTGGCTGCTCCTAACCCATCTGCCCACCCTCCTGCCCCCAAAAGAAGTGCTTCCTGAAGCAGTGCATTTTGACTCTATTTACACAAAACCAACACCTAAGGGCTTTTACTGCAACTCATTGGTGAATGGGACGCCAGCAGGAGCTCGGCATGGCTGTGCTGGAGGAGCTGCCGAAGTGCTGGGCTCTACGGCACCATCAGTTAGAGACTTTTTTCAATTGAAATGCTTGGGGAAAGAGTAAGCACTTTAACACCTCCTTTACAGCTCAGTCCCTCAAGGTGCTGAGCACGTTGGCCATGACGCAGGAAAGCCCTTCAGCTCTGGCCGACCTAGAGTGGAACCCTACGTGTCCAAGCCTGCGGGCCCTGCCCTGACCATGCAAACGCTTACTGCTGGAGTGAGTGGGCTTGGGCGCAGGTAGAGAACTGGGCCCAAAGCCCCGGGCTGGAAACAAATGTCATTACAGTACATTGAACAGGAAAAATGAGCTGCTCACTAACTGCATTACAGCAACTTGATCCCTGCCTCAGGAAGAACTGTACTCTACAAATCTGGTGCTCATGACGTAAGAGCAACTTTAGTACATTCTGCAAGATTCTCTTTTAACTTTGTAGAAAGTTTGGTCTGTTTTCAGTGGAAAATATGTGACTTACAATGGCAGTGCTGGTTTTGAGACCTCTGCTGTCAGCTAAGGATCTGCTGAAACATGCTTGCAGAAGTAGCGACCATCTATATTGGCTCAAGAACAGGGCAATAGCAGTTCTTTAGAAGCATTAGCTAAAATGTTTTACTTCCATTGTATATAGTCCAGATACACAATCTCTGCTTTTTTTGTGCTAGAGAGAGAAAAATTTTTTAACTCTGGCAACAAAAAAATAATTCAAAGAAAAAATGTAATACAGAAAGCTGACAATATTTACATTTAACAGATTGTAGCATTTTGGTTTTCAAAAGACTGAGTCCAAGGTAATTAAAACTTTGGTGGCCTTTCAGTTTTTAAATTGCAAATAAAGGATAACAAAACCAAGAGAGTGAGGTCTTTCTCCAGCACATGTGGCATGAGAAGTCCATGCTGTCACAGTTTGACAGGTGTGTGCTTGTGCGCTGCTAGGACTGCTGTTGCGCTGAGTTACTCATGAAACCTGAGAGTGTTTGTAAACAGTCTGTACTTTCTCAAAAGTGCCCCGGAGATTTGTTACAGGAAGTCAAATTGCTCAAATCTACCTAATTTGGCACGATACGTTGAAAGCATGGTTGAGTGATCATAATTGCACTGGGACTGACTTCATTTAGCAATCTCTAGGCATACCTTTCCAATAACAACTGCAGGCGATATAAATTCAATCTCTTGTTTGTCTCTGAAAGTGATTAGCCTAAAAAATTTGGAATTTAAACACTCATAATTGCAAAGTGTTATTTATATTCAATTTTGATTTATTAAATAAAAAACTGCCCTTTTTTTCCCCAGGAATGACTTGAGTTGCTTTGGAAAGTGAAAGGCACAGTTAATAAAAAGGAAAGGAAAAAGATAATTCTCATCAGTGGCGAGTGCTGTTCTTACAAAGACACTTTTTCCAACCACAATATATAACATTGCAACAAGAGCATAAAAGATTCTGAGGTTCATTTCACGCATGACCTCTTTGCTATGAAATACCTATGGTTGAGTAGGATGAATATAACTTTTCTTCAAATCTATGCAGAAATACCTGCAAAGACAAGCCAAATCAACTGTGCTGTAAAACTAAGATGGAAAGGGGACCTGAAAGAGTCCCGTTTTCATTGTGAGTACAACAATCGGTGTTATTCAATGTGATGAACAAGGCTGCATGAAAGATATTTATTTGGTGTATCCATTCAATTTTTTAAAACCAACTCATCACATGCATATTTGCATCCTTCTTATATTGACGTTCTCCAGAAACTGTTGGAGTAAACCCCATGATGGGCAAGAACTCTCCTAAAAGCGAATCATGGGAAAAGGTTTGCAGAAAGGAAATACTGAATTCATAAAAGTAGGCAAGTACTCATGAGGCCTTTTCAGCAGGATGCTAACTTAAACAAGCCAAGTAAAAATAGTACATGACTTCTGTATAAACCCCAAATATCTGAATTCCAATTAAAGAAAAATACAGTGAATGCTTTCTAAACCGTGTTGACAAATTATGAGCTGAAAGAAGTTAAATGGAGAGAGATTTCAAACAGCAAATATGTTGGAAAGAGTGATTTCAAAAAGTCAGAGAAAAACACAAAAACCATTAGAAAATAATGTCTGCTGAGAATGTCTGTCTTAGCCCTAATCACAAGCAGACCCACATATAGCTTCCTTGCTGTAGTTAAAAAGAAAAAACGAGAGACCAAGCAAGGCAGTAAAAACCTCCACAAGGGTTAACCCTGTGCCCCAGCCTTACGCCATCAGGAAGGACTGTGTTTTCCTTGTGAAAAACAGGCACTGAACAAGTCTCTTTTCCACACCAACTTTTTCCATATCTTCTTTTATAAGCATCCTCCTCCTCCTCCTCCTCCACTGCCCCTAACCTGAATTGTTATGGAGCTTAGCAAAATCTGTGCCCATGGATGGGCAAAACGTTGTGTTCAACATCAGAAATGTTATGTCTCGAGTCAACACCCCCAATACACGCAGCACTCAGATAAGCCAGAAACACCAGCACTTCCCCAGCAAAGCTGCCACGTTTCACCGCGCGGTGCCCACCTCGGCCAGACACGCGTGTCTCACCTGGCGGTGCTGCCTTCCTGCTGCTGCCCTCGCGGGTGTCGGTACCTGCAGCACACGCTTTGAGCTCTGCTAGCAAAGGCAGTGGCAGCGAGGGCATGGAGGGAAAGGCAGTGGCACATACTAAAACTCGAGTTAAAGCTTCCAGTTGTGGGATCCCACGTAGCGGGCTGGAGCCTGCGCAGGAGTCCCACGGGGAGCGCCGGCTGCGTGGTGCCAGCAGGTGTATGCCGCAGGGAGCGGGTTGCTCACATGGTGCTGGAAGAGAGAGGGAATTTTTCAGACCCACCGAGCTTTACCTAAAGTTTACTTTGTTGCTAAAGTAACAAATAACCAAAGTGTCCCTGAAATAAAGCCAATCCTCAGGGTGAGTCTGATTTATAAAAGGTCTTTCCCGAACTAGGTGGGGCCTTCACCTACCTAAGCAAATAATCTAGTGGTATAATTTAGCCCATTTCCCCTTCAGCAGTATTACTGCTTACCCAAAACATCTCAATTTATTTTTAAACCAAACATATTATTTATTTGATAGGAGAGAAGAGAACAGAAAGAGAGGCACAACCTGAACATCCATCATGGTTGTTTGTGCTCCTTGAAGGACATTGTTGAATTATTGCTATAAACATCCCACATTTGGCTAAATGTTGTTGATATAAACAAGAATTTTTCCTCATTAAGGTAATTTGGTGCAGTCTGAGAAGCTGATTTATCAAGAGAATTAATTAAAGGCAGATATGATTTGTAGCTCTTTGTACTTGTAGACGTTTCAGCATAAACATTCCCATTAAAAATAAAGTACTGCTAATCTAATCCTACCAACAATAGTTTTTAAGTACACTTCACGTACGCAGACATGATGCCTATATTCCCGTTTGGAGTGGTGCAGCACAGAGTCCCAGGCTCACAGAGGTCACGGTGCACAGGTGGAAGAAGGGCTTTGCAGATACGTTGTGTGCCGTACGGTACCTTCACCTGAAGGTTTGCAGATCTGGAGGGAGGGCAGATGAAAAATCTGTTTTGTCCTCCAGTTTTTCCAGGTCAACATGAGGTGTGGATTCAAGAGGACTTTCTTGAGCTGGGGGGAGGTTGTAACTAGCCAATTAAAATAAAAGGTCTCTCCCTCCTCCTCTCTGATTTGGACTTTGTGTAGTCCACAGAGGCAGGGCACAGCCTCAGACCAAGTATCGGTCAAACCAGCTCCCCCTGAATCAAACAAGATCTGTCTGTAGCATCTTGGTTCAAGAGTCAGTTCTTTTATACAACATTTCCTAGCTTTCTTCTTTTCGAAATGCTACAGAAATAGGAGAAAGAAGACAGTGTTGGATGATGCCCTGTTCATTGGACTTGGGTGCTCTGCAGCCACAGTCCCTTTGGGACATCCGTTAGACACCTGCAGGTGCAGCTCTTCATCTCCTATAGCCCAGAGCAACCCTGACACAGCCACGGAGCTGCTGCAGGGACACCCAGGCCAGGGGCCCTGCGCCCTTCTGGGGCAGCACCTGGAGACCTGAAAAGGCTAGCACTGGAAACTGGTACTGGCGTACCCGGAGACAGCCTTTTACACGCTTCTCAGTCTTTCTTTCACATAAACACACTGTGAAAAGGGTGACAAGGACTAACCAGAGCTACTGAAGTGTTGCACCTCTTCCCTTTACAGCTGGCCCTCAGAGCACATCCACAAAGCAAAACCAAGCCACAGATTTGTTCCAGGTTTCCCACACCACCCTCACATGGGCTGCTTTGGATGGCACATGGCACGAGTGACAGCAGCACTTGTACCACTGCCAGAACACCAGGTCCGTGCTCCAGGAGGTGCTGGTTAAGACTCTGTTACCATCGTCTCTATTATTTTGTTTGCCACACTAGCTCATGAAAGCTAGCAGATCAACACAGTGCCTACCCCTGCTCCAAATGTACCCACATTTGCTCCCCACTCGTTGCAAGTCAAGTGGGAACAGACCTTGCTTGGCTTTAGCACACACTGGTTCCCAGGTGCTCACATATTGGCTCAAGTTCCAGGGTAAACAAAAGGGATCAAATCACAGCAATTTTCTTACCTGCCAGCAATACAGAATATAGTTTGACAAAGAAAGCAAAGACTTCTGACCTTGACAGAGAAAGAAATCAGGCATGAAAAGGAATAGGGAAAAGCAGCAATCCAGCTTAGGTCATGGAGTAAGCATACCTCGTCTCTCAGAGATTAAAGAAAGTGCTGTTCAAAATACAGATGAAAATGCCTGAATTTGTCCACTGTTAAAGGAAACAGACATTTTGTGATTTAGGAGAAGGCACCTTTCTGTTCCCAACCTTAGCGATCAATCCTGTAAGATGCTGAGCACCTTCAAGTCACCATTAATTGAGTCTGCTAATTACAGTGCTCAGGAACTCACAACCCATGTACATCACAGAGCCAGATAGAGTACATATTTACAAAGAGGGCCTTTGGGAAGTCTAGATTAGTCTCAGGACAACTTGAAAGGAAAGATAAGGAAGCTTAAGGGGACTCTTCCTCTCCTGCAGCAGACGAATGAATTAGCAGTAAAGGCTCCAGCTCTGGTCAAAGGGAAGGGATAATGTGGTGATGAAGTAGGTCTTAAATCATTCTGATGTATTTAAGTGTCACTGTAAAGAAGATCTAGAGATGTAGAGAGAAAACAAAGTATCAGTCAAAATAATCAGGCAAATTTGAAGATGTAATTGGTTGGTTGGATATGTATTTTTTCAGCACAAAATTTTAATTGCTTTTAAAGGATCTTTTTTATATTGTTAATTTAAGGGACACAGCTTCTTTAAAAATCAAGTTATTTATCTAATTTTATTATTTCGTTTCTCTTATGGAAGAGTGTCATAAAAAGCGTTTTATTTTCCACAGACAGAACAGCGCCCTGCGGCAGGCAGGACAGGGGTCCTATACCGATTGCACAGGGAACTGCAGGCAGTTGTGGGGACTCAGGTGACTCCTTCCTGCCGCAGGAAGCAGTCTTTCACTGGTCCCTGCCACAGGACAGCACTTTACATGAGCACTCCAGCAGCAGAACATGCTCCAGTTATGGCAGTAACACTGCACTCAGCGCTGTGGTGGCACCCAAAGTCCCACCTGAGGCATGGTGGGCCAGTCTGCATCTTTTATTACTGAAATAAAGGCAACAAAGAGAATACCTCAGTCTGTTCTATTTGAGGTTTGGCTTTCACATCTTCTGACATAAATCACAGAGATACAAGACTCAGAAGAACACAGGAAGAAAAATTCCTGCACTTTTTCAGAAGTGAGTACTCCTCAGGTTACATGAACATAGTTGAGGTACTACTGTATAGAAAAAACATTTCAGTTAGAACTCATTAGCTAGGCATTCATTAACTTATTCTGTCATCATGCAAATATTTATTTCAGGGAAGGGTATTTGCATATACATCAACTCTGGGAGGGAAGAGGGAGAATGGAGGATTTATCTCATAGAACTTGAGAAGATACAGAAGTCATGTTGTCCCTACACTTCTCATAATAGTTGGCTGTCAACAGCTGCGTTAAGTAGGCTGCACCCATTACAGGGATGGAAGCTGTCATCAAAATGAATTAGAGGCTTATTTGGACATAGTTGCATCTTGTATTCTGCTGGCAATTCACTTTCTGCTTGGCACCCTAATGAAACATAGGCTGGGAAAAGAAGGCACAAGTGTGTAAGAACACAAAGAATGTAGATTATTTTTCCTTTTTGTAATGGAATACTGTGGATTTTTACAGCCATTTAGAGGTTGTTGTTGTTTTTTTTTTTTTTAAATAACTTCCACTGTTAAAGAGCAGTTGTCATCCTACAACTTAACTAAAGATTATTTGGAAAGCACAATTAATGACTATGAGATAATTCAACATCCCCAAATGTAGGTAATGAGTAATAAATGATGTAATTGTGAATGCAAACAAATGTCTCCACTTTAAACTTTAATTGAAAACAAAGACAAATCATAATTCACCCAGAACACCAATACATGGCAATAATAAAGTGCAAATGTGAACTGACCTGATTCTTATCACACCATTTCTGGAGGAAGAAAAGACGACAAATCAGGTGTCCGTCTGCCCCCAGCCTCTCCATTGCCATAGCAGTGAGCTGGCTCACAGTGAGGTCTGGAGAAATGCCCATACTCCATGGTTCCTTGGTGAAACACTGTCAAGGGACCTCCTACAGCGCCCACAAGCACAAGGAAACATTGCTGCTCTTCCAGGCCACCAGCAAGGGAGACACACAACCGCGCCCGCACACGCTGCTCACGCAGGGACCACCAAGAAGTCATTTTATGCAGGTGTATCCAGTTTTCTGGAGTGAAAAAAACAGTATTTCACATGTGTTTTACCGGGAAGAAAAAGCAATGGTGGTAAGAGGGGGAAGTGTCTGTGAGGTGAACACATATCTTTTTTCACTTTGGTCCCAAAACGCTAAGCCTCATTGACTCCATCAGCGTGAAACACCACAGCACCCAGCAGTGGCAAAGAGCAGCCTGCATGCTGCCTGCAGGCTCTGGGGACGAGTATTCACCTTCACAACCCATTGGCAATTTGCTGCAGGATGGCGATTCCCCAAAGGCAATGTATTTCCTTCCTGTGAAGGTGCAAAGCCGTTCATCGTTTTCATGAGAGCACAAAACAACCACATACTTCTCTTAATACAACAAGCTGTGTGCTGGAAATACAAATTCCCTCTATGGGAAGCGGGGCAGTTCATCTCAATCATTCTCACCACCCATGCCAAGATTTAGAGACAGAGCTGTAACAGGGCTTGAATGCAGTATCTCATATGCTATCACAAAAATAGGCCAACACTGCCCTCCTAATTTTTCTTACTAAATTGGTCTGTCTCTTAGCCCAGTGTAGTTGTTTGTCAGTGACTTGTGGCAGGGCTCACTGACAACACCATATGGAAACAATACCCAAGAGGACAGATTTTTTTCTCTATCAGTCACATGTGACAGCCCTTGCCCATCTATTAGCCCCTAATTTTGTGTGCACAATGAAGTGACAAGAGCTCTGTGCTCTGCTAGTGCCACCTCATCTTTCACGGAGCTCAGGACAGGTCAGCAGTATGCTCTGAATGCTGGAGTGTTGCAGAGAATCGCTGGAGCATTGCAGCAGTGCTCTGCAGTCTTCAGGTCTGTCTGTGGATCCTGAATGCAGCTGCATTTATGAAATGTATTTTGCACTTTTGGCCACAAAGCAAATGCAGTCTACTAGGCCTAATGGATTACCCTGATCTAGAAAAACAACAAAACAGTAATTCAACGAAAGTCTAAGGAAATTGATAAATGTAATAATTATATTTTTATCATGCTAATTGGCCCAGCACACAATCGATAACAGGCTGTATACACAAGACTGTAAAAGCTCAGCACCTCTGGGCTCCTTCCCATGCAATCCATCCATCCTTCAGAAGCAAGAGCTGCAAGAGATGAGGTGGACAACTCCAAGTGATTCAATAAATCACAAAATCACCCTACACTGCATTTGTGAATCAACATCCCTGACTCCCCTTCCTTCTGAATTAGCCCCATCAACCCTACAATGAAACAAACCGTTTTGCCTTTGAGTCTCTTGGTCCAGAAGTAGCATCCTTTTTGATCGGGTCATTTGTATTTGGGCTAAACCAGTCCAAATGCAAATATAAGCATGAGCTACCTAATTCGGACTCAGAACCACTTTTCCAAGAGCCTGTAGAGGAAAAAAAGGGAGGTGTTGGATTTGCAGGTCACCTCAATGCAGATGAGTTTATTGAAATCACAATGAAAAGCTACTGTTGTGCAGTAGGTGATTTTCACGTGTTAATAAAGCAGCCAGCTTTGCCAAGCAGCACCCCAGCTCCCAAGGCTGCAATAAATACTTGAGCATCCTGCCAAATTTCAGTGTAAACAATGAAGCATTTTCTGTTATCAGAGCACAAAAAGCACTCTAACTAGTGTAACTTGCCCCTTAGCTTTAATTCAAGGCACCCCCAAAATCATTTTCCCCTGGACAGGAGGGCTCATTCCAGCAGGCAGCAGCCAACCCTGGCTGGGAGAGCTGGAGGCCTGACATTAATAAGGTGCTCTATGCCTGGAAGACCATAAAGGGAAAACGTTAACTAGGTGTTATAACAAGGGGATATGAAGTGGCACAAAGTGCGTAAATGTCACAAGCTCTCTATGAGGCCTCTGTGTTAAAAAGTCTTCCTCATCTTAGTCTCTCTGGGTAAAATATTTTCCTTCTGCTGTTGCTACTTATAAGGTATTTTGGTAACAAGAGTGAAAATAATCATTTCAGCAATGTGTATGGTGGCAAGTTCATGGGCATAGTAGCACGGATCACAGCACTGGGGAGAAACAGGGAGTGCATAGCCTGATAACAAAAAGCAAACATGCATTACTATTAAAAGCTGTTTACAGAGTGCCACAAATGTTACAGGTACAACATAAACTCCGCGTCCTGCCACGAGCATTTCCAACCTCCTATTTATGCGTGTGGTGAATATTATGCACTTGGTCAATCCATGGGACAGTTCCCACGGACGCACGCCTGCAGCACTGGGGGCTGAGTGCCATCCGGAACGCCTTGAGCAAATGGAGCTATTCACCATACCGAGCACTGCATTAGGCAGGTAGCAATGGATAGAGCCGTACCACAGAGACATACCAGATCATATCGGATCACAGAAGGAATATTCCTGGAAAGAAAAGCGCTGTCTTAAATTGTTGGAGTGATAATTTGTTAAAGATGATATGAGACTGTAGGCACGTATCCAAAAGCTGCACACTTAAAAAAACACACTTAAAATAAAGCCCTAAAACATTGACTCTGGCATTTTCTCTGCATGGGCAAAGAATAAAATAATAACCATTACTTTGCTAGGGCCAAATATTTTATACCAGTTCTTACAGACTACTGCAGTTACTAATTCCAGGTACAACCAGACACTGCAGCTTAAAATCACTAGGAGACCTCACAGCTTGCTGTGACTTGGTCTGTGGAAGGCTGTCCCTGCAGGTCCCGGGAGCAGAGGCCACCGCCCGGGGGGCAGCAGCGGTCCCACCCGTGGCAGCAGCAGGCCTGCAGCCAGCTCACACACATTTCAGTCCCGTGCGAGCTCCACTGAAATATTCCTGTGTTTTACATGCGGTCTTATCTCTGCTGCAGACAGCAATATGAATTGCTTCACATAATGTTTTTTTGTTAATGAAAGGAGAGCTAAAGTGCTGTGCAGAGTACCTCCCCCCAGCTCTGACATTGTCATTGCTGCCTGTGATGAATTAGGGCTGTGCTTGAACCTAAAGACCAGCAAATTAACAGTTAATTAGGAGTTGATAAATAGCAGAGTCACACAGACCCTCTGATTTAGCTTGTTTTTAGCTGCTGCCCTTCTCCCATATCTTGAAACAGCAAGTGTTTATGTGCTTGTAACAAGTGCCTGAGTGGCCTGCTATGTCTGCAGTTTGTCATGGGCCTGGGCCACTCTCCTGCGCCCCCTCCCACTCCAGTTCACTTACACGACGCTGCTTGACAGAGCAGCCTTATCAATATTTATCCCCACGATAAAGAGATGTGACACTGCTTTAAGGGAGAAATTACATCATGTGGCGGCAAGGAGGGAAGCGTTTCCTATACAGTGCCTTGGTAAAACTTTGCCATGGAGACACTCTTGGTCTTCTTACAGTGACTGATATCTCATCTTAATACATCAGACAAACTCTTGGCTCTGAAGAAAGATATTTTACTAACCTGAGGGGACTGGAATTCATCCATCCTCTATACAAGGGCAGTTTGGCCAATTCCTGCAGAAGTTGCTGGAAGAACTCAACTTTACTGGGAGCACCTTCATTCCATGAACCTCATGTGGAGCACAAGCACTTTAATGAAGTCCCCATGTTTACTGCAAACAGGGTCACTGGGACTATTCAAACGCTTGAATGTGGAGAACTGAAGCACAACTGCTTTGGCAGTTAGGATTTTCCAGGCTGAGCTATACCTGCCAATCAAGACATCATTGTTTCGCTGAGGAATAAGTCTTATCTGTCAGTTTTCTCCTTTTCCATGTACACTTCAGTTGGAGCATGATAGCCTCTTATATGTCTTGCTAATGCTGATGAATGCAGGGGACCAGGCAGGGTTACCAGTAATATCACATGTTAGGATAAAATAATTAAATTTGGTTAAACCAGCATATGAATGGGGATGCTGGACATTTGTATGATTGCTTCATGCTCATGAAACCCATTACAGATACCTGCCTGCATGGCTTAGGTGTGTTAATATGTGAATGCACCCAGTGACTGCACAATCATGCGGTTATCTTTCCTTTGCTTGAACACAATTTTAAGAGCTAGTGCTGGAATTAATCTTTGAACTACCTTGAAATATATCTGGTTTAGACAACCACGTTGTGGGGCAGTACCAATAAGTATTTAAGTATTTTTAAAATTTGGAAGGTGATGTGTTGGTTTTTTTTTCCCCCCTTTAAATCAGAAGCTGAAGTGTACATACCTATGCCTGGGAGAAGTAAGTATCATTGCATATATTTGGCTAAAACATTATCTATGTCCTTCAAAAAAATGTCCACAGTGAAGACTCCATCCAGTCAAATGCAATATTACCTGTATTGATAGCTCTGTAAGACTGCAAGAAAGGAGAGACAAGTGCTTCTGGGGGAAAGTGGTGCTTCAGGAGAGAAGGAAAGCAGAGCACATGGGCTAAATTGGCAGGCGCTAATGAGAATAAACCACTCATCCTGAAAGACTCTGTTCCAGCCAAGTTAAAACACGTCACCTCCTCTTTTCACTAAGTCCCAGTTTTATCTACCTGGTGGTTACCTAGCTCTGCAGGGTATGGGGCCCTCAGCAGTTTACATATGCTGCATAGCCAATTCCAGGAATTACTAGATTTGGCCAAAAGAGAATAGACACAAAACATTATTCTTAATTTGAAGGGGCCATACATTCATGAAGTAGGATCTAAATGAACCCCTGTTAATAAATAAATGAATCAAGAAAATCCCTTAAGTGCCTTAAAGGTGATTAAACATACACCCAGATTAAATTAAACTCACTGTAGCTTTTACACATTTCTTTAAGTGATTTGAATAGGTTTGTTTTCCCTTGGAGGAAGGAAAAAAAAACCTCACATTCATATGAGAGCATTGCTTCTCTCAATAAAGGCACATTCAATCAAATCCAGAAACCAACATTTAAATAACATTACAGCTGGGCTTAAACCAACAAGCAAAAAAGGCTGCAGTGAGGGAGTGATACAGCCTTCCTCCCTAGTCCTGCTTTATAAAGAGAAGGGCACCACAGTTAAACATAAACAATTTACCAGCTTTCCTTTGGGAGTCTCTGTGGCTTTGCGCTGCTAACACTTGGCTCTTAGTGCCATGCAATTGTTTCTTGTATTAGTCTTCCGTGCTTGAAGAAGCAAAAAAGGATGAACAATTATTTCAGAAGTTATTAAACAGTTATCAGTCCCTGAAGTAAATTGTCATCTGCGATTATTAATATTCACCTTAATTAATGGCAGCCAGAGGTAAATGTTGTATCAGTTATCCTGTTCTCATCACTCATCCTAACTCACAGTGCAACATGTCAGAGGAACTGGGCCATGTCAAATTAATGTCTTTCTAGTGATAGGTTTCATTTACCATCAACACTCAGAAATGTAAGAATTAAGGACTGGAAATAAAATCCAAGTTACTGAAGGAGTCAGTAGGAAATCCTTCCACAGGCTAGGAATGGATTTTGGACCAGGTCCTGTATGAACTGACCAAGGAATTCCCAGGTGGTTTTTGTCTCTTATTCCTGTTCATTGATGTCCTGTAATGCTTTTCCTCAGCTTTGCTTGTTCCCCACTGAGCATATTCATGAATCCTTCCCCATTTTTGCAAGTAAGAAACTGAGTTCCTCATATCAACAGCTAGAAAAAAAGTTTTGATCTGACTGTATATAACTGTTTTTCCCATTTCAGTTTTTGACTTACTTGTTCTTAAGATTCCAGGACATTCCTTTGATTGATCTCTGTGATTTTCCTCAAATTAGATGCCTTCAGGAAAATGTGATTGTGTAAGGCCTAAGCTCACAGTAGCAAACTCAGTCTTCAGTTATCTTATTAATTGTGTGTTCTCACAGGATTAGTACCATTCTGCAGCGCAGACCCTAAGTGTGTGGGGGAACAACTGGTGGTTATATTTAACCATGTAATTTGGACTCCTTGTTTAAGTAAAGGAAACAATAATGGTGGCCCTAATTGCAGAAATTACCAGTTACTTTGAGCTTGACATGTGCCTAATGACTAGGCGGATGGAAACACTAAACCTAATGGCACTTGGCAGACAATTGGAACTGATAATCACCTCTATAAAAGCTATTGATGGTAATCTGTTATGAACAGATTTGGCTAATTCCAAGCAGAAGTGGTTTATTTCTTAGCTTTAAGACACAGCCTCCAGTAGATAGACAGTAATGGAGTGAGTATTCACATACCATTTAAAACAGAAACATAGATCCTGTAAAGAAAACCACCAAGTACTAAGAGGCAATGCTGTTTCCATCACTATTGTTTTTATAGAGGGTGCTTACTTTCAAGTAATAATGGACCACACATGATTATCTGCCTTATATTGATTACCATGTATAATGTATTCCATGTACTATTTGTGCTCCACACGGCCCAGTAACACAACGGTCTAACACTATTCCTGAAGTTGTGATGAAGTGTGCTGTTAACAGATATGCTGTGCAATATAAAAACTGGATCTGTCCCCTCCAGCAGGAAAGAACCCACAGCAAAACCAAGTTACTACGTTTGGTGAAGCTGCCTTTTGTGGAACAAAAACACTAGAAGGGATAATTGAAGGACTGATATAGAACAGATCAGTATCAGTGGGTATCCCAAGTGAATTTTCTTATGTGAAAGCATGCAGAAGGGCTTGCCCAAGTCTGTCTTGTTTCTTTGATTTCTGTCTCCACAACAGCTTGGCCAGTATTGTTATCTTTTATTCTTAAAAATTATTTCAGCACAATTCACAACTCTTACATAATATGTAATTTGTATAGACAGCCTTGCTCCATCCCAATCAAAATATTAACAGGATCCTCTGAATATATATATATATTTTTTAACCTAAGCAAAGCCATGGCAGAATGTGATGTTTTGAGGAAACGTGTAATCATTGGTATCGTTTTTCCTTGTCCGTTCTGTAAAGGAGCTCCTATTCACCTGGCAAAGTAGCCTACACAGTACTCTAACATGTTCCAGCTTTACCCCGGGATTAGTTAGATTCCCTTCCTAGGTAAAATAAAGAAACCAGAGGTGGAAAACTATTATTATGCTTATGCATGGTTCTCTACATAGATTAACCAGGTCAGGGCCAACAGACTCAATGGATTGCATTATTGTCCTTACACAAAGAAGAGTACATATGAAAGTCTTGAAAGCTTGTGGTTGGTATAAAAGATAAAACACTTGCCCTTGAAGGGCATCAGGATTCTTTAATGTGAAAAACAATTTCCAACTGTTTTGCTAAATGCTAACTACTGACAAATCTCATACAGTTTTATGCTGAAATACTGAGCACTTTCTATGAGCTCAGCTATGGAATCATGGCACAGAGACAATACATCAATACGAAATGCAAAAAATTCCTTGTATTTCTTACCCCTTCCTTATCCACCTGAAGTTTTTGGGAAATATGTTGCTAGATGACTCTGAAGTTCATTTCAGCTTTGCTTCCTTGCTATTTTATCACTTGGAGGACAATAAAGATTCTGAGGTTACTTGCAAAAGGCTGGTCTTGCCCCCGTGCCTTCATAGTGCAACAATACCCAGGCCTTCCACATAACTTGTCCCGGGTAGATGCAAAGCCGCTCCAGAAGGTCAGTACAATTTACCACTGTAACGGGAAAATAAAGGTAGAGAAAGTGACTTGCCAAAAGGCATTCTGCAGGCCATTGAGCAAGCTAGCAATGGAACTTTTGTTTATTTTTATTTTAATAGGTCACTGTTTCTGACATAGAAATAGCTTACCTGTGAATAACAGGAGCCTATCCTTCCTGGCTGCAAATTCTCATTAATCAGCAATTTCAGCTGTTTTAGTAGAAGCAGAAACCACCTGTTGGGTAGGCAGCTAAACTGTGGCTGTTTTGACATAACTTTCTCCCCAGGTAAAACTTCCAGAAACAGCTAAATGACCTAGGTGATTTTGGCATCTAGTCCAGAAAACTTAGGTATACAAAGTCACAGAACCAACCTTTTTCTCTGTTTGCAATATCTGAAAGACATAAACCTGGTAAGTGAAGAAAGCCACATGATAAACCCAGAATTGTTTTGCTATCCAAGCAAAAAGTAGAGGTAGTGCTCTGAGGTAAACTGGAGTGGCTTTAGACATCCACCACGATCTAAACCTTATATGAAAGCCAGCAAAAACTTGCATAAGCCTTTAACAGCTTCTCTGTAGTCAATGGGAAGTCAGGCAGCACAGAGCAGTAAATGATGCACTGTAAATGTGTGGAGCAAAGCTTTGATGAAATAAACTTGCCATGTTAGCCAAATGCTCATGTTAGTGCAGAGAATCGTGTCTTGCCTTGCATCTTATTTTAGTACCCTTTTCTCTATGTGTTGCAGTCACACACTGGGTGTTAGTTCTTGGTTTGAATAAGCAAAAGCCAGAACCAGTGGATCCAGACCAAGCAATGAAGGGTGCCACATCAGAAAAAAAAGCATTAGGTGGTAAAGTGAAACCCCCAAAGGATACATATATACATAACTAAGTACCTCTCAGGGCTTTGCTCTGCCATGCAGGTGCCATACATTGAAATCCTCCTCTTGCATCCAAGTTGTGTGTTGGAAAGAGCAAGACCACCACTGTGCAAGGTGGTCCTGGAGCAACTTTCTGAAAGCTGCACCTTTATCTCAAAGGGTATGACACTGTAAGGCTGATTTCCAGAGCTGTTGAAATCAATGAGATAACTACAAACACATCTGGAAGCCCAAACATGAGCAGCTGTGACTAACTCACAGGCCTGAAATAGAAATACATTATATTTGGTATTTTATTCCAGCTTAAGAGATGGGAGGACTGTCAACTTCAACGTGCTGAAAAGCAAGGGCCAGAACAAAAGTGGTATTGTGCTACAAAGCAGCACTCTAGATAGGAACATTGCTTGCGACATCTACGTGGGGATACATGAGGGATGAAAGAAATCAATTTGTTAAGTAATACCAGATTTAGTTCAGGAAGACAGTGTAGCCAAAATGCTTTCTGTTAAAGTACACTGCTGAAATAAGCACTGGAAAAGACGCGCAGTAAATGCACTGAGCAGAAAGAAATAAGAATAGATTTTTTTTTTTATTGTTCTGGTAACTTGCTAGAAATCTGTTGGCTAACTTTTCTGCACTGGTGTAGCTTTAGAAACAAAAATTGATTAATAAAATGATTTAGAGTCATATTTCTGTCTAGCCCAATATTCTTCACTTGGTACAGCTAACTTTCCCTAACATGTAAAGAAAAATGAAAGTTAAAAGAATGACCAGAAGGGGGCCAGAGGAAAATACATATTTTCAGTCACAAACTCAGGATAGAAATGAATGGTGGAATACAAATACAAATACGAATAGAATAAAATAAAATAAGTTTAAATAAAAGTAAACAACAAAATTTCCTACTTTGAAGTTTTTAATAGACAGCATATCTACCTAATCATGAGAGGAGAATATTAAAGTATTTTTTAAAGGCCATTAAGTAAAGGCATGAATTATGTAAATCCATTTAATAGAGAAATAGCTTTTAGGAAAAGTAAAATGCTATGATAAAGAAGATAATGCGATGATAAAAAAGCCTTTACACATGGGGGCTGCTGTAACAAGCAGCCCTACTCCTTCAACCTCTCCCACAAACATTCTGTGTTGAGAGCAAATATGAAAGTTTTCATCCCAAAGGAGTTACATATTTGAAGAAAGATGAAGCATGAGAAAATGGAAGATAATAGTGGAAATCCAAATATAACTTTCCCCGAACATCAGCCATTTGGCAAACTACAATTATGTGCAGTGATTCTTGAGATAACAAGAAAGCTAGTAATAGAATCTGAACACCAGGTTCTCAGTTTTAAAGAAGCACAATTTTTATAGTTAAAAATACTTTCCATGCAGGGAACAAAAATCCTGACTTACTTGAGAATTTAGTAACATATCTCAGATGATATTTATTTATTGCACAACAGATACATAACCAACATCTCTTCTGCATAAGCAATGATATTTTCATGACCAACCCAAAATGATGTCTCATTGATTAGAAATGCATCAAACTGCCATCAAAGATACCACCAGCAAAACTTGCAAATAATGATTTAATATATATTTGAAAATACTATTTTAGATTTTGGTGCTTTGCTGGTACAAGAGGTCTATATCAACAGGCTGTAATCACAATTAACTTTCTAATTTTTTTTTCTTGCAAACTACTTGAAATCTTCACTTTTCTACTTTGAGAACCAAGCCTTGTCAAGACTGCCCCTACATATGTTCCAAATAGGTAATAGGATTCCTGGAATCCTCTCCTCTCTGCACAGAAACCCACCTGGTTGCCCTCAGAAGAAATGATGTGCAGAGCCCTCTGAAGGCACTCCTGAACCCTTAGCAAGACTGGAAAGGTTCCATGTTTCCCTTGCAGCTCTGCCGTGCCCTGCTGAGGAGCTGATCCCACCTGGCAGTGTGGTGTTCTGCGGGGATGGAGCTCAGCTGGGGAACCAACAATAACCATATCACCTTTCCAGCCACCAGAGCTCTAACGACAGAGGCAATAACCATTTCCTTCTTTCATCCTCTCCTGCCCGAAAATCAGTTTCCCCTTATTGCATTATCCCTTTCCATCCTGTAAAGCTGTCACATTTCCAAGAGCAGAAGCATTCATCGACACGTGGCAGCCAGCCATGCCACGCTCAGACTGGCATTGCAGTGGGGACTCTCATGCCCGTCAGGTATGTCTGCTTGCAGCAATCCTACTGCAAAGCATTTTTCAGGGTTATTTCTTGGCAAGTCCAGCTATGTAAAAGAGCTCAAACTGAGGCTATTTTTGGCTTTCAGCTGTTAGCAGGTCCGTCTTTGCAGATTCTCAGTAATGCCAAGATGGGCAACTCTCCTCCATTTCAATTCACAGTAAGACATGTTAGGTTAAACTAGCTTTGGTGCCAGTTTAAATTGTTTTACATTAGAGTGAAGTCTGCCACAGCAGAAAGGAGACAGCCAGCACCCAACAGAGTGGGTTCTTCAGCTGCCTCTCAGCTCTGTATGTGTGTTTGCAAAACAAAACACATTACCAGAAAGTCAGCACTTTCTGGAAGGATACTTAACACAAACCTATTCACTTTGCAGTGGATAGCAGGATGGATACTAAACTTTAGGCTACGGCCTAAACAGCCACGTGAATTCATCTAGGAAAAATTTCACTTACAAATATGTTTAAAGTGTAATTATCCACTAGTTTTTTCTTGATGCTTTTAAGAATGAGAACTGCTTTATAAATGCATTCCTGACAGCGCCATAAGTAATATATGCAGAGCGGAAGTTTGCTGTGAAGTAGGAGGAGTTGAGAATTTGTTGTGAGAGGTATGAGACAGCCCAGTCACCAAGGAATTAGAAATAATTCCCATACCTAATTCCAGGCAGGAGCCAAACTCTTCATTTTGCCTGGGCTGCAGGCAGTGAGATCCGTTGGCAGGAGCAGTCAGCCAGTGTGCTGGAACCCCGTCTGTGACACAGCAGCCCCACTGAGTGGGAAACTGGACAAATACACAAGCAAATTCTTTGTTTCCCTTCAAAGCACCAGATTCCAAAATAATCTACCAGGGAAAAAAAAAACTAAAAAGCCAGCAGCAATAGATATTATCAGCAGATACCATCAGGAAATTCAACACAGCCCAGCTCTAGCTTTGATCTTACCAATTTTTAGGAATTTGAATGATTTTTTTTTTACACATACACACTTCCTCAACAAAGACTAAAAAAACCCAAACACTTTAGCTTTTATAACATGTAGCTTTGTTTCTAAATGCAAATAATTGCTGCTCTAGAATGGGAGCTAACATTCCATCTATTCCTTTTGTTAAACAATTTGAATTTGGGATACGATACTTTACTGTGCGATGTTGAGGCTATGCCTCAATTACATCCCACTTCAACCTAGTTGGACAGTACTGCCTTTGTGCGTGCTCCTTACATTAGCACAGATTCTAACCCTGATGCCCAGGGTGAAATTCCAAGCCTATCTCAGACAGCCTAGATTAGACTTATAGTTTGTAGATATCAGTTAATAATAAATATTGAATATGTTTTTATGATTCAAATAAAGAAAAGTCCATTTTGATGATGCTACACATCATTAATGTCTAAATCAGGAAATGTATATGGCTATTAATCAGTAATTAGTCACCTCTTGTTGAAGATGTCATTTCAGTGGAATATTTGTATTATAATCACAAAATCTTTGAGGCTGGATGGCACCTCTGGAGACCATCCAGCCCAAACCCTCTGTTTGAACCAGGCTCAAGTACAGCAGATTTCTCAGAGATGGGTCCAGTCAGGTTGTGATTATCTCCAAGGTCTGAGCACCAAGACCTCTCTGGGCAACATGTTCCAGGGTCTGAAACATAGGAAAAATATTTTTACAGTTCAAGTAGAATGTCTTACATTTCAGTTTATGCCCATTCCCTCTCCTCCTGTCACTGGGCACCACTAACAAGAGCCTGGCTCCACCTTTTTCACCATCTCCCATCAGGTGTTTACGCACACTAGTAAGGTCCCCCCCGAGTCTTCCCTTCTCAAAATTTAGAAGCTGGAGACTGAATATATTTGCATATTTAATAACGATGACTTTATAAATGCATGCAGATGGATGCATTTATACAGATGCAGATACAGATGCATTTATTATCTGAGATCTTACCCATGGCTACCTCACTAGCTACCTAAAAGTTTTCATCAGCTCTGGAGCATGAGACAGTCTCAAACATGGTGCTTTCACTAAAGTCTGCCATTCACTGCAGAAATATGATAACTTGTGATCAGTACTTCCAGCATGAAGCAATACCCTAGATCGCAGGTATTACTGTTTAGAGGAGAACAGTCAAATGTAAACTCCAAGGCTATTTTGAAGGTATCTGGACCTTCTCAATACACTCCCTTTTCTCCCATTAGAAAACAAGTTACAAAACAGCATTGGCAAACAGTATAAAAGCCATGCACTTACAATTGACTTCAAAGGCAAGCACGTGCATGCTGCATGCATGCTGTTTGCCTTTGATTTTCTGAAGATTTACAATGTCACCAATTTCTTAAGCTCAACGCCAGTGCTTAAAAATGTATGGGTGAAATCCTAAAATAATGAAATAAAACATTGTTTGATGGGATTATTTTCCTTGCCTCCTGATTTATGATCCTTAGGATTTACAATATTTAGGCAATTCTCGCATGCATTGGACCTAGAGTTTGTTTTGAGGAGATGATTCACAGAATTATTTGCCTGCAGAGTCTGGGTTATTAGGCAAATGTGAAATATTAGCAGAAGCATCATAAATCACAAGTGTTAACCACACTGCCACTTAAATATCAGCGCAAGATTTTGTTTGATTCCTCTACACAAGATTCAGGGCTAAACAATACCACAGGTCAGAGATTCTTTGCCAGCACTATGAACAGACCCTGAACAGAACTACAAACATCTGACACTGAAAAAAGCACCATGTTTAAATGGTAACTGCGTATTTCTCAGCTGCTGATCACAAGACTGAGATCAAATTAAAATGGCCAGCATCAGTAACAAAAGCTCAGATAAATTCTACTTTGTGATAGGTTTAAAATACCTCCCCAGATGACCAAACATATCCAGAACTGTGCAACTTTTACATATGCGTGTATATATAATGTAATTTAAAAACAAAAATTCATATCCATAACAACATTATCCCTGAAAACAGCCCAGGATAATGCTGGTGGGAGATGAGAGCATAAAAAAAAAATTCATGGATTACATTCTTCACCTTTTTATTATACACAGAATTCTAGTATCTATAATGTTTTAAAGTACTTATATACACTATAGTCTAATATGATTTATTTGGTTATTGCAATAACATTTTAGTGCCATTTTATCTGAGAGTTCATGGAATGTTTTAAAATCCAAGCCTAATGGAAGCCAATCAATCATCACATTTTCAAAGAACAAATTATTTAAGTTTTTGTACTAGACGGAGCTAATCACTGCACAGAGATATCCTATTGTTTTGACTGATGTCATTCATTTTTCTTTAGGCTGACCTGATTGATAGTCTAAGTGCTGAAGTTAACCAGACAAATGGATATGTACTTCTGGGGTATTTCCAGTGCAGCTGCCTTTTTAGCACTAAAAACTTCATATGCCTGATAGCAACATGCAGCTGCTCCTGCTCATAGAATTGAAATTAAAGTCTGGAACTGAAAGTGACAGCCTACACTTTTTCCTCTTACATTAAGGATTTTGTCCATGATGCCTCTAAGCAATCACCAGTTATAAATGAGCTGTATTAAATCCATGTCTATATTTGAGTATGTGGTGGCCTGGTTTCCAAGTTCCCACTTTCACATCTTAAAACACTTATTAATAGCACTGCTGAGACACCCAAGTATTATTGCGTCCATTTCTTCCTGTCCTTTGTGAACAGGAATCCAGTGCTGTGTCATATTAAGGCTGCTGCTTTTGATAACCAGAAAAATCCTCAACGTGCCAAAAACTAGCTAGACTTCAGCAGGAGAACTGACTAACCGAAATCAGTCAGATGATTACATGATTAAGACAAGCAAAAATTGGCATACAGCATGCAAAATCCTCAGTAATAAGAATGCAAACTTCCCCAAAGCCTGTGAAATCTAACATAAGACAGTTCCAGCCCAAAATACTGACAAGATTCTTTTACTCTAATGTATTACATTACTTCTTTATTGGCTGACATGTACTATAAAAAGTTTTAGGAAAGGTTCACATGAAGAATTAAAGGAAAAGCTTGCATATCCATGATTTTTCATTTATGCAGTCACTGGACCAAATATATCTCTGGTTCCAAGCATTCACATTCAAAGCCATTAAAGCACAGATATGTTTGGCCTTTTTGCTGTGGCAGACAACATAAGCAAGTTATACAAGTTTTTGATTGTTTAATCTAAATTTACATTTTGAAGTCTGTCCCAGCATTCACTGTGAAGAAAGTATCAGCATTGTTCTTTTTTGCTGCTAATGGGAAAAGTTTTCAGCCTCTGGTACTGCATGAGCAAATCTGCAAGTTTTTTGACATGAACTTTTATACTGCAAACACAAGCTGCACAGACCTGCTCTTAGGACCAAATGGCACAGCTGGAAAGAAGAGCATGGTTTATTACCTGACAGAACGCAAGCATCTCTTTATGCAACTGTGTTTTTAAACAAACACGTGAAACTCCAGAAATATAACTGCTTCATGCAGGCTGATTCTTTGAGCAAGCATGCAAAAATGTAAACATGTATGTATGTATGTATGTACAGGACAGTGAATAAAACATGAAATAACACTTTTCATATCTCCTGGAATCATTTCCACTCATTCATCAGCAGCGAGGAAAGAACAGGCTCTTGCTGAGCAATTCCTAACTAAAGCCACATTCTCTACTGTTTACGTGTAATGAAATGGACAAACTGGATTTAGAAGGGACTCTGTCTCAAGCACACGGAGCACCTCTCATGCGATGCTTCTAAAGGCTGGCTTCTGCTTTAACAGTGTACATTTTGCTATAAAACCAGGAAGCTGAAAACTAAAACATTCTCTTTATATACTGGCACCTCTTTCTAAATATCACTGGAAAAGCTGCTTCTTTGACTTAATTTGCAATTATATCAAGTATGAACAGGCAATGTACTCCATGTCCCATTGCCTGTAAGAAGTGTGTTTACAGTATAGGAATCACCAATACCCTATAACATGGCTTTTGCAAATGGAATTTTAACTGTGTGCCACCTGACAGAAATACTCATATATGGTTTGAACACTAATTATGTTATTCTTGTAAAAAAAATCTGCTTTGTTAGCTGTGACCTAAAGGTCACTGCTGCTGTACAAGAAAAATAACAGTAAAACAAAAGGCAAGTACAAAGAATTACAAAAAACAATTGCAGATATTAGTCCCAGTAAAAATAACACAGCTATAATAAACAATGACACATCATTTAATTTTACTAACTTTATTTTTTTTAAAAAAAATGCTATAAATCAGCCTGATGCCGCCTGTCATTAATTTAATGAAACTTTACTGGAAACTACCTTCATTGGAAGAAAGCACTTCCAATTTCTGCAGTGGTTTTGGAGAGACCAGGCCAAATGGTTCACCAACCACAGAAACATCATGAATACTATAAATGAAAGCAATGTGAGAAAGGTATTTTCAAACTGTGCTTGTTGAAAGAGCAAGTATATTTGTAAAGGCAAAATTCTACTCCCTTTAAAATCAATTAGATGTTTTACTGCTTGACCCTGGACTCTGACACCACAAGAGCTATTTATTTTCTCCGTCATTCTTGTAACCAAAAAATGGCATGCTGTAGTTCTATTAACTCACATTTTGCTAAGGCCAAATTATCACAACACAAATGTTTTCAAGTGACAAAAATCTATCAACATGAAAAATGAATTCAGCCCCAAAGTGAGGCTGATTCCATGAACGTTCAGTTGACACCTGACATGTGACTACTGCAGGCACTGTCACAACATTCATTTGGTAATCATTTGGCAAGCTGGAAAATACTGGGCTAAGCTTCACATTTACTCAAGAATTTCACATAGAAGCACCTGTTCTCATTTAAGGAAAAAAAAAAAAAAACTACTGGGATCTCTCACAATTTTGTATATAGTTAATAAAACAGCCATATTTAAGTATACATTATGAAAAGCAAAACTTTTTGCAAGAGTAGAAACCCTTGTGGGCCCAGCTGCTATATGATGAGCTGAGTGAACATTTAATGCTTTTCCTGGTGTGTAACCATACCATTCCTTTCTATGTTTTATTTCTCTCTATATATTCTGGTTCTGAGATACCTCCACACTTCACAAAGATGGCAAAATCCCAACAAAAGTGAATTCTTTAGGGTCTTTCTGAACAACCGTAAGTGAGAATTGGATGTACTTCTTCCCCATATGAATGCTTCATAGGGAAGCATTCTGCCACTCGTCTCTGTACAAGTGAAATTACACTACTCCTCACCTTCGCACAAATTCTGTTATTCCAGCCTGGCCTGAGAACATCAATGAAGCCAGTAGAGTTGAAATACTGACAGAAGGCAGACCAAACAGTGTATTTCTTATATTTTTCTTGAAGATCCTAAACTGAGAGAGCATTACATATAGCAGAGCTATATACATTAACATATTAGTATTGCTGGCTGTAACATTTGCCAAGGAGTTGGACAGATTAGACAGAAATCTTGATTAAGGTGGATCAGAATGATTAGGTTTGAAGTGTCCAGTGAGCATTTACTTGATAAAGTGCAGTAAGTAGTTATATTGTGGAATTTCAGTCAAAAGTCAACCGTCAACTGGAATTTTAAACAGCAGCTGCTTAAAATGTGACAGACTTTCACTTCGACTTTTGCTTAGTATGGAGAACAAGAATTTTAAAAGCCCTAAAAAAGCAAGAACCTCCAAAGCACAGAATACAGAAACTCTCAATTCACTGAATAATTAAAGGACTTGGTTCATAGCTGGAATACATTTAAGGTCAGGATTAAGTTATTCCACATGGAACTGGACTTTGGACAAGACACTCCTGGTCTTTGGCTGGCAGCTACTTTATGTCCACAAGGTCTCCTCCCTTCATCACAACTTTGTCCGGGGGTCTGGTTGTCTCATCATTCTCGTTCTGCCAGCAAGACTGACTTAGTTGTGACAAAAGACATTCTGCTAGAAATTGCTTTTGATGGGTTTTACCTTACTTCTGCCTATGAGTCTCTATTTCACAAATGGCTTAAGGTGCACAGATAGCTGTGCGGGAATGTCTAATTGTACAAACACTCTTTTTTTTTCCTTTTTAGTAAGAAAAACGCTGATCATAACATTAACAAAAACAAACTAAAATGGAACACTTCAGCCATATGCTACAGGGGAGGTTCTGATACCCATGAAAACTTGTGTTTTTCCATGGTGAGTAAGAGTTGAGCTTTCACAGCCATTTTGTATTTTACATTCAAAGAAAAAACGTTCAGATTTTTTCAAGACTTGAATACCTCTGAGGAAGAAAAAAGACGACCTTTCAAAAAATGAGTTACTCCGAACCTTTAACCTTCTAGTTTTTGAATTCAGTCCTATATTACATCTCCTTTGGTTCCACTGAGAGACCTTCACATGACCTGCTTGTACTGGCTTTATACTTCTAGGCAATCATTTGTTCCTTAGTTTTCATCTCTGTAAAACATACAACAATCAGAAATTTGCACTGGGACTTTCGTAAATTTATATATTTCTATATAATTAAGTTCCATTTCTTTGAGTTTATATAGTGATTAAAAGTATCTATTTTAGAGTCCATGAAACAAGTTACAGAAAGAAGCCTAAACTTTCAGACAGACACCGAAACAAGAAAGGACTGTTACAATGATCTTTTTTGACTTCCTGTAAACTTTCTTCTCATATAGAACTTCAACACCTTCATAGCCTGAAACAGATTTTAATAATCTATAGCATCTTTGAGGAAAAACACACAGTTCTTGTGTGAGAATTTCAAACGAAGCTACACATACACAGGAAAGGGATATTTCTAGTAGTCACTTAGGACAAAACACAATCTTTGAAAAAGGGAAAAGAATCAAGCCCCTCACTAAACAAAATGCACCATTTTCCCTTCCCTAGGACAACTTCCTGAGCAGCTTTTTCTCAGAGTACTCTGCTTTCTCATTCCTAATTGTTTTATTTTTCATGATGTCTATGTTAATCTGGTTCCTGTTACAACTTCTCTGAATAAAAAATATCAGGTCATGATTTATAAATAGATGTGGCAAAAAGGAAAGTGTTCCTGGGAAATACGGAATATGAGTACAGAATGACAGCAACTTCTGTTAACAGTAACTTTTTTATGTCAGTTAAAATTTTAGTTATTTTTTTTTTTCCATCTACAAAACTAACCAAAAAATATCCCATGCACCAAAAGTTGTGATTTTTATCTAGTATCACTAGAAATTACCAACGTTTGCGTATTCAGCTGGGTGATGTGAATTTAGCTCGTATGCATTTGAGAAAGAGACGTTAAGTTTAAGGTTGCAATGATCCAAAGGTGCTTCACACATAGAGCAGAGCATCCATGCCGAGTTTGCAAGAGATCAAAATACGTTCATCCTCATTCCTGTTGTCACATTCCCACGTAGGAAGCTCCCTGCACGTTCCTGTGCAGGCAGCACCTCAGCTGCTTGCATCAGCTCGGAGGAGCCCAGGTTCACGGCCACCTCTGAGCACGGCACCCCGGAGCTGCGAGGCGATTCTCGTCAATACCTGCGGTGGGGGAATTACTGCTCGATCTTGCTCTCTGAGGAATCAAATCTCTAAAATGTAATTTTCCTCCACACTTGCTCATCAGTAAGCATATTGCCTGAGTTATTGCTCAGATTAGCTCAGGATCTTGTATCTCAGGGACAGACAAGGAGATAAGCTTTATCAGATCAGCTAAGTGCTGTTTATACAGTAGCACTGAAAAAATCTTTGGAAAACTTTGTAGCATATTGTTCTGTTTGGTACAACCAAGGGCATCAAAGCCTGGAGCTCAAAATGCAAACATAGGTGTGATTCAACACCTCCAAGATTTCAACTAAATAGTTTCAAAGACTTTAGTCAAATGAACGCAGCCAGATCCTGCTTTTATAGCATCTGTATTTTAAACTTGGGTTGGGGTGACAGAAAAGGGGAAGCTCATACCTATGAAATGTAGGAAACACAGCACTGTAATTGATATGCTGTCTAACAGGGAACTAATGTAAATCTTTCAGCAAAGGGGAAATATGCTTTGAATGTTTACTTTGAGTGATAAGGCCCCCTGATACATTTTGAACCTGCTCAGCTCTGTAAAGAATCTTGCCAGGAAAGCCTGTAAGCATTAGTGTAATGAGTGGTCAAAAAAATCTGGACTGCCAGTCCTATTTGCAAATATAAAATACATAGCCAGGCAATGTGCTAAATGGAGTCTTTAACTTTGAGACTAATATTTCCTAATGTTTATTTAAGAGCCCACAGTGATGGGAATTGCTGAGTATAGGTATCATGTTATTCCTATTAATGGGAATGAAGAATAACACAAAAGAAGTTAAGCAATTGTTGAGTTTACTCCAACAGAATCTAATCCAATTTCCATTTTAGCAAGAAGAAGTTGAGTTTTGTAATACTCAAACAGATACATTGTTTTTAAAATATAATTGCAGATTTCTGTATATTTTAAATTTCATGAAAAATGTAAAATGGAAAGATTTAATTCTCAGAATTTTTCCTTAAAACATTAAATTAAATATGGATGTTTGAAACATTTTTGTTCAGAGGTTTTTTTTTTTTTTCTTCATGAAAAGCACATAACTTTACTCAGTTATGGTTGAGAGGAATATTGTTTAAATAAAATGCCTGAAACAAAATCTCTTGAGTCAATGGGAAGACTTGCACGGGCTCCCTGGGCATTTGATCAAACTTTCATTCAGAAAACATTTTTCTCCACCAACATACTTAAGCTGTTAAAATTAAAATGCAATTTAAGCAATTACATAAATAAGAGTAACAAATGTTTCTTTTCCTAAGTGCAAGCAGGTGTACAGCACGATCAAGGTTATTCTGCAAGAGCCACAATCTCCACTTACGTGAGCAGTGTTGAAAGAGACCAAGACAAAAGTAACAAACATTAGGAATTTAAACAAGATTAGCCCAGTTTACATCCTGTTGTGCAAACAGATCTACAACTTCATCTATTTCAACTATGCCAACTGTTATTACAAGCCAATGTTAACACAAATATTCAAGTTAGTTCATGAGCACAGCACGCAAATACGTAATGTATATACATTTAAATGACACAGCTGTGATGCTTTGCTTTGCATGATTGATCAGTTAAGCAAGTAATTATATTTAGAAGAAATCAGAGCTCATCTACCAATTGATTTACTTTAAAATACAAAGTTCACTATGTACTACTACTATAAAGTATTATCCTCACTAGAATTACACTGAGGTTTTCCACAAAAATCTGATTCAAATATACAAGAAAGTTACAGAATTTCTTCTAAAGCATTTTAAGTGATAGATGCTTTCCACTCTTATATTTCCAAAACCTAGCTCAACCCTTAATGCTCAGATTTCTGCCTTTGCTGATAACACACAGTCCAAACTTAACTGAGGAGAAAGTTATCTCAATTCTTCATAACATTTCTGAAAATAAGAATTTAAAATGACCCTCAGCTACAGCAGTTCAACAGCTTATGTTTAATACCTACACTTGAAACATACTTAACGTATAGAAGTTAGAGAATCCTTTACTTATTAATGACAACCTCTTCATTACCCCAGCTGTTGCATATTTCTTCTATTAGTGCCAAATGCTCAATATTTATCATGCTGTCAATACAAAACCTGTGGTGTATTCATTATAAAGGTTTTCTTTAGTTAACCAGAAAGTAAAATCCCCGGCTAGTGCATATAGGCGCTGAGCTACAGCTAAGCATCAGATTATAGTTTTGTATAATAATGGCAATGAAGTATTTTTGTGGTTTCTAATGGTTTCTCTTTGAAACAGCTTCTGTATTTTCACTGCCAGTATGTTATTCTGCATGGACAGATAAACTTTATTAATGAATGCTTCAAATCTCTTTTTGTACACATTTTTTCCCTTGATTCTCTCCTGCTTAGTGATGAAATAAACCTGAATATAAGACCAAGAGGCCACCAAAAATTAGTGTGGAGTAATATAACTGAAAACTAAACCTACATTTGGCTCTTTTTGTATTTATCTGCCATTAATTACTGCTTTTAAACTTTTTTTTTTAAAATTCTTATGATGGCCTCCCATGAGATTCTTCTACATATACACATCGTGGTGTCAGACCGTAACGTGCAGATGTAAAATTTGCTACTTTATACTGGTAAGGCTGTGTTTTCTCCTACCTTCGTCTCACACCAATAATCTGTACCAAAATCCTACTGGAGACAGAGAAAACACTATACAGAGGAGCCGTGTTAGTGCTTCTTTCTCAAGAACCAGCTAACAAGGTGTGAAGTATGCAAATTAATGATAGAAAGGCATGATGCAAAACAAAGAGGATTTCAACACTTGTTTCAGTGTAAGAAGACAAGCATTTAAATGTTTGCTTGGTTATTTAGAATAGCTTGGAAACAGTAGAAAGATGAGGCAATCGTGTGTAGCTCATTTTCTAAACAAACCTGCTTCAGAAATATTTTGAACAATCACTGTAGCAATAGTTTTTACTGATCTTAAGAAAAATTGCAATTCAGTGGCTTTTTCTTTGCCACAGATATGTATGCAATAATTACATAGACCCATTAGACTAAATAGTTTTGTGGGAAATAATTTCGTATAATGACTTTATAAATGACTGAAGGATTTCATTACTGACCTGTATTGAAGGAAATGCTGGAGAGGTTTGAAAAAAATCTTTCCAGATTCCCATGTAATTGGCAGGCAGTATTCCGCTTGCCTGATCTCTGATGAATGCCACCCCCTCGGAGCACTGCTACAACTGCTGTTGATTTAACTTCACTTACTGGAAGATATGAAAATTTGGGCACAAAGCAGGTACGGTTGAAATTAAACAAATGGCCAGTTCTTGGCGATATCAATATAAATACAGGGGAATTTCACTGAGGCTGGTGTAGTTGCTTCGCATTTCCATCAGAGCAAGGAAGCATGATTTGGCCCACGGTCGCACAAACAATAACTGCAGGAAAAAAAAGGGCTGTCACTGCTCCATAGCTCCTAGGGATAGTTCAATCAGCACTAACAGTGGCTAAGCCGGGGGTCGTCTGAGCTTCCGGTGGAATGAATTTTGGCCGAGAGTTACCACCCGGTTCCCGATAGTCTTTCACTGTATTTGGAAGGACATCGTTCCACCGTTCAAACCTGGCATCGGTTACGCCTCGCCCTGCACGGACAAGCCGGCGGGGTTACC
>VXAL01009923.1:166085-178762 GCA_013399475.1 Chauna torquata
CGCAGCACCGCGCGGCGGGGCGCGCCCTCGGCGGCGGAGCAGCAGCAGCGAGGGACTCCCGGCAGGGACCGCCAGCTCTGCGGCGCTTCGCCTGCGGGGGACGGTTTGAAGTAATTCATTCTTGGACTTCTGGGCAGTTCTGCTGTTAGCGGCAGGAGCTCTGGTGTCGTCTGCAAGCAACACGCGCGGGACTTCGGTAACAGAGCAGCTGTTTCACAGCTACCAACATTCCAAATTTAGTGATTTTATCGCTGCAGTCCACACTGTGAACAACCAATTAATTTACATACAAAGTTTTGCAACAAGAGCTACAAAGGAAAGACTAATAAGTTGGTTACGCCGCGTGATACAATTAGCCTTTACAAGTGTTTTACTTTACGGTTAGAATTAGTAATCAGGTTGTTTCTATTTTTGTTTTTATTACTGCTGAAAATTAGCTTGGGATTACAGCCACACATGCAAACATGTCAAAAATAACATTTTTTAATGGTACAAAACCTACTTTTTAAAACCATTCAGGGGAAAAAAGAAGCGTGTCACATTTACTAGCTATTCTCTAAAGGTGATTTTTTTTTTTAAAATATACATTCGTATTTGAAGTATCTTTTATTATCTATCATTTTATGCAGATAGTGCCAGGAATCTCTTCCTGAAGGAGTTCTTTAACTGCAAAATACTCGTTCAGGGCATGTATCTCACTTCAATCTTCTGAACAGTCTTGAAAAAAAAACAGCATTTTAAAGCCTTTCTGGAAACAACTTAGGGACTGTAGCCGTGGGACTCTAGTAGCACGTTATGATGAACATGCACAGCCACGGAGAGGTTTAAGAAGTGGATCTAAAGCACAGGAAGCTCAACGGAAAGATGTACCAATTTCAACAGCCTTCAAGACATGCATGAATTATTATTAAACCCACACACCCAGAAACTGTAATCATCTACTCTGTTTATTTGATTTGTCCTTGTTTTCAGCCATCTGAAATAAAAATGAAAAATACTACTTTATATATATTGGAATGTTTTCTGAGAATGAACACTTTTCTACACAACAAAAATCTACAGCAAAAAACAGTGATTTCGTACCAGGTAGTACAGTTCTAGTTACAAAGAATTCTGTACTTTTAACAAAATAATGGGTAGGTATTCCAAATGCTGACTAGGAATTTGCACAGCACTCATCCTTAAAAGATTAATGGAAAGCACACTATGAAAACTCCACAAATCACCTGGAAAACATATCCTCAGAAGCAAGCAAATACCAGCTAAGAGATTTACTCTCCTTGTTTTTGCGTAGGGAAATCCATTGGTATTAAGGGCACTGTTAATCCTAAGGAAGGATAATAAAATTTACTACTTCTTCCCTCGAATGTGAGAACTTTGAGGACTTTCAAAGCAATTTTTCATTCTCAGAATTTGTTTCTAACATATTATTAAAAGTCTGCAGAAACATTCAGTGCTGGATAAGTCTTCCCAGTGTATTCAAAGTAATGTTGGATGCAATATAAAAAGCGGTTTGGCCTTTTAAGAAAACCATCAGTTCAAAGTATTTTCAGCATAATCCAGGACACTAAATCACTAGTTAAATAGAAACATTTACTGACAGCTTGAGTACAAATGTTTTATTGTGAAGAGCAATGAATATAATGACCAGTGCTGTAGCCTCTTGGTCTGGCTAAACAAGGTGGTGGCGTTGGTGGGTATATAGGATTAAAATGTCATTGCCAGGGCTAAGCTGGCAAGCTAAAAGGAAAACAGGAAGAGTGCCCAGCAGGCCTATTAAAGCATTAGAAGGACTTTAATAATTTCTGTCAGTATGGGTCTAACTGAGATAGCCTTATTTACTCTGAAGAAGGCAAACAGTTCATTTAAAGTCATTAAAGCTGTTTATAAGTTTAATAAAATGGAAGACAAGCTGCTCCCAAATTGATAAGCCATCTCAGTGTTGGCTGAACAAACCAGCCCTAAAAGCAAAGGTTTCCATGGGGTAGGTCCACACTGAAATAAATTGCGCAACTGTGACAAATCCAAGCTTGCCTTAATCAAGTACCGAGTCAGCTTTCATTTTACTAGTTGTAGTATCCGTAGCAGTGTCACTGCAGCATCACAAGCAACCTAGACATCCACAGACCAGCCTGTGTTTGTGAAGTCCACACCAAACCTTGTGCTGACACAGTGACAAAACTACCTAGGTTTTGACAGATATTGAGCTACAGTCTAAAACTGCACCCTCAGAGCAGGTCCACATCAGAGTTATTACCCTGTTATCCAAATTGCAAATATATTCATTAGTTAGTACTTTAATCTTAAAAAAAAAAAAAAAAAAAGAATACTGGTTCCAATGCTTCTATTTCTCCTCTTCCATATTCTTTCCATGCTGTAAACTTCTGTTTTCAGATTTCTATTCTTCTACAATAATCCTTTATTTAATACTAGGTCTCTTTTCAATATTCCTTACTAAATATCAAAGCTGAACAGGCAAAAAAATCCCATCACTTACATTACATGCGATTTAACTCCTATCCTCGCTTACTGAATATTTGAAGACCTCTGTACTTCAGTGTCACACAAAACAGGCTTCAGAAATGTGATGAAATCTACCTTTTTGCAGCCAAAATTCTGGGGATTACTATGCATGAAATTTTGCAGCCAAAGTTCTGGGGTTACTATGCATGAAACTGCCATTCAGTGATTTTGTCAGCCAGTCTCCACCCACCCAACACTTAAAAAGAACTGTACCACACTACATAGATACCTCAGGGAGAAAAAAAAAAAAAAGCCAGTTTGTGTGTTCAGAGGCTGGGTTCCCAGATGGCAAAATGTTTTGTGAGAATTGTTTAAGAAGTGCACTGGTCTTCTGAAGAAGTAGTCAAGTGCCTCCTGGTCCCATAATGCTCTGCATCTGATGCTAGCAGGCTCTTTTCTGCCAAAAAAATGCCCAGAACAGGCTCACAGTAGCTAGCTCATTCTTTGCTAGACAGAGAAGACACCAAGTGATATGCTAGCATAATAATTATAGTCAAAGACTCATAGCAGAAACAAGATACTGTTCTGGCTCAGCTGAATTATGCAATGAATTATGCAATGCTATGTTACAAATTCAATTTTAAAAAAGTGCAGGGTTTTTTCTGCTAACAATCTACTTTTATTCTTATATTTTTATAATTTCAGACATCCATTTTCTCTATAGCTTTCAAAATGATCAGAGTAATACTATTCACGTACTTAAAAGGAAGAATGAATGGCTACCAATCCATGTAAACCCCACTGCTTTTCTTTCACCAACCTTTAATACTATCGCGGCTAGAATGAAATAGATAGTGAATGCTGTAGTTGTACCAGTCAGAAAAGAATGGCAAGAACAGAGAGGAAAGTAAACCAACTCAGATGGAAAAAAAATGGATAAACTTTTTGTATGCACAGATCCTTTTGTAATTATTTAGAAAGTACCTTCTGTACTATTACATATTGTACTACTATTACATCTTCAGTATTGTGTGTTCTTATATAAAGCACGCATTACTACAGGACATTTGCACTACCTCTTCAATAGCTAAACTAGATTTCATTTTACTGCCATTAACTAACGATGACAAGATACGCACTGCTATAAAATACTTCATTATTCAATTTTTTCATGAACCAAAGTTGAGAAAAAGTGCAGAGGGCGAGGAATATTTTATTTTATTCACAGGATTATCCATGCGTGCTCTGTGATGAGGGAGTTGCCATAATTGGTTCACCCTTTTGTTGAAAAAAGTTAGTTAGTAAGCAAGAAAGTATGCACTGGCTTGTCAGATTTTACATTAAGGCTGCCTCAGGGTAGTCTTCACTTGCATGCTTTCCCCTATGTCAGAATTTCTTTTTAATCCACATAGTTTGAGCACTGAAGCATAACTCATTTCTTATTTAATTGATTCTAAGGTTAGAAGTATATTGTTAAAAGAAGCTTTAACAGTCCTTTAAGTCTAGGGTTAAATTATATTTCAGTAAATGCTACTTAGGCAAATAAGTTAAGCTAGGTACATCATGCTTCCAGCCTTTACTGAACGAGAGATCGTAAACCAAGTCACCCCCACTGAAAATGAGTGATGTTGAAAAGAGTGCAGGAAAACCCATCACAAATGCTGTTTTCTCTCCCAGCTGAAGACTTGCTTTCTAACCTTTCATCAAATACAAAATGTTGCCAGATATTCATTTATCTGTCTGAATAAAAGGGCATTAGTAGTTAAAAAGGAAATGTACTGCAGAATGAAATGTTCTGGGTTTTTCAATGTTCTTTACGAATTATATAATGCTAGAGTACCAGAGAATAATATCTCAATTTCCAGATGGCATGAAGACAATCACCTTTGCTTAATGCAAGATATGTGTAGCTTTTAAGTAGGAATTAGAATTCAGAGACATCCCTTAAGGTTACCATTGAAACAATATGCACCAACCCTCTATATTAGATTATTGTAATTGAAAAGGTATTTTTAGACTTTTTGACTCAGTTTGAATAGGTCTGATATCAGCCTACACATATTTCCCAAGAGATACGGAAAACCACCTGGCAAATATTAGAAGTATTTAGGTCAAATCCATTAATAATAAGACAGTTCTGAACCACAAGTATGCTTGTGCTTAGAGTTTGCAAGGGTGCATCTCCAAGCACCAATAGTCTGTTTCAGTTCTGCAGACTGAATCCTAGGACTTGAAAGACAAGCATTTATTGGAGATTTTATAAAGGAAACCAAAATGTCGAAAAACCATACTGGATGTAAAGGATTTGTTTCCACAACTTTTGATTGCAAAGATGTGTGCCTGACACAACATTCATTTGCAAAGCCAAAAGCTAGTCAAGGAACAGACAATGTATGTCTCGTAACTCAAGATTACAACCACATTTATTACCTAAAATTAGTTGCTGTAATAAAAACATTGATATGATAGTTCCACGGACAAACCCCTCTCACAATCACAGCTGAACCCCAGTTACTGTCTGTGGCAACTCACTTCACCTGATCCTTCTTCTGCCTGCCCTCCACAGACTCCTTCCGACTCCTTGCTTCCCTGTCCTGAGTACCTCCCCCTCTCCAGTTATGTTATTCACATTCTCAATCAGCTACAGGTGGCAAGGGTAACTGTTACTTAGTCCTCTTTCAGCACTTCTCTTTGGACCTTTTTTCCAAGCTGGAAACTTGCACATGCTTTAGTCTAGACATGAATACACTGTCTGTTTTTGCTCCTCAGACAGCATCTTTTCACAGTAACTTCACACATTATAGCTGAAAGTGGAACCTCGATATTTACCATTGGGGGAACAGAGGAAAAAACAGCACCATTTTGGCAGTCCCAACTCTCTACTTCCCTAGGTATTCCTTACCCAAATTCTGATGGTAAGTAGGTGCCACAGAGACAGCAGAATTCGCCACTGAGGAATACCACTATAGGGAAGACAACATCTTACTGCTGTAAGAAATTTCCTTAGCAGTTCCTGGTGAGGAGCTGTTATGAATCCCTCATCAACACCAAAAATTGAGGAAGCTAGAATGCCTCTTCTGAGTTACAGCAGTGTCCCATTAAGAGCTGCTGTAGCACAGTGAAAATCAGAAGCTTGGGGCAAGCCTGGAGGTAGAAAGGTGCCTTAATGCCACCTTTGCACCCTACCCACTGACACTGGTGAAAGACAACTTCAGTTTATACCTACCCTTCTCCTGCGTCCTGTGCTTCCCACTGAAACAGAACAGCTGAAAACCAAGGTCTTAGCATACCTAAAAGAAATTAAAAACAATTACCAAAAATGCCCACGTTTTTTCATCAGACTGATTTCTAGGATTTCTCAGTAAGTACATTCTATCACAAATGTACCGTCTCTTAAAGACTGTGAAATTCCTTCTTCAAGCCTCACTCTGTTCATCTCTCAGTACCCAGCTTGTGCCTCAAGCCCAGGCCACATTACTACTTACGGTTCATGAGCGCTAATGCAGATTTTGTTTGAAAAGCCACACGTTAGCAAACCACAGTTATTTGCAAGCCTGGCCCAGGGCTAGTGTCAGACATCAACACATAAGCAACACAGATATTTTATTTAATTAAGTCATGCCATCTGGGCCAACAATGAAGGCACTCATGTACTTTGCCTTTGCTTTCAGCCTGTGTAGTGCTCTCATCCACCCAAAATTATTCTAAAAGCCAAATCTCCATGGAGTTTAAGGAGCAGTTTCAGCTGCTACTTACATTAGGCTGAATTTCTGCTGCAACATAATAAGGATTTTTCCTATCCTAATAAAGCAAGTGACCAGAGTGCAACAGATTTATGTTCCTTAGTATAGTCTGAATGCTGCATCCACCATGCAGGAAATTACTAATGAGCAACTAAAAGAACTGCGCTATACATAGTACATGTGCATACTACCACGTAGCCACCAACTTTATTCTGCCAAAGGTTATTTGCTATGAAAAACAAAGGTAGCACCAAACAACCAGGTAAAAGACAGGGAGAGTTGCTATTCACGCTCTGTAGGCTTTCTGGGACTGCAGCATTACTGCTGCTCCTGCCCATAGACACTCCCAACAAAGATTAGCCTTTCTACCAAACCAGAGGTTTTCTAACATGGAAACACACCCTCAATGAACAAGAACCAATACAAAATAATCTGTGATAAAAACAAGTTTAGGTCTTTAGAGGTGAGAAATGCTTAAATGCTGTAAGCCTTCTGACTCCAGAAGCCGTCTTAGAAAGGATGTGTGTCCAGCTGGCTGGAGTGCCACCCCAGCAGCCCTGTCCTCGCTAGGGTGTGGCTGCACTGCGGGGACCTGTTAGCACACAAATTCAGGGCTCAAAGAAATACAGCTAAAAAATTCTGTATAACTCAGCTCCAGCTTTAAGCCACAGCCCTAACCTTGTCTCAAAACAAAACACACAGCCATGCACCCTTATCATGTGGCTTGACATGTGCGGTTAAATAACTGCACAGCAGAGCCCTATGAGCAGACTGAGCAGTTTAACAGGACTCTAAAAAGATGCAGAAACCTACAGGGTTTGAGAAACCTGTAAGTGCAGGTACAAAACCATAGTGCAAGGACAGAAACTGAGCGCTTAAGGACTGTCCAAGTTATTCTCAATTGTCCTTTAGCTGGACTGAGGCATGTCCACCTTGCATATGGAGAATTTAGCAGCTGTTCTCAGTGATGGGTGGTGTGGGTGACACCAGACCATTGTGCATATCCAGTGCTATGGCATGCAATCACTGTGACTCACAAATGTTTGATTACCATATTAAGCAACATAAAATAGTACTTACGATATCTATAATATTCAGCTTTTAAAAGTTTTAGAGAGATATCTTC
The DNA here is from genome assembly GCA_013399475.1 of Chauna torquata. Lineage (NCBI taxonomy): Eukaryota > Metazoa > Chordata > Aves > Anseriformes > Anhimidae > Chauna > Chauna torquata. Next base: position 173,418 of record VXAL01009923.1, read on the forward strand.
ACCAAATTTTTGTGTGGTAGGAAAGCAGGGAACACAAGCTAAGATCAAAGTACCATTATGCCACTCTAATTGCTGAATTTCCTGCATGTAACCCAAGTCTTTGCACTTCCTAATTACAATTTACATCTGACTAAATTAAACAACGAATTCTAGCACACAAATTTTTAGCACAAAAAATCTCATCACCACGTGATGGGACCCCATCACCAAAAACAACAACAACAAAAAACATATATCCTGGGAAATAGCATCACAGAGCATTTTCAAGGGAAAGGGTATTTTTACATTCCTGTTTTCCAAGTTTCTGTATTTAGCAATGCTGGGCAGAAAGTCAAACATTTTCTTTTTACTGCAGCAGATGCAAACTGCTGAAACTTCTCACGCTCTTGCTACCATCTTACATTAAGAGAATAAGAGCAAGTACTCCTAAGCACTGCTAAAATATCTACACTACAGACATGAACAACACTTCAGTCAAGGACTATTTAGTATCATCAGCAATAAACAGTCAAGGTTCAAGGACAGCTGCAAATGAATTTCTTCAGCATCAAGCATATTCTGGGCTACCACAGGCTCCCTATTATTCTATGATTATGGCACTTACTATGCACAGACGGTTTTAATGGATCCAAAAGAATTATAACAGAGGTCATCATAAAGTATTTCACTAATGTACTTGATGCTCTTTTCCTTGCTTCCAAAAATAAAATCACACTGTTTTAACATAGCTGGTTTATGTAGTAATGAACTTAGGAATATCCAGCAGTAATGACGATACAGTACAGAACAGCAAAACATTCTGCGTAAATTAAAGTACTGGAATGTTCTTTAGCGTGTCAGTTGATAAACCAAACAGAAAGGCCAACGCTGTTATGAGCAATTGGTTAAAAAAAAAAAAAAAAAGGAATAGAAACAGTTATGGCGAAGCATTCAGAAAGTGTTCAGAATAAAGGCATTTCAAGAACTGCTAATACTGTTCTAATTGTTTCAGAAAATAGTTAAGAGGATATGAATATTATCAGAGAGTGCAAAATTCATTTTGGTTTATTAAGGACTCAGAAACTGGCTACTAACTTATCTACTCAAATTTAACCTAAAGGGATTAGGCCAGTGAGTTCTATCTATAAGTTAAGCAATAGTTTTAATAAATGAAAAATCACACTGCTAAGTAAGCACTGGCTTGGGGAAAAAATGAAGTTGGGAGTATTAGGAAATAGTGTATTTGGGTAAATAGGAACTCTCCATATTTACACATAGCATGACTGGGAATGATATTGCAAAAGGCAGTTATTGGATGTGTGAGGTGATTCATAGTTCTAGCTCCCAAATGGGAGAAACTATTTTTAAAAACTGAATACAAAGAACAAGTCTCTTGATAATGAGACAGGAGACAGAGGAGTTCAGTTTTTCCAACTGTAAAAGAATTTTGAAGACCTTAAACATAGTCAGTACCCTCAAGGTACTGACTGTCCATGCTTGCCTCCCAAATAGCTTACTGATACAGGAAGCAGCCCTTTTTTCTTCTGCTCGAGTCATGGCCTCAGAAGCTGCTCAGCTGGAAGATTCTCAGTTATGGAAATAGAAGATAAAGCAGACAAAGAGCAATGGCCAGAAACCAGAAGGAAGTCTTCAGCAACAATGTAGGAAAACATTTTGAGAAAGGACGACTGGATAGAGAACTGATAGGGAACAGGCTATTATGCTAGCAACACAGGAGGCAGACAGTGAAGCATCATTAGTGACACTGAGAGACATTAGTGAAAAAATCCTGTTAAGATATAAGGGTGAATACTGAGGCATCGTACATCTTTTGTAGAGCTTACAAAACCATGCTTTAGAAAGTACGGCTACATTATGATGTATATGGATCATTAATTTTTGAGGTATAGGGTGCAAAGATTGCCAGAATTTTTTTCAACTTAAATGAATTGAAAAGTACTAGGAACTGCTGACATCAGAATGACAATTTCTTCAAAGCATTCAAATTCTGATGAGCTACATTAGCCATCCAAAATAGACTATGCATAAGCATGTAGGAATTGAAGACAAAGATCAGAGTAGAAAGTTATTGCATGCTTAGCTGAAAAACAGACTGGAAATGGGCATAAAGATGAAGTCACCTCACAAGAATATCATAATCATTCCTTTGTCCCAGTGCAGCAAAAGGGCATAAGCGCATTCTGAAGACTGAATTAAGCGTGTTCTTAGGTATAGTGGGATTTCAAGATGTACCTTAAGTGTTTTACTGATTGGGATTCATCCATTTGACAGTGTAAAAGCAATAGCTTTAACACTGAAAAACGCTCTGTCTTTCTGTCTGTCTTAGACTTCTTTGGCACCTGTGACTGCTTTCTTTGGACTACATTATGATACTTACACACATGTTGAGCTTTCTTAGGTTTTATCCATTTCAGTAGGAGGACACATGTAGGCTATAGCTCTACAATTCAATCCAGTCCACAATTAACAAGATGCCAACCAAAGATTAAAAAGAATAATTTTCTCAATGCTTAAGAGATCTTGGTGAGGAGTCCTCAATTCTACGGCCCTTGTCTAAACAGCTTGCATGAAAATTTGGAGCTCCTAGAGCTACTGCTGTATGGACAATTTCTAGGCTTTCTTTTTTTGAAACAGACAAACAATGAAAACGGAGGGAACTGCAAAAGAAAAGTTACTGCAATTACCAGTCTTTATACAAAAAAATTATACACAAAACTTGTAACATTAAAGTTAAGCTGAAAGTTCAACATCAGTTCTTCACCTTCTAGGTCCAACATTAAAACGTCACTTGATAAAATTTCAAGAATGTGATAACTGACTCATAGCAATTGAAGATCAACTTATTTTTTCTTTTTGGCCTATAAATTCTCCACTGCTTGAAATTTGCTGAGAGTTTCTCTCTTAACCAAGCTTTTAGGAAGAAAACAAAATGACTCTGTAAACCTAAATTTATTGTTCATGTTTTTGTAGATGTTGATGTAGCTGTTGGTTAAATTTTTAATCTAATTGCTCTTAAATTTCAGAAAGTTATGTGAAGTTGCTGAGCACATTCTGCATTTGCTTGCTTGCTCACAAAGACATACAAATATACATACGTCTGTGTATTTAGGTGCTATATCCAAAATATGTACGTATGTATGCATGCATGCACGTAGATATTTTAGATATTTACAAACACTGTACCTCTTCACTCCCTTGAGGGCATGATAAAACTCTTACTGACATAAACTGATCAAGATTTCAGCCCAGTGATTTTTAGGCTGGGGCTTCCAAATGGGTGTTAGGATTTGTGGATAGGTCCTATACTATCATACGGTCCGAACCCAGGACACAGGGTCAAAATATGCCAAAGGTTAAGAATCACTGTTTAAAGCTATATATTTCCAGCAAAATTATGTCAGACTGTCTTTAAAATAGGCTTTTCCTAAAGTTTCCTCCTGCTGTTTCACCTGATTGGATTAATCTATTTTCCACTCAATGGTATGAAATAGCTGTGTGACAAAGTGAAAAAGAAATCCCAAACAGAATATAAAATTAAATATAAATTATTTGAAAGTATGTTACAGCAAAGGATAAAAACACATAATTCTATCAACGAAAAGAGTTGACTGTCAAAAATCCAACACACAAAGTACATATGAAATACACAATCTGGTTTTTTTCATGTTTGAAAAATTACATTAATCCTTTTAGTGAATTTTTTTAACGTGTGGAGTACATTAGTCTGGATTAACGGATGGTGTTTATCATACTTCGTATTGTGGTTTCAGGAAATAGTCTGGCAATGCTAGGTTTCTACAAATGGATTTAAAATTAATCAACATCTATTTATGAGAAAGTTTAAACCATTATTAATACACTGTAAATACAGATCTCCTTAGAGCTGACCCCAAGTGTCTACCATCTGCTGAACTGTTGTAATCACATTTTTAAAGAGCATGGTCATACATAATGATTCTTCTCTGGAAAGAGCATCCTTAAGTACATCAGCAACATTTTAAATTCCACTTGTGTAATGCAATAATTTCCTACTGCCCTTTGCTAAGGAAAAAAGCATATGGCGGTGACTAAAAGCCAACCAAGCAATCCTTGATTTCTTTTCAGTGCTGCACGAGTGATGAAGAGCTTTTTATTTATTTCTAGAAAAAGCAATCAATATAGCTCTCTATAGATTTTTAATTTTTATCTTTTTTTAAATGAAATGTAAATATTCACACTGGCTTAACTAAAGCCCTTTCAATGTTAACATAGGTACATATAACATTAAATCCAAATAGTAATGGTGTGGTAAATTCAGATATATTATACGCATGAACTAAAGCACTGTTTTAGCAAAGCCAGCTGAATCAAATATAAGTGCACAAAACAATTTAATTTGAAGTACTCCACAAAATCCTTTCTAATCCTGACAACATCATTCCAAGTTAATGAACAAGGTATGAAGCATCAGTTTACAACTAATCTATTGGAAACAGGGTTGACTCATCCTGTACTCACATTATTTACACATCAAGGACAAGCGATGCTATCCATTTAAAACATTTAACTTCTTTTTATGGGACAAATGGGAGAGAGAGTGGAGGAGAACATGCCCCCAGATCAGCCTTCTGTTTACATGGCACTTGTCAGCACACGGCCCAGCTACAGGGGCCACTGCAGCATGTTTTTAAACGATACCACACACCACCTACTTGCCACACCAGCCTGTGTCTTTCCTATCTCCAACGGGGAAGCTGTTTTGGGGCTTCTGCAGGAAATCAAGTGAAAGAGTCACTGTTACACATGAAACCATCTTCATACTGTGCTCCTCCTGCAAAGGCTTCCCAGCATCAAATCCCTCTTTAAGCTGTTGAAGCAAAGAAACCCTACTTGCGTGTAGACCAAGGAAAGACACAATTCAGATTTCTAAAACTTAATGCATATTTTTCCACTTGTCATGCATTCTTTCAGCTAACTCATAGTCAAGATCAGGCTTTATCCCTGAACAACGTAAATCACTGACAACTATATCTATTCACTGTTTAACAAGAGCCAGCAACAAGGAAGTTTTCATTTTCTATTTTGATAGCGTTTTCTATAATAGGCTTATGGCACACAGCCAAGACTTTTAAGCACTACGTTAACACAATTAAATAATTTTAATCAGCATTTTTCCTGTGAAATGAGCAGCAATGCAACCAGCATATATACTGGCATGTTACTTAAAGAGTCCACCTCGTATTTCCCAGTGCAACTGCATAATTCATTCATAGATATTTGTTTTTGTGGAACAGATTGTCAGTGAATTTGAGGTTTATTGGCTAAACGATATTTCAGTGATTCATCCCAGATGATTTCTTGTTTTT
>VXAL01009923.1:179558-206411 GCA_013399475.1 Chauna torquata
TGGAGATTTCTGGAGACTTTATTATTATTTTTTTTAATCTGAGATATTGCTGTGTTGTATTGTCAAGCAATTATCATTCCAGCTAAAGTGTGTAACTTCAAAAAATAATTTCATTTTTATATCTTATTTAAAAAATGTTTTTACTGTAAGCAAATTAGGTGTAAGGCTTATTCAAAACCGTGACCCACATATAACAGACATGTTTTGCATGGTACTTTTCATTGATATTCACCACTCTTACAGATAAATGGAATGACTACCACTAAATCAGTTGACCAATTATTCCTGATATTTTAAACTTTTTTCAAATGCTACTAGAACTAAATATGTCTGTAATTCTCCCAATTAAAACAACAACACACAAAACCAGACCAAATCAAACCAACACACAAAACCAAACCAAACCAACAATGACCCCCCAAACCTCACCCCCGTACAAGAGTTTCAATGACTTGAATAACTCATAATAAGATACGGCTTTCAGTCACAAGGTCAAATCTATCAGCAGCCAGGAGTAAGAGAAAATCATTTTCATGGGATGCTTTTATAAGTCCAACATGAAATAATTTTATCATCACAGCTCTGCAAAGTTTGCTGAGCTTGCCTCAAATTGTCTTCACAAAACATTTTCTTGAATATGACAGGCTTGATTTCGCGTGTCCAAATGGACTCCTCCATTCCCCCAGAATAGACCATAATTTCCCAGAGAACATGGAGAACAAATTTCATAGACCATGAAATAGCCTGGTGAGTCTGTCACTACATGGACAACTTGCTTTGGTAACTACACCTGTGACTATGCAAGTCACCAATGAAACCTAAAAGTTAAAATAATTGCTGTGAAATGAATTGGACATCTTGAATGCATGGGATGACATTTACCGATGCACGTTCATTCCACTTACTCAGGTCCATTATTATTTTATCTTGTGAAGAAATTGTTAGACAAGCCTGTTCATATAAAACCAATGCTATCTGCACTGACAGGACCTGGGTTTTGTTCTGTAACTTAGCAATATTCGTTGGAATTCAACTTGCAGGGAAAAAAGATTGAGGTGGACATAACTTGAGCAAAGCCTTCTGAAACACTACCAGCAGGCTACTATTATGCTATTACTGCAACTGATTACTTCAATAAATGGCTAGAGTAGCCTTCACTTCCCAGGTTACTTCCAGAACAGTAATCAAGGCCTCATTTTCAGTCATGAAGGAAATCCAAATGAATTACTCCTTCATGATGGGCATAAATTTATGTCTATGGAATCTGATGAATTTCCAAATGAGAGAATTATTAGTTACAGACATCCTCCTGTCTATTATCATCAAACCAACGGGTGAAGAAAATGTTTTAACAAGACTCTGAAAGCTCCTCTGCAAGTTGTTGCCCTACAAAGAAAGCTGTGGCAATAATTTGCTTAGCCGTTCTTTGCAAACTTAACAGAAACTTGCGTGGTACACAAATCCAGATGTTTCCCAGAACTTCTGAAAGACTGTACAGACAAAGCTTTGGTCACCCAGAAATCTGCAAAACTGATACTGTAAAACTCACACAAGAGAACATGCAAGACAATGACAAAAATAAGACAAAAGTATCTTGACGCAGCACGTGTGCGACTGTTGCACAACATTATATTGCATTTCTTTTCTAATTCTGTATTCCCTTCCAACCCTGCCCATTCTGTGATTCTTAAAATCAAAATGCTAATCTTGATCCACACTTCTGTGCAAAAGAAATAGTCTTTTGAGACTATAGATGATATAGAACTATAGGTATTTCAGAGGAGAAAACAAAATATTTTTCGTTTGTCCACTCAAAGACTAGGTTTGTCATTCTCAGTAGAATTTGGCAATGTCAGTTATTTATTTACTATGTGTTTTGGCTGTGAAATGAACACATCTGATGTTCCTATGCCCCCATATCAGTACAGCCCTATACTAATTAACAAAATCCGTACAGGCATAAAATCTCAGTTGCTTTCATCTGCATTGCTGTTCTTTAGCACTGTACTGAAGCTTTTTGAGGATATTCAGTCAGAAAAGTGCCAGTTTTGTGCAAAAAATAGCCAAACATGCTCTGTAGAGGGCAACAAATTCTATTCTAATAGGGCTCTAACAACTGCTACCAGCGTACAGAAAAATTCATTCAATGAACACATTCATTTACAATTTGAGGCTATTCTAATTATTATTAAATGTATTTTAGTGTAAATAATTACATTGATATTAATAATTATTGAAATGCATTCATATATTAATAATTAATGTAACTGTTAAATGCACTACTCTAGAATTAAAAAAAATGGAATAGAAACACATGTTTAAAGATACCCTTATTTATGCTTTCTGCTTTTCTTGCAGGACCTTTCCTTTGCTATCTACAGGTATTCTCAATTTAGTACAAGTTATAAATTACTTCAAACTGCTCAATGTCTTTTCATGCTTCTGGGATGAACACAGTAGAATGCTTATTTTGAACAAAACTTTAGTGAAATATAGGACTGTTAATCAAGATTTAGAATTTAAATCTATTGAAATTTGCAGGGACACCTGCCCTCCTCGACTATTTCTAGGAAAAGATCACCAGCCCTTACTTTGGACTACGTATTACATGTTTCAGAATAGCCGAATAATTCTTTATTAGTGAATAATGCAACAGGAATGTACATAATTTGCCTTTTATAAGAATAACAACCCTCATGAAAGAAATAAGCCTAAGAAATCTATTTAGGACTTTACACCTGTGTTTGCTCATGAATTCCTATTTGTTAGCAGACCTGTGACAAATGCATTCATCCCATGATAGGTGTTACTGTCTGTCCAAAAGCAATTAACATAACCTCTGTCAGACCAACAAAGCAAATCAAAGCTCAGCTGCTTTTGCTGCATTGTCTCTGTCAAAATCACTCTGCTAGCAAGAAATTAACATTGTAGCTATCTTTCAACATAGTATTGTCATTTCTTCCTTTGCATTAATACCACTGCATGCTTTTACCTTCACAAGGATTCTTCTCATAAGCTCTGTTTTTCTTTAGCCTTGCAGGATAGCAGGCAGCTTTTTACAACATAATGCACAGTGAAATCATCAAATGAAAATACTGGGAATGAACTTCAGTGTCCAATTTCTCTAATTTGTTTTATTAGATTAGTTGTTAAACCCACAGTCGTTTCCCATGTACAAGTATAAAACATGCTGTTCAAATTTTCAGATTCCCTGATTCTATTAGTTTTAATTCTCATAATTAAATATACTGATGATATCTTTACCTAATATATAGCTTATTTGATTTTCAAATTATCAGGCAACATATATAGGGAATGTTTAGCTAAGCTTGTTACCTTTCTCAGAAAAATGAATGCTACAAAAATAGTGTCTGTAATTAAGGGATATTTTATTTGGGGCCAATTTAAAGACATAAACCCATATACACATACAGGTCTAATTGCATAACTCATGAGCAAGTTTATGATGTATAATAAAGTAGCATTAGAAACAATACAACAGCCACTAATTATCAATGTTGCTTTAGAGTTTACAAATCTATTTTAATTTTTATCCTTTTTATAATTTAAAATATGTGCTACGTATACAAACTTGATTGGTAGTGACTAGCTGCAAACCAACCTGACTGACAATGACTGTGCGTGCTTGATTAATAAGCAATGAGTAGGCACAAATTGACAGGATAGACAGGCTCGTATTTTGTACTTGGTCTGAAAATGAATGAGGTATGAGTTATGGCTACATTACTGCATTGCACAACTCCTATAACCAGGTGCTTTACATTTTAAGCAAGAAAACGGTGTCATCATCAGGTGCCAATACCGCTTTTCTCTACCCTTCTGGAAAGGGATTTATTCAGTGGGACAATGGCTGGCACAGCCTACCCCAGTGTTGCTTAATCTGACAGTGAAAGGCTGGTCTGCACAAGGAGTCTTCTCATACTCACATTAAGCAACAGTGGAGCAGGACATGCTGGGAGAAGAGCATAAGAAAGGCTCGTAGAAGCCAGGTCAATGTGATCGAAATACCAGCTAATCCAAAGTAGCCTTTTTAGCACCCGTATGGTATGCTGATTTGGTCAGAAAGAATGCTAAGTACATTTCACATGAATATAATCTGAAGATGAAGGGGTTTGCTTTCTTTTTATACTGAAAAAAAAAGAGAGAAATTAATTTCCTTAACTTCGTAAAAAGTATTATTGATGGTGGCAGATTTCTTGATTCCACAAAGCCTATCCAAAGAACTCTCAGTTTTCTTTTTGATTAGCAAATTTAAGAAATTAAAAAAAAACAGTCTTTCCTGCATTATTACTTGCTGTTGTTCAAAAACCCAGTTAGACCTGAAAACTGTTCTTGAAAACTTTAGTATGAATACGCCTTTCCACTACACCATTTCTCTTTGCTAGTACACACCGAAGTGCCCTCAGGAATTTCTCTTACGCTTCAACCTCAGGAACTTGGGTAGAGAAACCATTTTTCTCTGGAAAACGCTGGGCTGTTTATACTCACTGGCACTATGTGACTGAATATGGCAGATCCCAGTGGGCCTTTTCTTGAACGGATAGCAAATGTTTAAAATTCGCAGCTTCGAGAAGAAAAAAATATATGTTTATTTATTTATCCATATATTTAGCTTTCCTTGTGTAGTTATGCTCAGGCAATTTTCACCAAAACTGCTTTACAATTGGACACCGTATTATGCCAGGGATTCAAAATGTAGTGATATAGCAAGTTTTTCAGTGACACCATGATACATTTTTTTAGGATCAGTATCATGGAAGATTTGAACAGAATTGCTCATCACTCCTGAAAATTGGAGAGATGGATGGCAAATGTGCTCAGCAGCAGACAGCACTGCCTGGCAGAGTGGAAGTGGGCTGATCACCAAGTGCAGTTCCTGACGGGATGATGCCTACACAGAAGATCTATGGGGAATCAGAAATATATACAAGGCTGAATGGTTAATGGAAAGGGCAGAGAGCAAACACAAGCTTGACTGATAGGTAGAAGAACTTGAGAGCATAATTGATGGGGGTTGAAAGGAGGTGAGAATCTTTTCTGTCGGGAGCTGCTATTTTCTGTCAGATTTGATTTGATAGTAAAGGAGGGCTCTTAGGCAGCGTGCTGACACAGGCACGTTCATGCACAGCTGTTACAGGATTAAATATTCCCAACTCCACACTCACTACCAGACATCTACCACCTTCACTTTTGTGCTTAATCCCAGCTATGCATGAAATTAGCGCACAGAACAACTTTGGTGAGAGGGAGGGCTGCTGTCCATCCTGCCTCACCCGCAGCCAGCCTAGCAAAGAGACTGTTACCCCATCTAATAACACGGTTGTTGCTCCTCCAATCTCAAGGTTATTTAACCATCACAAGTGTGATACAGATCAAATAGGCACACAGTCACACCAGTTTTCCTAGTTTTCAAACATCCACCTCCTTGAGCAACTTTCTGCATACAACCTTTTCAAAGAATACCCATTGTGAATACAGCCAACATCCCCAGCACAGACTGACCTGGGAAGATGGAGAAAGGCATTAGTACATTTCCCCACGCGCTTCATGACTGCTGCTGCAGCTGGAGGTTTCCTGAAGCCTCCAGGCGAGGCGGAGCACTTGCACAGCTTCTCTGCTGCACTGTGCTACTTCAGACCTTGGAGGAACACAGCCCTGGCAGGGTGAGCTGCCCCAAGTGATGCTGGCAAACCAAGGGTACGTTTTGGCAGTTTCATGCCAAAAAGGGTAACAGTGAAGGGAATATTTTCAACATCTCTCTTCTTATCAGATTAGGCATAATGAAGGATCAGCAAAATAAATAAATAAATAAAACAAAACACAACGGTGTCTCTAGTGTGCTTAATCCCAAAATTCCCCTTAGGATTTGGCTCCATTTATATATAACTCAAAACACCCAAAACACAGATTTCAGATCTTAATCTGTGTTTTCTCCACAGACGCACCTTTCACACAACTTTAAATCTTCATAATCAGCAGACCATTCCTATGCCTGTTAGATTTGTTGGCATTTGTCAGTTAGATTTGTCAAATTGAAAGCATTGAATAATAACTTCTGCCAGCATAATTTCTTTTTTGTCACATCAAGGAAGCCGTAGATCTCATTTCAGCTTGAGCCATTAAGCTCACCATGTAAAGACAGCAGTAACTTCCTCTGTGACACACAGTTTCAAGCAATGGGCTCGTCCCAGTAGATAAAAAGGTAATTCCTGCATGTAATGAAATCTGAGTCACATAAACTACAAGTTAAACTGCATGTTAAACATGAATCCATGCAATAGAAAACATTTTAGGTAATCCTAGAATGTCTCTATAGTTCCATTACCTCAAGCAGCAGAGCTGCTTAGAAACAATCATGTGACCAAAATAATTAAAATTAAAATACAGGTGCCAACTTTTTGACTATGATTCACAGACAAAATTTCTAGAATCATGGAAGTGAAAGGGTGACATTAGGTCCTCAAGAAACCTCTCCTTTACTTCAACTTTGTTTACTTGGAATTGCATTTAACAGTCATGGAAGACTGAAAACCAATGATGCAGAAAGCACTTGGTAATTTATTTTGTAAAAAATCTTCTTAACAGTTTTCAGAAGCCACAGCTGAATACCCAGCAGAAATTAAATGAAAGTTGTACTTTATGCCACGGATGTGTAAAATTAGGAAGGACTGACTTATAAAAAACAGGCCACAGTACCTTTAAAAATTTCTCATGTGTCAACTCAGACCTATTTTTCTAAAATACTTTCAAGCGTAATATTCAATACTTCACTATGAAATGCATTTTCTTTCTTAAAAGTTACTTATTTATCTATGATTTCTGCATTTATGTGTATGATTTATCATGTGTTGCAAAGATGAAAGAATTCCATGCTCCTTTCCTGTATCAGATGTACTTGGTTCCAATAATTACTATTTCAGGCTATTTTTTCATTCATTTAGCTCTATGATAAATGAAAATCCAGAGTATCGTGGAAAATAGAAATCCTGCCTGCTGGAGCAGGTATTTATTTACGAAATACATTGTAGAAGGTGTTAACACACAACAGCAGCTTTGTTAGTGCATATCAAAAGTATGAATTCAGCATTTTAATGTGTAATGGTTTCTCAAAAAATTACTTGAAAACAAAACGTACCTGCAGGTTTCATGAGAAATCAAACAACTTCAGAAGCAAAACAAGTGTTAAACTGACATTTCATTACTTTAGTATTTATTACAGTAAAGCAATTTTAGGTAGGTATTCAATATAAAAATATTATCTGGAATACGTTATTGCTTGTGGCAGATGTATGATATTTGTATGTTTATGGCTACATGCAGCTATTGACATTAAATATAGTAGGGGCTGAGGGGGTTAATATATTCCTTCTTTCCTTCTGGAGGCCGGGGTTCAAATTTAGTTCAAGTCACAAGTGAAAATGAGTTTGGTGGCCTCAAAGCAAAACACATTTGTCCATACACTACAAAACCACCACATAATTTGGCACACGTCTACTCAATTGAATGCTTTTGCTCAGAAGACCATAGCTGAAATAGCTGGAATGTTGCAGGTTAGCATTGCCGTGTGCCGATAGGAGTATGTGGAAAAACATTATTGCTTGTCTGCTCTACGAATATATCTTGCAGGGGTATTAAACTCATGCATATCATCCATTTCACCATGAATCTCTGTGCTATTAATTAGCAAGATCATAAATTATCCTTTTATAGGTGAAATACAGAAGAAGCTTTGCTTTTCGTAAGATTCTGCTTGCTTTCAGATTTTGGAAATATTTTAGCAGCTGAAATGCTCAAGTTTTTCAGAACTTAAGAAGATAAATTAAAAAAATGAAAAAAAAATCAAAAGATGAAGCTCTGACTCTACTGTTTTCACTTAGAGGTTTTTCATTTATTTCAACGAGCTTGCGATTTCACTGGAGTCATTTTATTTTGCCATATTTTCCATGCAGAGTCTTTATAATTCCTAATTGATATAAGACATAACAAGGAAAGAGGAAACCAGTCACTTTTCACTCAAAAGTATTTCAAGAAACAGTCAGAATATATATTAAAAATAGTTTTTGTAAAAATACTAAGTTATATACCTTTTGAAAATACATTTCTTTAAAAATCTCAGTGCCTAACTTAAATACTGGATAACTGGACAAAATTAAAGATTTTTTTTTTCCTCCTTATCAGACAATAATTACATCTGAATTACCAGATGAACTTACCAGAAAGTAATTCTTCGTCCCCTAATTCAGGAATTTACTGAAATTATTAAAAGAACAGCAATTAATTCTTTTTAAATATTTCATTTCTGAAAATTCTGCCCTTAGATACAGAGCATGAAGGGGCCAGATAGATATCCGTCTTCTCTGCAGAATGAATGCAGACGAATTCTCCTGTGGCCTTCTGCTAAGAGATTTCAGGATCTTCAGTGGTACATTTACAATAACACATAAGCAAATGACCAAAAAGGCAAAATTCCTAAGGCTTTCTCCACCCTTCCCCATTCATCGTTCCTTCTCTACAATACCAATTAGAGTGGTTCAAAAACTGGAAAAGTAAGCCAAGCAATTAAAGGCTCTCCTGTGATTTTGTCAGTGATTAACACAAATGATGGTAGGATTGCTTATCTTAGGGTAACTGAAAACTGGATAAATACAGAAGGGTGCTTTCCAATTCTCTGTTAATTTGTTGGTTACTCTCACCTGTCTCCTTTCCCCCCCAAACAGTTGTTTCTGCACATATTTGGACATTTGAATTTAATTACCCTAAAAACTTGCAAGAAAGTGAAGCTTCTGGCTGGAATGTTTTTGACCAACTGCATCAGAAACTACCTACTTGTTTACAAGGATAGAAACATGACACGTATTTTCTTAATATAAAACTGTAACTGGCATGTTCTACATAAGCATGAATGAAATAGTAAATTGTTGCGTCTATGGCTTCAGAACAGGAAGAGCAGCAGTCTTTCACCATTTATTGAAGAGAATTTTGCTCCTTTCAGTAACTGAGTTTTCTTAAGTTGTTTACTGGATCTGTCTATGAACCAGTGCCCTGGACATCAGATAATTACCTGTTTGAGAGCGCACATACCACTCACATTCAATTTAGAATGCAAATGTTGCATTCAATTTAGAATGCAACATTTATTGAGCAGGAATTGTGTGACTTAATGCTGAAATACTGATTGTAAAATGTTAGATTACCTTCCCAGATTAGAAAATCACTGCTGAATTAATTAATCTTGGAACAATTTGAACCTTAAGTTAGCTATATATTTAAAATAAGAATCAGTAAGGTATTGTTTGGCAAATATGAAAATAAGTAGTTGCCATGTTGTCTAGTCCACAAAGATCTCAACTACATTTGCCTGCTTTATCACAGAACAAAACTTTGCCGAACTGCATGCAGTTTATCTGCATTGGCTTTAGGAGAGCATGAAAGAGCAGCATCTTTGAGCTCACACTTCAAAACCACATATAAAACAAGGAGAACAAAAAAGCTTTAGGGTATCTAAGGACAAAGCAAGTTACGGAATTTTCTGTGGCAGCTGAGGTTGTATCTTAGGGTTTCTGAGTATTTAGCATGGAAGTTTATATTTAAATACACCAAAGTGTATAAAGAATGAGTTTACTGCAAAGAATGCAAAAAAAAATACAGGAACCTGAAAAGCAGTACTAAGAAAGAAGTAAAATATTATCTTCTACTCCAGTTCTAATATTTAGATCAGCTACTTTGCGTCTATATGAAGGTGTGTTTTCGTTAAGAAAGATCTAAAGGAAACAGACAAAAATACTAAACAATTGTTACTAGCTGAAATTTTTAGGACTTGGAAAACAAGTTTACCTCAGATATTAACTGAAGAGCACATAAGGTAGCCAGTAAACTCTAATGAGACTTAAAAGTAATATGGAATATATAAAGCAATAAGAAAATCTCTGATTTCCTAGTGAGAGACTTGGATGGTGTCTAGTTCTACATGCTATAATTTTTGGGAAAATATTTTTTTGCAAATGATGGGAAGTCAGTAGTTACAGTTACTGCTTACTGTTGACATTAGGTGACTGTTCGTATGCCCAGAATACCACCTACCTCAGCTAAATGGTATCTTTATGAAATTAACAGAATGCGGTTACAACATGGCTATAAGAAAAAATATTAACGTCGAATTTTGGATTATAATTGGAAAACTGACCTTTGGAAAATATGTTACCACTGCAGTCCTGAACTGTACCGTAAAATGACAACTTTAAGATCTAGAAGAATGACTTTATTATGCAGTTTAGAAAATGCAGCAAAATAAAAATAATTATACTCTTTATGCTTCACTAGAATTCTAAATTAGAAAAACCTTGAAGCTTTCTATAGCCTTCCTCATGTGAAGTAATTCACATTTTCTGTCTTCAAACTGTCAAACACTTTAAAATGCATTCAGTAAACTTGCTTTCTTGTCATTGTATGGGCAATCTCCATAGGTAATTGTGACAGGTATTGTGAATAAAGTTCTTCCTAGAAACATCTCACAGCAACATTATTTAACAACATACACATTTTTTCCTCTAAATGACTATACTTAATTGAAAACCCTGAAATACAAAAATCCCAAAATGCACCACAACAGAAAAATTTGACTAGCTTCTACAAGTATCGCTGTGAGATTATACGGTTTCTCTTGCTACATTACGTTTAAGACTTCTGCCACTCGTAAATTTTAATCAACTAAAAATGCATATAGCACTGTTCTCAGTGCATTGCTTTCCTGCCTAGTTCAGTATGTGTTAATGTATGTATTACTATATCCACATATAGCTTTATAAACATTTATTAACTATTAGTCTAGTCTTATATCATTACGTTGAATGGCATTTTTTGAATAAGGCCTCAAATCTGCATAGAAAAAAAGTCAGCCTTTCAGTATTTTTTTCTTTATGGACTCACAAATATGAGTTGTTTTTCTTGAGACAAGAGTGTCAGTGATCAGACAAAAGTATTGTTTCTCACTAAATACATAAAAATCACGTCTGTACAAAATTCTGGTAAATAAATTGATTTCTACATTGATAAGTAATTAGTTCTTGCAATAAACATAAATAGAGAAATGAAGGGGGAATGACATCACTTTGTACAGACTTAAAGCAATATGGTTTTAAATGCTCCAGAGATCAAGTTAGTCAAATCAGGACTCATTTTACCTTTTTAAGGAAAGTTTCTGGATGCAAGGCTGAATGCATCTCTTCTTTTCTTTTCCACCATATTAAAACAGCTACTGGAGGTGCATCCTATTTCCTCCATGCCCAGAGTAGTTTTGAATGTGCATGGTAAAGACTGAAAGGAAGATACAGAGGCTTGCTTGTCCAGAAGTGATAGAGCTGACAAATCAGCCAGACTCTTCTGCTAACCATTCACTTGCCCCAACAACAGTGGTACTGTCCTGAATGCACTGAAGGATATCGCACTGCACCACGCTTCTAAGAAAACCTGCATTGCTCTCTGAAACAACCTGCTTGGAAGAAAAATGTTAAAAACCCAAACTGGACAAGGAGAAGGACCACTGCTCTTAGTCCTTGTTGGGTATTTCACTTTTTCACCAGGCACACAGATATAGCTCAGCTTCTCAGGAGAAGGAACCAGGCAGACATCCCAGGGGTAACATACAAAATGCTCAGTCAAAGCATCTGGCTCAGAGCAGGACTGCAGCTGGAGCCAGCGGGAAGATGCCCTGCCTCATCACTACTAACATCTTGTCATGAACAAGCATCCTGTAAAGTTGCTTGCCTGAAGTCCTATTTATGAAGACTGCTGCAAAATCCATCAACAAGAATACAGCTTGTCATAACACCTTGAATGAAACTATCTGAATGAACTTGCTGTCTGCAGAAACCAATTGCTGCAAGAGGAGTTAAGCCTGAGAGCACACACGTATGCTTCTTCCAACTAAGTAGCCTTCTGTACGTGTATTTTGCTTACCCAAGTGATGGTTAATTTTAAGCTAAATCTTACTCAGAAAATAATATTTAAGACACTGTACAATATACAACTATACTGCAATTGCATTTAATCTAGCTGTTTGAAATAGTGCTAACTTAGGAGCTAATGGAGAATGTAGAACTCAAGGCACTAAGCCTAATATTTATTTCTAAGACGACAGTAAGTTTATTCACAGCATAGAAAAAATAAGAGAATTATAAATAGTGTATCTATCCCAGCTTATCAGTGACTGATGATTAAAAATTAAATCCCATGGAATTCTCTCAGGACTGAGAGAATAAAAATGAAACAATAGCATTGGTAAAATACAATTTCAAAAGTACCAACACCAATATGGAACACCTTAATGGGGGAAAACCACTGCTTGTGTCAGTGGAGTTGGCAATGATTCCTCTTCCAAAACTTGAGCCAGATACAAGAACTGTACAAGGACTAAGCTTATTTGATCTAAAATTAAAAATAAAAATGTAAATATAATCTGATTAAACATGTTATTTTTTGAACTAAGCATTCTGGTTTGGTTTAAGGGTTTTTTGTTGTTTTGTTCTTTTTTGTTTGTTTGGGTTTTTTGTTTGTTTTATTTTTCAGTTTGGTGAAACAACAAAATAGGTTTCACTTTACAGTGACTCAGAAAGATTCAACTCAGCCCCAATTTTTTGAGCTTTGTGAAAGAAATTAAAAGAATAAAGTATTCACACTTCTGTATTTTAGATACAGCTGCCATAAGCTAAAAGGTCTGAGTTAAGGCTCACTTACAGAATGACGAGTGAGAATCTTCCGGATAATTCTATAGCACTTTTTCACATTCTTCTTTTTGACAACCATGTAATAAAGCATAGAAATTAGCACTTCTTGATGCATGGCAACCATTTATGGCCAAAACCTCTAGGGTTTGCTGTACGTAATCAAGGTAATCCAGTGAAAAACAGTTCTGGGGTCCTAGAAGGGAAGGATACAATGACAAAACAACCTTTTTCCTTTTTTTTTTTTTTAAAAAACCACAATATTATGTTAATCGTAACTGTACATTTCAGAATACATCCATTTTCTATCATCTATCCCATCCACTAGGGGTTCTCTATTGCATTCCTCTACAAAACAAACTCCACTCTGATCACCTGCAGAACAATCTCTCTTCACATCCCATTTTAGTAGAACAGCTATTTATTTTTATTTCTTCTAATTAAAATCTTCATGTCAGTAGCATATATTAAATCAAGTCCCATTACAAGCCCACCTTTCTAAAGCACATTTTTTTTAGGCAGCTCATATTTTGTCAAGCCTAATTGCCTTAGTTCTATGCAATATTAGTTGCAGAACAGCCAGTAATAACCTTTAGTCCTGGCAAATTTTCTCTCTACAAGAACTCAATCGCATAACATAAACAGCTATAAAAGGAGGCTTTTTAAAGCTTTATTCATAATATGTAGCACATGCATGTGGCAATGTATATCAGATCACAACACTGAATGAAATATGAGATTTATCCATGATGTAAGTTATGCCAACATATAGTAAGCTGAGAACATTAATTTGAATTTAGTTATATTAGAAAGGAGAGGGGAAAAAACAACATGCTTACTCATTAGTGCACGCTTTCCCAAGTTAACATTAAAAATTGTTTTTTGATTCCCAAGCATACTTGGTTGCGTACAATGCTTGATGATGCAACTAAGTATAGAAAAGAAATACCAAGCTGTTAGCAGTAGAGAATCAGGGTGGTCCATATGAAGAAATGCACATTCAGGACTAATGATAAGTGAGAAAGATTTTATGTTTGCTATAGTAAGGCAGTAAAAAGAAAGCTGTAAGTTCTAGAAGCCAGAAAAATGAGAACTTAGGATGGTTTTTTGACCTTGCTAGATTCACACCAAGACATAGTTGAGGTGTGCATGGCTCACACCACACATCCCTGCATGCTGGGTGCAGGGATCCTCTCAGTTTGCAGTCAGACAGTGACAGTGGCCCCACAGCAGGCCCCATCCAGGTGTCAGCAGGACCAGCAACACTGGCTTCATCAGCCCTCATTGCTCCACGTCTCCCCACAGCCCATGGTTTTCCTTAGGCAGCAGCCCCCAGGCCAGCACAGCATAAATGCCCGTAGGTTGACAGAGCCCTGGCCTCAGACACATACCTGAGAGCATTCTTCAGACCCACACGCAATGGAAAAGCCACATGTTGGCCATCCCTGACTTATTTTGTAGCCTGGATGTGTATCCCACAGTGCACTTTGGATTATTCTCAAAAGCCCATATGTAATTTATGGGGTGTATTTACAAAACGTCTTTAGTTTAAGCCACTAAATTTGTTAATCCCCAGAGATGAGGATACAGTCTTCAGTATGGCAAATATACAGCAAGGATTTAATACTAATTTATTTAACACTTAATCTAGTATATTTTAAGCCAATCTATTAGAGGAATATGCCTCACAGACAGTTTCCAGACCAGTGCAGAACACAGAATGCCTAACTGGTGGCTAGTAAGAAAGAGAGCCTTCTCAAATCCTCCACTACCATACTATACTCTCCTGAAAGATGGCACAGTAACAGAGGGTATATTTATTCCCTTCTGTTATTTTGCTGGTTTTAGCTTTATTCACTTAAAGAGTAACAAAAAGGAGAGACCCAGAGCAGAATAATCTGAAATGTCACAGTACACAAGGATATAATTTTGAAAGCAGTAAGGTAAATATGAAGCAAGCCACCCAGTCTTTAAAAGAAAGAAAAGTCTAATAATGACTTAATTTTTTAGTTCCATGTAATACAACTCACTTAATAGTAGTATATTCTAAAGAATCTGAAATGTAGTGATAAGAACATTCTTCATGATTTATAAGCTTCTCTAAATTAAAAATATACCATTAATTTCACAAATGTTAGCTGCAGAGAGGTACAGAAAGTGAAAATCAGCATCACAAGTTTGAATATGAAAAGGCCAAGATTCTTAGGAAACATAATCTTCCACAGGACCATTACTTATTTCACCAGTATGTTTGCAGAGTTCAAGCCAACTTTTTCTAAAAGGTAATACAATCCTTTTTCAAAGGATCCATTGTCAAGGGCAATTAATTGTGAGCATTTGAGAAGTTCATAGAAACATTATGCTTACAAATTTAATTTCAGAAGTTTTAGGAAGTCCAAATTCATTAGGAAAGGCTGATCACAACTGAAAAGCAATTTGTGACTATGTCCAGCCCATTTATGAATGTTTTGCAATCCTTGAAATGAAATGTTTTCTTTAGTAGTTACAAAAACTGATCAGTATTGTGTATCTTGTTTGTTCTACAAATACTGTACAATTACTTACGTATAGGAAAAATATCATTACATAACTGAAAGAAGTTAAATAATCCACATTACTTTTCTAATGAAATACAGGCTTGACCTTATTCTTAATGCACATTTTTTCTATTCGAAAAAAATTCAGAACACCTGATTTTGTTCCCATCTTATGAACATTTAGAAACTGGATGTATGAAGAAAGCCCTTATCAAAAAACTTTCAGCACATTAGCTATCTTACAAGCAAGAATCTGTATAAATCTTTGCGGATAATAGATTTAATTTTACTAAAAAATGGATAACACCAATGTTTCATTAAAATATTTTTTCTTCTAAACTGCAGCAAATCCACAAAACCTTCCAAGCCAACCTTGAGCTCTTTCAATAGACTTTCTATTTAGTTCCTGAACCTAAATGTGAAAACATGCAGGCACAAGTATCTAATTGTGGCATAGTCACATGCAATTTGCTAATTTCAAGATTTCTGGCACATGCAAATACAAAAATGCACAACTACCAAGCAAGATCACTAAGATCAGTATCAAACAATTACAAGCCACTTTCTGAAGCATGAGGTACATAATTAACATTTACAAACAGCATGCCAGGTTTTCATGAACTTACCATATTAAAAAAAATACTTTGAGACACAGTCGTGAGCTAACAATGGCTAGGTGAACAGATTCTCCAGCGCAGAGGCTCACAGTTGTCACAGGAGATCTGTGGAGATGAAGCAGTTCATCCCTGCCAGCTATACGGTATACTCGATAGTTCTCTACTGAGAATATGTTATGTAGAATAACCCTCTAATTGCAATAGCTCATTCATAGGAATACCATTGAAGGAAATATAAGGATACAAAACAGATATAGAAGAGCTCTTTAAAAATTTTTTCTTCAAATAAACTTTTCTAACATACAGATAGTATTCATACTTAACAGTGACATAAAGCACAATATTTAAAAAAAAAAAAAAAGTAGGATTTTATTTCTGAAAATCTTCCTAAAGGAGTTTCCACAAAGAATCACAGAATATCCGGGGTTGCAAGGGACCCACTCATCAAGGGTCCGACTCATCCATTGAGTCCAACTCAAGAGGGAGTTCATTAAATTTAATATCTCTATTATGAACTTCATTTCTGTTTTTCAGCTGTTAGTTTTATTTGTAGTTATTTGCTGTTTCATATACAGTTTTAGAAAGAAATTATATATAAAATGTCATTTAAAGATGTACACACAACTGAATATTAATACCATGCTGTTAAGAAAAAATCTTCACTTAAAATGGAGTTTTACATTACCTAACTATAGTCATTTCCTGAAGAAGAATTTAATAGATTTAGGATCAGTTTATGTACCGGATAACAGGACCCAACAGAGTTCAAACCTGTAAAAAAGAGGCAGCTTTAGTTATGTTATTTACATTGCATACTGGCTTAACCTGTAATTACAGAAAAGTTTTCTTTAGCAGAGACCACAGCAACCGGAAACCGAGTTTTGCCAAGAAAACTGATGCCTTCTCCAGTTAATTACTAAATGTGTTTCTCCAACAATTTTATCTTTGAGACCAATTTTCACATTAGCA
Organism: Chauna torquata; assembly: GCA_013399475.1. Taxonomy (NCBI): domain Eukaryota; kingdom Metazoa; phylum Chordata; class Aves; order Anseriformes; family Anhimidae; genus Chauna; species Chauna torquata. The sequence continues at coordinate 196,422 of VXAL01009923.1, forward strand.
ACTTGGCCTTTTTCTAATACATTGCATACATTACCATCCTAATACACGCTCTAAGTACATAAAAGACTAGGACATGCACAAGGGAGGTGAAACGAAAAGTTCCACAATTTCTGACATTCTTTACTGACTCCCCTAGGTCTTTCCTCACAAAACCCTATAAAGGCAACTGGGTATGACAGACAGGAGACTGAGCAGGTTATTTGCACAACTACTGAGGGTTTGATATTTGGAGTATGATACTGGTGTTAAGTTAGCCATGACTGCCAGAACTTTTCAAGTATATTTTCCATTTGTCCATGAATGCTGAGGGTAATATCCACAGTGGTTAGAAAACGTAGCTTCATTCTATCTGTTGACATTAGCTAAATAATTCATACCCTGTGGACAACCTATTTAATTACTATGCATTTTACGAAGTCATAGATGGCCTAAAGAGTTTGCATATGTATTACAAAAAGTCCAGGAAAACTTGACATAAAAAATAAAGGGTGAGATTCTGCGCTGCGTAAATGCCTGTTGGTCATCCAGCTCCTAAAAGAAGCTTGGAAGATCTCTCCATCACATTAATTTTCATCTACACACACACACACGCACACACACACACACTCCTCCTTAAAGTGGATGGAAAAAAAATGAGAGTAGACCAGCTAACAAAACCCAGGCACACAAACATTTACATAACAACATAAACTGGCCAGGCTCCTAAGAGTTGTCAAGGACTGAGAACTCACCTGGACCAAGCACTTTATTACTAAATGCAACACCAACTACATCCATAGCTATCTTTTTCACGATTCACATGTGGCATTTTTGCTATATTCTAACATAATATAGGCCACCAAATTATTTTCTCCCCATTCTTTCTCCTCACTAGTCTCCACTTCTCAGATCTCAGATTTTTATAGGTTCTCTCACTTTTTTTTTAAATTTGATATCTTCTTTATTACACTACTTCATCTGAAAATCAAAAACATTTGTTTTCCCTGTTGTGTAGCTAAAAAGAAAAAAGTCTCTACAAGGAAGGGACTGGATCTTGAGTGCCTCCTTTCCTAATTTTCACAATCAAGAGTTTACTGCTGTTAAAATTCCTGAACCTTAGCGGGAACAAAGAAGTCACATTTAGAAGTATTAGGATCTTCTACATACCATGCATCACTAACTCAAAAAACAGTTGGCATTGCTAATTTGGCTTTCTATAGAAATGAATGAAATGAGCAACGTTTAACTACTAATGCAGATTTTCTTGAAAGAATAATCTTACAGGCTGTCTCTAAGTGCTAATGATATCTGGAACAAAACAGATTAAAGCAAGCCGAAGAGATATGCATTAGTACTGCCCAATAACTTTTACTTTCAAGCTAGAAGGGCCCCAATTACGTAAAGAATGAACCAAACCTACCTCAGCTCACACTGTTTGTCTTTGCTATTTTTGTTATTAAAAAAAAAAGTTCCCAAATTAAGAATAGAATTAGTAGATAATATCACTAATTATCAGCAGACAATTAATAACACTAGGAACTCCCGATCTTACAAAACTTTGTATATTTTTTGTTCACTCCCACCACTAGGCTTTCTGTTAAACCATTTGCTCCAATTGCTCTGGCTTGGCTTATTAAGTGCACTGTAAAACCTGTATTGGGTGCTTCAGCAAGCAGAGGCAGCATTACATGGAACTGAGCATCGAGCCCTAGGATTGCAAGATCTCATATTATCACATCTAAAATCTGTACTAAGTTTTTCAGGAAAAAATGTTCATTTAAGCTAATGTTTATCTATCTCTTTGGAAGACGTCTATGAATTCAGCTAGATATACTTACAAATTCAAGTCTTTGCTGTCCAGTTTTCAGACCTGTACATGCTCTGCACTTCTGAATGTTAGGCTACTCAATACATGGCCAAGTGCCTAGTTTAGACCTCTTCTTTTAAAATACTTTCTGCTAGATGCCAGAATAGCAAAGGACAATTGGACCTAACTGATGTTTAAATGGCATTTCTAGAAACTGAAGCTTTGACAATGAAGAAGCATACTAAGGAAGAAAAGTAAAGTCCAGGGCAATAATAGGTCCAAAAGAAGAAACTGAAGAAACTGTAAATATCTATATATACACACATGGAAAGCAAGAAAAATGTATTAGTAGACACTGAGGATGTTCCAATAGTACAAAACTGGAATTCAGATCCAGGTTTGGATGTTAAACAGCCCTGGTATATAGAAGTGCTTGGATCTAGACACTTAGCGTAATTCTGATCTCTTCTTTTCATAATTTATCAGAAAATGGTCATTTATTTTGTATAACCACATAAAATACTATGGGTACAGTACAGCAGTGTGTAAGTGCATCTTTAAAACCTATTAACAACATACAGAATTTAAAACAATACTAAAATCCGTTGTTGCATTATGGATGAGATTAGGCGTGATTACTAGAACCAAATCCTTTGTTATCCTATTCCTTAAAGTGAGATCTAATTTTGAAATAGTGTGTTAAAATCAACAAACTATTTGTATAGACTAAAGTACCAGCCTGCTTCCAAGTTCCAAATCTCAACCTGTAAACTCTTTGACACATGAGCCAGACTTTAAATGCACCTGGACACTACTATGGAAATACAGAAATAAATAGCAGAAGCAGTGGGAAAACCTATCCTGATGGAAGAAAAATATTACATCCAAAAGGGAACGTAGCTAGCAGATACAATTGCAACAACTACAAGTGAAATGGTTCTGTAAGTAGGTATCACATGGAAAACAAATTAGCAGAACTCAAAAACATCTGGAATAGATATCAACATAAAGCTCAACAATGCATTTGAAAAGCAAACAAAGATATGAGAAGAAATATCATAGAACTAAAAGACTAGAAACAGTACTTAATACTGAATCATGGAGGCCTCAATTCAGTTAATATAAAAGACATCTTTCTTTCATGGTTATTATTACTACCTTACATATATCCTGTCTAGTAAAATAAAGTGATACATGAAATCAGTTGACACATTGGTGCTGAAATATCTATTTAAACATGAAAGAACAATAAAAAGAAAGATCTTAAACTAGTTTATTTTTGCTGTTTTGTCAGTAGTCTACCTACTAAGTCTACATATGTAATTTTAGCATTAGCATAAACAGGGAAAAAAAACATACACAAAACCAACCAAACAAAAACCACAACACAAGAACCATCCCCTTTCCAGAATAAACTGAATTATTGGAAAGATATTAAATGGAAATGTGAAAAACTGTCTACATTTTAAGATACACAAAATGCAGAGTATGACATTGTTCTATACCAGATGTTTTAAATATACGAGAAAATAGCCAGTTTAAGGTTAATATGTCTTTTGTATATTGATGCATAATGCAATATAATTTTTTTAGTATATAAACATCCAAGTATTTCTGCAGTTGGAACATTAAGATTTTAGTACCAATTGCATTACCAGGGCTTTGCTCATAGCACAATTTAAAATCCATTAACTACTTTGAAAAGCCAGAAAATCCCCTTATACCACTGCAGTTTCCCAGACACATTTCTCAGTAACTTTACCTTTTCCTCCCTTGATTGCTTCAGTTGCTGAAATGCCCATTCCTTGTTCAGTTCCCCACCTCATGGGGACTCCTTCCTTCTGAGTCTGAATGCTGTCAGACTCACCTTCTTCACCCAGGATCCTATAAAGCCTTTCACATATATGCATGCATACCTTGCTCCTCATTTCCCTCTCTACTATTCTCTGTTTTGAAAGCTGTATTTATTTCATAGAAACGTTTAAAAACCACAGAAAAGTTTCTTCTTACTGCCCCTACCATTCCACTATTTGAAATTATACAGTTTTTCTCCCTGATCATTGAAAAGTAACTTTATATGGTTATAAAGAACATACTTATCTTTAGCAAGCAATTTCACTTACCTCAAAGAAAACAATGTTGAGTACGAACTACAAGTTTTTCAGAACTGGGAGCTTGCAGTGATGCTATAAAGACTTTCCATTGTTCCTCACTGTGCAGAGCAGTGACAGACCATGAAAACAAGACTGCCCACCACAATCACTTATTCTTCTCTATGTGGATTTTCCACCCATATCAGTATACTCCCTATTCTGATAGCTCAGTGATTCTGAACTTTAGGAAAACTAATTTTACAATGAAACAAAGTACTTTCTATTTTAGTTATTATAAATAGTAGGAATAATGATTTTCATTTGGGAAACTTTCTTAGAAAATCTCAAATGTGTTTTCATTTAGACTACACTACCATCTTTTATTTCTAACTTAATTTTTATTGTGGTACATGTAGTTGAATGAAGCATTTTTCCATAATCGCTCTTTCTTCCACGAGTATCCAAGTTTAAAGTAGAATTCTATACTGGGAAATGCTAACATAAAAGAGGTGTCCTCTTCTGAAACAGGTTTGCCACCATTTTAAAATTCTGTGTTACTATGACAGCAACTGGCACATTCAGAACACTCAACTTCAGCCAACATAAGTATTAACCAAACCTGCAGATAAAAGATTACTTATTACTGATAAAAAAGATACCAGATTGACTTCCAAGTTTTGGAGTTTGAGCAATAAGAAGAAAAATAAAAATAATATTGTAGGTGGTTTAACCAACAATTTATAAGAACAAAAATTAAAAGTTATGCCTATTCACATCTAGTATGCTCTAAGTTATAAGCACATTGATGGATGATATTACAGAAAGATAACAAGTATTATTATTTTTATTACCTTGTACTCTACAAAGATTGATTTGTAGATGCCTTAGCAAAAGACTAACCATTAACATTCATAAGTAATAAATGCTAACTTCAAGTATAGGTTGACCAACTTTTACTTATTTATTGGTAAAATAAAAATTTTTGACTAGAAATGAATGACAACGGCCACAGCTTTCCACATTGGCATTGTTACAGTAAAACTCAATTCAAGCTATGAGGTAGTTACTGTTCGTGAAACAAATGATGAAAAACTACTATGGAAGAACAAAAAGGAAAGAGCCCAAAACAACCTCAAATTTTCTTTTACTTTGTTGCTTCATAGATGCTTAGATGATGATAAACACACCATTCAGATACCTGGATTGCGTTTTGAATTTTTTGGCAATTTCTGTTCTACTGATGTTTGTGCTACATAAAACAACTTTCTACCCTGCAGCATTGAAGCTGCACGGTAGTGGTTTGGATCCAAACTACAGAGTTTTCATGGTAATTTGCCACAGCTACAGAGCTTTTTCAGTGTTTTAATTTGTCATGTCTTAGCAACTTCATCAATTGTTTTCTCCTTTACTACTGAATTAGTCCCACAACTTGAAATTAATTACTTGCTCTTCAGAGTATGTCACACTTCCAACTAATATAAAGTTAATCAGAGACCTAATATACTTTTCAGCTCTGTGAGACAGCAAAGTGTTTGTAATAGAGCACACAAAAAATTATCAGTTTAATGGATACAGTGAACAAGCTGCTATAGCAGAGAACTACTTTCAGGTGGAAGAGATCTTTGGCCAAGTAGGAAGCAAGGCCACTCACCATCTCCTACATTTTCCTAACGTAAATTAAACTCATAAAACTAAGGTTATGGCACCATGCTTGGTATCAAGAGATTTTTCAGTAGCTCCAAACTAATGATTTGTTAGCAATTGATATTAAGAAGTTGGCTCCAAATAGTCATCACTCCTTGTTAAGATGACTGTTTACTCACCAGATTTTTCCTTAAGGTACGATTGTGTCTGGCACAAAAAGCATTCAGCTAATGTTCTTCAACTAGAGAAAGCATATGCACTGCAGAGTGCTCTAACTGAAAGAGGCTTAGTTTTCATTAAAGCTATGTTTACTCTAGCTGAGTAACTTTTGAGGAGTGCAAAGATGCACAACAGAGAATCAACAGACAAGGAGCTAATGGAAACAATGTCTGCATATAATCTTCAAATTGCTCATTGCAAAAAATATTAGTGTGTCAAATTCTCTGGGCATCATATTCCTTACTAAGAAATAGATATTTAAGGGAAAAGAATTATGGCTGAATTAGAATCAGTGAAAATCAACACACTAATTGCACTTGGCCTTGCTGAGATGTAGGTGCAAGAGTATAGAGTCCAGTTTCTCCACAGAAAATCTTTTACTTCTGTTTCTGCTTTATTTTGGTTTCAAATGACAGACACTACTAATTTAGTGAAGGAGTGACCCCTATACCCTGTTTCTTCTCCCCAGGGGAGCTCCAATCAGTCAGATTTGTCTCTGCCTTCTTTGCTACCAATGTATTTCAACTGGTTTCCCTAAATTTTTCTGCTAATTCCCATTTCCTTCATAATCACAGGCTTTTATGTGACTTGCTGGCCAAGCGATTTTCTGGGGAGCTATAATTGCCACAGGTCTTAAACATTAACCCTGCCAGGTGTCAGTGCTTGGACTGCTTGTGCATTTGATTAATGATACCAGAGCAAAAAAATTGGTTTTTAATTGGCTTTCGTGTTTTTCTTCTTGTTCAAGTGCTCATGAAACAGTCAGATGATCTGGAACAAAGGTTTCTTGGGAAAAAACACCTGAGATGGCATGCTGAAATACAAGAAATACACGCTAGCTTAAACGGAAAGTAGAAGGTCTCATAAGCCCTAGATGTATTGATTATTTTAAATGTGCATAAATTTCAGCAAGCCTGAAGCGTTTGCAGCTTTGTCACCTTAGATGGATGTTCTATCACTGAAAGCAGAGACACAACTAACAACATTAAATATCTTTCATAAACAAACATATAAAAATAAAGGTAACCTTGACATTAATTAAGGAGAACTATGCTTTTATTCATCTGGGAAATTTCCAAATTGATCCTCTGTGGTAATTTATATTGAAGATCAATATTTTTCTCCAACAATTAGTCAGTCAAACAAACAGAAAGCACCTATGCTGTATCAGAATTTTAATAAACTATCCAAGTGGGTGATAACAATACAGGCCGCAGCTAGATCCTGGGGCAGTGAGGCCTGTCTCCCTGGGTGCACAACAGTACGGCCTAGAAGAGTCGCATAAGAGCACTGCACCAAGTCAGCACCGTATAAATGGCATGGAAGACCATCTGTGCTCTCATTAGCTTGTAATCTAATTAGAAAAATATCTTTTTTTTTAATCCCAAACTGCTGTCCAGTTTAGAATATCATCAGGGAAGATGAATATGGAGGAATAATAGGTATCAAGTTCTGAGTAAGGCAGATGAATAATTGCACCAGATGACAAGGCCAGAAGCTCAGGGAAAAGCCACACCGCAAGGCTTACTGTTATACAACAGTAAGGAACTCTTAATTCCCAGTTTGAAATCAGGTCAATTTACATGCTTATAGTTCAGCACACACATGGCTGACATCTCAAGTTACAAACATTTCTTAGGAGCCAATAGACAGCAAGATCCATATACCTGTTGTTCTTTTCAGCACTTTAAGGACCACAAAATTCATTGTTTTGATCAACTATTCAGTATGAGTTTTTTTCCCTCCTTAGAACATAGACACAGCTGAGGATCCACCAACTGTGAAACCATACCTTAAGAATCTTCCTGAAGACATCAATTGTAAACAAAATACAATGTTGAAACATACATCTCTGTAAGCTACTGCATGAATTATATTACTTAACAGAAGTTGTTAGAGTTTAATTTAAGTGAATGTATCAAGCCAATCTCCAAGAAAACCCAGAAAAATTCATCATTCAAAGAGACAGCATTGTTTAAAATCTATTAGTGATTAGAGTTCTGTTAAAATATGTTTGCAACTTCCTTTTTTCTTTTTCCTTTTTTTTTTTTTTGTCAAATATTTGGAATATTTCCACTGAAATCCACTGTCCTAAGTGAAACAGGAGTGGAGGAAAATATGCATTGACAATTGTCCTGTGGCCTTGCAGCATGCAGTTTTTGGTGGGTCACCTCTGTTATGAGCTGAAGCAAGTCCCATACTGAAGTGCTTTCACTAGACACAATACATTTAAGTCAACAAAAGTAAGGCTCAGGTTAGATTAAGTGCTTAACAGTATAAAGCGATTTAAATCAGTTGAGGTGATACTCTCTTGAAGTCTCCTATTTCAGCCCAGCAGCTTTCAGATTCTAAGTCCTTTAAAGACATTTTATAATCCCGATGACTGCTGGTCCAACTCCTATGCTCACCACTGAAACTGCCATGAATTTTTCTCATGGGTTGTTACTGGTATTTATGTATATATGGTTATTTCCAGTAGACATACACAGCTCCAACGGGCTCAGTTTTGCCACTAGGCTATAAACACAGCATAATTCTACACATATCTAAGGTTCTCATTTAGTTGTGCTTACACAAGTGCCTAATCCATTGTTGACTTCCAGCTTTGAGATGCAATTTCTGCAAAATACCTCTTATTGCAAAATCACTCTCCAGGTGAGAGAAATAACGGCGGGGGGGGGAATTGAAAAAAAGAGGGGCTAGAATGGAAGCTGGAACTCTGTTTCTTAACAATAGCAAACACTGCAAGTGGTCATTATAATAAGTGTTTGTTTGAGATACAGTTATTATATACTGCCTAAATATTTAAGTTAGCCAAACCTCTGATCAACTGAAACAAAACCTACACAGGCAAAGAAGCTAGAGCTAAACTGTTAGGGGGAATGTGAAGCTGGCGTTAGCACTGAAGAAGGAACAGAGGTAGTGTGAGGCACACAAACCCACAAAAAGTGATCTCATGTCTTTAAACTGTCCAAAGAATCATAATAATAAAGTTCTAGATGAGTGTTGAGGGGACACATGCCATTTCAATGAGAAAAGTAATAATTTTAAGTGACATCTTGAAACATTCCATGGAAATGTATTTGAAATGTAATATGGGGACTCCAATAAAGAATATGCTTTTAATACATTACAGATTATATGTGATCATCAGTTTAAGACTTCCCCTCAACAAGCAAGATAATTCAAGTAGACATCTAGTCTGTCCATACAGTTTGTATTGCCATCCTTTCAAATGCAAACTCTGATGTTTCTTCACGGCTGGAGAAATACAGAGAAGGTATGGTTTTAATTTTTCAAACTCCTTTGCAAATAAGCTTAAACATTTTACAGTTAAAAGGACAAAATTTACATTTGCTGTGTCTGGTCAGTTTTAAAATTGTATCTGTTATGAATCATGTTCACTTTTAAAGTTCATTTAAATGGCTTATGGTTTACTTTTTAAAAAATGTTATGCACCATTTGGAGCTGCACTTCTAACCACTATTAGTAATAATAATGCCACGCAGGTTCCATCTGATGGCCCTTGTATAAACTTGGATTTCCATAGGAAAAAACAAACAGGATCCACACAGTCAGTAATAAATCCCACAGGCTTATGCCATTATTGATGCCAGGAGTTTTAATCAAGGTACAGCTATTACAGATCTTTTTTGCTGCCTTAATGAGATGTCTGTGTGGATTTAACTTGGGGAGGGGGGGGGGGTTCACCAGAAATGCAGTGAGGTTTTTCATTTTTAATGCTAATGAATAAACATGCCTGTGTGATGAGATGAAGTCATGGAATAACTTCAGTTGGACTTGAGGACTCCCAGTACCAGGTATTGAGCTCTTTTACTCCATTCTCAATTTCACAGCTACTGTGGTATTCACTCAGGTCACCTAAAATGGTTAGGTAAGAGAAGCATGTGCAGCAAGAGAAGAAATGCAATATTGCAGTTAATTCAATACAAGGCATACCAAGACAGAAAACAGAGGTGATTACACATTCAACTCTCACGGATATGCATATGACAAACACACGACAGTCTTCTGTGTCTTGAGAAAGCCTGTGAAAACTGCCTTGCTCTGTAATCGTGGATAAGACAAAAAGTACCTAGGCTAGTTTGCCTGTAAAATGTGATCACATTCAAGTGTTAAAAGATTAACTTTTTTCCTCAAGTTTTGTAAAGGAAAAAGAAGTACATAATTGTTTAGAAAATAATTGCACAGTAGTCTTCCATCAAACAAAAAATATTATTCTCCTCC
>VXAL01009923.1:229591-246117 GCA_013399475.1 Chauna torquata
CATTCATCATATCTAGATTAAACACCAGTTTGTTTCTGGTTTGGTTCAGCTCTGGCTTTTGTTGTTGTTGTTGTGTTTTCCTCTTTGCGACTTGTTTCCCTCCACAGTTCACAAGTAATCCATAAAGCCTGTGAAGGAGTTAAACTTTTTTTTTTTTCCCTCCAGGAGTATGAGGCTATTAGTTTGGGCCATCTACAGGGATCACTTCACTATAGTACAAACAAGCACTAGATGTAATGTGTGTTTCACAGGCAAATGACCATGTGGGAGTAAAAAATAAAAAAAGGCTTTTATATATAGAATAATTTGCTGTAGTTGAAGCATGCACAAGGAAATGATGCATCACATAACGTCATATGAAATTTAAAATTGGATTCTTTTGGGTACTTAAAAATTGGCCTAAAACACCTGCCATAAAAGTGCTTTTGAAAGCCCCCAAATTTCAATAGGCTACACTTTATCAGCAATAGAAAAATCTCAGATTTATTGCCATGCAGTTCATTATATCCTGCAGTATTTTTCTAAAATAGAAGGAACTTTTTTTTTAAATCTGTTCCTGATATTTCGCGATTGTTTTCTGCATGTTAAAATAGGATATTCCTCTTTTTTTTCCCCATTTCAAAGGAAAATCCAGCCAAAAAGGGGGAAATGACTAACTAAACTGAGGAAGTGAAGACTTGGCTGTACATCAAACAGTCAAGTGCAAAATTAGATAAACTGAAATTTCTACTCAATCTATAGGTTTTAGTTAGTATAAGAATTTTCATTTATAATATCTATAGGTATCAACTGAAGCAGATGTTTTTTATGTTGCTCTACCTGTCTGCTCTGACAGCTACTCAACAAAAACACTTCACGAACACTACCTGTAAAACAAAGTGAAAATAAAGCCTGAAGGAGCAAGTCCTTGACTGCATCCTTCTGATTTGCCAGATGATTTCATTTTCATTTTTTAAAAGGAAAATCGTCGCTGTGGTACAGAACAACACTTTGAAGAAGCACGAAAATCCCCACACTGAGGGGGAAAAATGTCATTTATAATAGTTTAAAAAGTGTATACCTACTCTTCTAAATTGCTTTTCAGCTTCAAAAAAAAAAAAAAAAATTTGGAAATAAGTACTAGTTTTGATTTGCAACACTGAGCTTGGTTAATGAGATGGTGGAACCTGAAATCGTGATGAATGTAATGAAAGTGAACATTTGGGCAACATAAAACAGTTGAAGACTTCTCTGTCCTGGATACAGAGAAAGCTTGGAACTTCTTAATGCTCAGATGTGCTTAACTAGTAGGAAAATGCACAGCATGGATAAATCGTACCATATAGAGAAAATCTACATGAGGGAGATAAAGGCTTACTGCAAAAGGCTATTACAAGTAAGTAAAGAAGATAAAATGTAGTAGCCAAATGAGTGACCAGTGAGGAATACTACGACTTAAGAGATCAAGAAGCATAGGAAGGCAGTGAGAATTGCCAAAAGTGGACTGTGAACTTGCAAGTGATATTAAGACACAAGACTTAAATTTCATAATAAAATTTCATCATAAGTGAAAGTTACATTGAAAGATAAAGCAAAGCCACTTTGTAATGGACAGAGGACAAGTACTGCAAGCAATCCAAGGAAAACACAGCAAGCACAGGAAAGCTTTATCTCTGCTATGCTAGTCAGGATAATGATGCTGAACATTAAGCAGGATGCTTGGTTGGTATAAGGCTATGGAAAAACAGAACTCCATCAAATGGATGCAAAGCCCCAGAAGCCTAACACATTTGAGCTGAGGGAAACCAAACCATTCCCAGCCCAGACTGAAGGAACACTATCTAACAGTAGTGTTTTTACTTTAATTTTACGTTCGAAGTGATAACAGATATTCAGTGGAGAGCAATACATTTCTGGCTTCAACTCTATTCATGATTCCAGAATAAGTTACAGAAGTAAATGGAAAGCGGAATAAAAATGCAACATAAACAAAAGCTGATTTTGATAAAGGCTATTTTTAAGACAAAAGAATATAACATCCCCGTGTTTTATAATAACTACAAGAACACTGCAAGAGATAACTGATGGTGGAGAAACGTAGCAAATCATGACAGAATAGCAAACTACTGTTCCCTAACTCCTATAATAGGAAAAAATATGGGGTATCATATGAAGTTAATAAGAAGCAGGTTGAAAACAAACAGAAGAAGGCAGGTCTTTATGGAATTCATATTAAGTTGCTGAAGAGCTGACCCTGTGAGGATGAGTGCTAAAAGCTTCCCTGCATTCACAAGTGTCTGTTCAAATTCTTGGAGCAAAAATCCATCAGGGGCTATCAAGCAACAAGAAAACACCTCTGGTTCATAAAATCCCTAGACTGCAAACTGCTGCATCCTAGGAGTATAATTTCATGCCTGACAAGTTCCTGTGCTTCACTTAAACATCTGCTGTTAACCATTATTAAAAAAAAAAAAAATACTGGGCTAAATAGATCATCCTAATAGACATGGTCTGTTCTATCTGCACTATAGGACAGCTTCCTAAGTAACTGGCTGGGGAGTGAGATTGGAGGACTTACAGAATCTACCAGTTCTCCTGCGTCGCTAAATTTCTAGCTACAGTCACTCCAAAATCACTTGCAGAGAATTTACATCCAAAGGAAATGCCAGGGAAGAAAAGTGTAAACTATAGTATAACGATGCAAAAGAATAAATGGATAAAAACTGATGATGAATAAATTTAGCTTAAAACTTAGAAAAATATTTCTAATAGCCTAAAACAATGACTGGAATAAGCTTTCAGCAGAAATGGTGAAACATGACTTTTTAAGGTTGAGGTTGATCATAAAAGAGATTATATGTCATAGTTTTCTGTAAAAGCAGCAGATTGGACACAGCAAGGCAAAAGATTCTTTTAAGTCTCACACTACTAATGGAGCCCTTGATCTCAACTACGACCTTGACAAATTAAGCTCCAGAAGAAGGAATCCAGTTTGTTTTGCTTTGTTTCTTTCTGACCAAGGAAGCTGGAGGAATCCGAGACACCTATTAGCAAACTAAAAACCAACAGTTCAACAAAATGACAGCTGACAGAATAAACATGGGAAATTAAGGCATCAGCTCCTACAAATCAAAATACTAAAGACAATGTTAAAAAAAAAAAATGGGGGGAGGGGGCCATAGAGAGACAGACAAGAGACAGAGGTGAGACAAAAGCAAACAAGGTCCTAGAAACATTCCTCTGTTATAATATGAATTTGGCTTATTTGTCCAGAGCTAATCTTTCATCTTCTTTGATTTATTGAGAGTACAAATATTACCTTATGCTCCATAGTCATGTCTAGACCAAGGTCCAAGGAGAAGAAATTGCTATGGCACAAAAATTAAAGCAGGGACATTGTATGTTTCAATTTTGAACACACTTGTTGTAAAATGTTTAGAAAAGGCACAATCATCACACTTCTCTGTACTTGTGTCCCTCTTCCATTTGAATGTATATACAACCGCAAAAGTATGATTCTAGCTTGCAGACAGCAAATTATATAGATCAGAACATTAGCTATAAATAAGTATATCTTTCTTTGGTCTTAAAACCTGAATTCTTTCCAGAAGAAGACTGTAATTAGTATGACATGGGGGCTTTTAGCAGATGTGAAACCGGATAGATTGAGCTTTCATATGAATAGCCTGAAACAAGGTCTGTCTTGCATGGTTTGTAGTAATGGAGAGGAAATTGAGCATTAAATACAAATCAACAATCATTCATTTCACTGCAGCAGTGGAGCAGCAGAGCTAGTGAAGTCACTCTTTTCAGCACCTTGCATCCTGCTGGACTTTATTTACAGCACTGAAGCTCCCATCTTTGGAAACGGCCACCTACAGGGTAACTCAAACAAAGAGTGATTAAGAGAGAAAGCAATTTAAGGTCCAGTTTTTATACACAAACATCAGAGAAGTGACATTTTCTCTGCTTGCAATTTATGATGGGTCTTTATATATATTCATTAGGCTATCATTCTAACAGCCTGAAGAGAGGTCAATGTGGCATATTACTGCAAGCCATAGTAACAGTAGATATTAGCTGAATACTTGTACAATAAGTGAAGTTGGAAGATTTATTAGTTTTCTAATCCAAAGACTGACCTGACTCTCCATTTAAAAGTTGAATAGGAAGTTGAAAATCCCCTCTAATGTTTTTGAGAGGTGTGAGGAGATGAGGAAAGCACCTGCAATGCATCACTGTGTTTAGATTGCAGCATGAAACACTGGATTTGTTGGCTGCAGTGGTCTCTCAGTAGAGGGAACAGACAACAACAATCAAGGAGCTCACTGCTCATCATGTGTGAAGAGAAAAATGGAATGTTATCCACTGAAACACTGGAATGCTGTCTAGGTCAACAGCTCTAAAAAGTTGCCATAAAAAAATCTGACTTAAGCTCTGAATAGCTCAAGCTCACACTGATGTTTAGATACAATTCTTTGTACAATTTAAAATAAGTTAACATTTGGCTATTTAGCTGGCATCTGTGATGTCCAACAAGCAACTACAAGCTCCAGTAAAAACAACAATGTCTTAACTGTACTTATTATAATTACTCTTCACAGTGTTCTCTAGAGAGAGAATACCAAAATAAGGCTAGTTTCTTAACAAATGTCATCCCATTATTGACATCCCAAAAGTTGCATTGTTACCAATGACAATGATTTCAATACTCAATACACTATCAATTGGACTCAGATGCTGTCAGATGCATTTATTAAAACCACTTTTTTTTCACAAACTCCTGTGAAATAATACAAGATATTAGCTTTCCCTTTGTTAGCTCTTTCTTACATACATGGACCCGCTGTCCATTCTGACACATGAAGGCATGTCATGTGTGGCTTTTGTCTACCTTGAAGTACTCTGGTGCTGGTAATTCCACAAATTTTATTATGCAAGAAACAAAGTAGAAGGAATTTCAAACAATGGTGTAAAATTCATCCTGGGAAGGTGATGATCCAACTGACTTCCTACTTAGCTAAATAATTTCGGAAAAGAATTTCAATTGTTTTCTCAACTTGATTTCAAGTGAATACAGAGCTAACAAATCCACAGACCGGTGCTATAAAACCTAAAGCATGCATCCTGATTTACATCATTGTACACAGTGTTTTAGGAAACTAGAGTAAGTGAACTTAAAAGAAAAACAACTTCAAAACACAACTACCTCAGAGAACAAATACTTTAGCATGAGGGCAAACAGATATTTCTAATGAAAGTAGAAATAAGAATCTGGTAACTCCAAATAAGAAGATTTATAACTTGAAAACACTATGTAAATCCAAATAATGTGATTAGGGGTAATAATACTTTCTGAGTTAAAATCGTATCCACAGTTATTGTACAACTTGTAGATTCATTTAATGAATCGCAGGATAGGAAATCCAATCCATAATTTTGTGTTGTGTCCATAAAATATTTACTTAAAAATAATAACAATAAAGTGTATTTTATGATCTCACAATCATTTGCCTTTTGGTTTTAAACAAATCAGCAGAATTTATAACCTTTCTATACATGATAACAAAGCAAGTGTCAAAGAGATGGCTTAAAGAAATCTGTCTTCAAGTGATACTGAAAATGCAATACGGTTTCAGAATGTCTACCATTGTGACCATTTTCTAAGGGTTTTGTCAGATTCAGCACATTGCAACTGAATTTACCAGAAGTTTCTTTTTAGGCTAAACTGAGTCACTGAGAAAAATTATGTAAGTATCGGCAGATAAATAATTATATGCATAATTATATGTTTACTTACAGTCCTCATTGTATATTATTTTTTTTCTTAAATAAAAGCTTAACCAGAAAAGCATAATTATAACCTGCACATTCAAATATTTTTTAAAACATGTCTTTGAAAATAGGCCTTTCATTCGAGAGGAAACGAAATAAGAGGAAACTGAAGACATCTCACTATAAGCTTGTGGCTGAAATTTAATAGAATTCTTAAGTCCAAACTTGTCTTTCATTCATTTAAACAGAGCTTGATCATATGTAGGACTGCATAAAAATTAGCACTTTAATTCACATACAAATTGTGGTTAACAAAAATAAGCATTATTTGTCTGCCAAACATTTAAAGCAGTACATCTTTGTGAATCACAGGACTGTAAGAAAGAGTTCTCTCATCTTCCTTCCCCTGACAAAAAAAACTAGTAAGCAAAGCATATCAGTCCCCAAATGAACTGATTTTTATTAAAAGGAAATATTTTTTTATTTTATTTTTCTTCCCCAGGTAACTGGCTCTCTTCATTCCTTGCTGGGGCTAAATCCACACTTGAATATGTACCCTGTATTAGCATAGATAGCTCACAGCAAAACCCAATCTAGCACTAGGACTTATAGCCTAAATGAAACTAGTACAAAACAAACCCCATTATGGTCTCCTCTACTTAGAAAGGCCTCAATACTTTTTTCTCAGCCAAACGCACGTATATGTGGCTCACTGATGAGTAAGTTTTATAGCAAGTGCAAGGTCTTCACTGAAACAACGAAAAAGCATGTTAAAAGCCATCAACGGCTCCAAATATCCCATATTAAAAGCATTCTATTCTTTTACCCTGATCAAGAAGAGAATGGTTGCTGAGGCAGAGAACAGGCATGTACATTTTGATTCCCTCAGGAAATGTATCATGGAAATGTCTGTAAACTAATTCATGACATATATGTGACATGACCTAGATTAAAAATGTGAGCAAACACTGAGGAAAGATGTTACCAAATTAATAGTCTTGAGCAAGATCTTCACCTTAAACAGATAGTCTGATGATGTAGAGACAGTGTATGTCATTGGGAATAAGTTTTTTTTGAATTGAACTTGAAAATGCTGGTATTATAAATGAACATAGAAGTTTGGCCCCTGCCCCTGAATTACAGCAGGCAGAACAGAGAAGGAAAAACTCAATTTGAGATATTCCTCTCCAGATTAGTATAATCAAGCATATGATTATTATTGGAGGACATGAAGATTTTTTTTTTCCCCCCCAAACAACACACACACACAAATATATGCTCAGAATGCCTAAAAGAAAACTCTGGCACTGCTTGTGGATCACTGTGAAACAGTTCATCAGCAAGCTGAAAGGCAAATTTAGCAAGAATAATACATTTTTTTTTTCAAAAATGTTCAAAATGCTGGGGCTTCAGCCCCAACACAGTAATACTAGGTTAGCTGGACTGAAGAATTTTAAAGAATATTCACTGGAAAAAAAAAAAAAATCACAACCAATCCTAAAGACCTGAAATGCTCATTCCATTATCAGTACCTTCTCCTTATAAGCTTCCTCATAAATATGAAGTTCTCTAGTTGTTGAAACCAATGTCATATTCCAGAGACCGAGTCAAAATGTCTAGTGGGAATACAAAATCACAATAAAAAACACTAAAAGGAAGCAGTCAACAAGCACAGTAAAGTTCTCAGCAACAAGAAATAAGCAGGAAAGTAGAAGTTTAAACAAAATCCCAACAGAATGCCAACTTCAGCTTCACTGGTATTTTATTTGCCTCAAATACCAAAACCTTCTTCTGACAAATTTAGCAGATGGTGTATGACATGGAGAAGATGAATAGAGCACGATTATTCACTGATTCTCACAACACAAGAAACATGGGGAATCACATTCTTTGGCTAAAAAGGAGATGCTTTTTCATATTTTTAATTACATGTGAATTCATTGCAGTGGAATGAACTTCACCTTTCTATAACAGTTACGTAAGATTATGATTGATGTTCAGGATATGAAGGTTGTTCCCAACCTGTTGTCTTACATGTTACACAAACATGTGAAAGTCTGCCTGAGTTCCAAAAGAGATCAGAGAAACTGGAAGAAAAACAGACCAGCTCTATCCATGAGTCACAGAAGGCAAAGTGTGGCATATCAGGGAAGCTTTGTTGTGTAAGCAACCAGTACAAAAATTGACGTCTGGGTCAGAAAATGGAAGGACAGAATGTTACCTGATCTTACCAGAGACTGACAGAAGTCACAGAAGTCTGAAGCCTATAGGTCATCAAGTTCACTTATACCAGCACAAACACTCATTTACTTATATCATCCAGAAAGGCTGCAAATCTATATCCAGTTACAGATGACACACTGAAAGAAATCTGTATTATCCCCCACAGCTAAGCATAGCTCTTGTATATTGTTTCAACACTATGGATACCTGAAACTCAGGCTTATCCCACATTTTTAATCCACAAAAAGAGCCATTCTTTACTGCACTGACTTATTACTTATTACTGCATAAAGTAAATCATCACGAAAAATGAGTAACAGACTTAAGTTAGAAATTCACTAAGCCTTCACAAACACAGCATGTCTACAAAGAAGTTTTTACTATCAAACACAAGGGCAATGATCCTGCTCTACAAAAAATATTGTTTGGGAGCCAAGAATCCTTCTGCATTTCTTCATGCTTTGGACAGCCGAGTTCTGATAACTGGCTTAATTATGGACAAAGGCAACTGGGCATTACTGACATACGGGGAAGGCCTTGGCCATACCGCCTCTTCAGCAGCATGGCCTATTGCACCGGCTGCAGTGTACTTGAGGAATGGAGCTGGGAGGGGAAGCAGGACAATTGGGGGTGTAAATGTTGTCAGGAGGATCTGCACCAGCTACATGCCCACAAAAGATCATTCTACATAAGGCAAGGCCAAATGCTCCTTAGTGCAACTTTAACATTGCTGAGAACAACAACAAAAAAAAGATTTGTACCAAGACAGCTGCAAAATACAGCCATGGGTTGAATTCTTCACCAACAAACATACATGTTCCTAACTCTGATGATTGTTCGGATACACCGCGCAAATACTGACAACATCAAAGGAAAACTTAAATGAGCACTGCTAGAAGATTGCCAAAACATTCAGCTTCCCTACTTTCTTGTACAGAATGGCAGCCTGTTTGATTTTGGTAACTGTATCTTAGCAAAACAGCGCCAGGAGGAGCTCTCATACTTTCAGACTTGGTCATAGCAGCAAATATTACATAAGCTAAGCCAAAATCATAAATTGATGAACTCTGTTAGGTGTTCAGGGTGGTGCTGGTTAATCTAAAAGATTTCACATGTTGAAAATAAATAGAACTAATATAATCAGATTTTTTTTCCAAGAAAAATTTGAAGTAATTTCTTCTAATTTCTTCCTGTAAATTACCTGCATTTTTCATCTTGCAATGCTGTTGTGTTTCTGTTAATGCAGCACTGATGAATCCCAGTCTTAGATCAGACAACTCACAGACACAGAAATACCGGACTCTCTACTAGCATTTATTTAAAAGATAACCCAAAGCCCCAAGGCCTACTTTAGGAGGAAAAAATGAAGGAAGACAAAATGTTTCTAACTTCCACAAGATTATCAAAACTACACAGTTTCTTGTAATCAGCAGCAAAATTTAGAGGGCTGAGTCCTCAGCTAGTTCTGTACACCACTCTTCATCATGGTATGATCTCACTTAATAAAATGAAAATCAGAAACATCTAATGGAAGCAATCAGGTTTTCAGACACATGAAAGTCAACAGGAACTATGTCTGCTTATGCTTAGACTGTCTTTAGTCCATTTTGTGAGTTCCACTACTACCAAATAAGAATCCTACTTACGCAGCATGCGCTGTCGTCAGAAACGTAAACATTGCACCACTGCCGGATGGAATCTGACTCTAGACAGTAATATACGGGTATCTGCTGTGTGTTGGTTGGTAGAGCTCAACTACTATGAACAACTCACATAAAAGCAGACCTGATTGCTTCTCTGTGCAATTTTTATGTATAGCACTCATTAGCACAAAACACTACAAGGTAAAAAGATTTCTGGTTCTTCTTTTTACTAGACCGATTAGGGGTGCAGGGAAGTAGTGCTCATTTTGGAATGCTAGCAGTAAAGACCATTACACTTAGTACTGACACCCTGTATAATTTGAAAAATGATGTGACTTTTGGGTAAACATGAACATGCCATAAAGAAGGTGTTCTTACATTAATTAAAAAAAATCAAGTCTGCAGGCTGGGTAATGAGCCAGAAAAAGGCCTGATTTTTAAAACATGCATTACAAGGCATGAATTATGTCCTTAGTTATTTGAAGGTATTTATTGCCTATATTTTTTTTAAACCAAAAAACAAAGTCTGTCTTCAGAAAGCAAGAAAACACAGAATAGATATACTTGACTACATATTTAAAGCTGCCATTCATAAATTAGTAAATCAGTTTGAGCAACAACATAGTATTTAAATTGCCACATTTATACAGTCATTGATAACTGTTTAGCACACAGAAATCTTTTAACAATCATGGGAACTCTTCTACAGACTTCAATGAGCCTGAGCAGTTGATGGCACTTGCTGAGTAAGAATCAAGTTAAAAACTCAGGGCTTGTTTGTCTGATACAGGTGCACTGTACCACTTCAAAACTGCTTTCAACTGAACCCTCAATGAAGACCTCAGGAGTTGGCCAAATAAGTGGAAATAACATCACTTAAAAAAAAAAAAATCACTAGAAATACCATGAAATTGGATACTACACATTACCATACTCAGAAAGTTGAGAGCCTATTTATTTAATTTGGAAGAGTTTTCAAATAACTGAGAACTAAAGTAATCTATGGTGGGCACAACAACATGCAGGAAATACTGAAGCTGGTGTGTCATATACATTTCACCGTAGCTGTCGAAACAGAACTCATGAACGCATCTGATGAGCCTGTGCTAGATGTGCCAAAATGCATTTTCTCAGTGAATGTTTTTCAAAGTTTGTGCAAAACCAATAAAAATTAAAGTGACAATTTAAAAATTAATTTAGACTCAAAATGAATTTATTTTTACTATACAGGGATAAGACAGAAAAATAGAAAGGATATCATAAAGTACAATTGTTATTTATTAATAGTCTAAAACTCCAGGCAAGTTTGAACTCAAGTATAAGACAGACTGTCTACAATGCTAAAAAATCTAGTTTTATTTTCCAAATAGAAGTTGAAGTCAAGATGTTGGTTATGTTAACAATCACAGATTATTTATACTTTTCACAATCATCATCTTGTAGCAAAATTCTAGCCCTTCATACATCAAAGAGCTCCTCAGTACCCTCGGGTTTCATCAACACATTCTGCCCCACCGGTACCAACAGAGCTAAAACAATTTATATCACATGAGAATCTGACTCAAGACTAAGGTAATGCTGAATTATCATGCTTCCTTGGCTACTGAAAATATACAAATGGTACATTATAAATAGGTTTAACAAAAAGTTCTTTTCCTCTAAGTCACCAAAAGGAAGCATGTCAAGCCTGTGGCAATATGAGGTATAGAAACTCCCACATAGCACAACACAGGGATCAGTTACCGATTCAGATCACAGCACAGCAGGGTCGCTTCCCCTGGACATCTTCAGAAACCCAAGAGGTTACAGTTACTTTCCAAACATTAGCAGCTCTTCAACAAGGCTCTAAAGCCACTGGGCTATTTGACTCATTTTTAAGTTTTATTGTGAACATCTCCATACAGGCAGATATGGCTACAAATGTTGTTGTTTTTTGTGTTTTTTTTTTTTAAATCCATTAAACACTCAACACTTGCATGTGTAGGCTATTTGACAATCACTCTCAATGCACAAATCACTTCCCTTATGTTTGTGGTCACTAGCATTCCTCTACTAATTAAAATTAAAACAAATAAACAAATAAACAACAACAACAAACCACCAGAAACAGGTATATCACTATCTTTACTTACACTTTGTGTTTCCTGTAGGATATATCACGTTACTGATTTTTGCTCTTCATTTGATTTCCCTTTATGATCTCTGTTCACTTGCCCTCTGCCAGAAAACAGAATTAATTCCTGCTGCGTGATATTAGGTAGCTCTCCATGAACTTCTAATTAGTCAAGGAGCTTTGTCTATGTGCAATTCTAGAGACAAAACAATCTTAAAAAAATGTTAGAATTACATACTTAAAAAAAAAAAAATCAGCAAACAGATACATAGTTAGCACTGAGATGCACAAACATCCTTTTGTTGCAAAATGGATCCCATACTTTGCTGTGGAACTAACGGCAGCCTCTCTACCATCTATCAGTCTGCAGTATTACTGTATGCCAGCAGTAGCACCTGAACACACAGATTTCCTAGTTTACAAGTCTCCTAGCCCAACTACATGTTACTGTCATGTACAACATGCAACGTCAGAGATACCGATACAGCCAGCTATAACGGACTGTTACCTGGCAGTGCACAAGTGTAGGCCAAAAGTTAGCACATACACGTTCATACCAGAAATGTAGCACTACTTTGATTTCCTGAAGCAGTTTTCTGGATGGAAAGCCGCAACATGACAACACTAAGCAGTAGATGCCTGCATGGACTTTCTTCCTCGTGCATGTTTCTGAGGAAACAGTCCTACAGTAAGTACAGCAAAAGAGGTGGTGCCCAACACAGCTATGTCATGGGAGCAGAGGTTTACGCTTGCTTTCCTTCACTTGCAAAGAACCTCTCTGCCCACATTCTGAAGCAGCCTAACTTCTGCCTAAATCATCTCAACTAATCATTGCTTTTGAGTATAAACAGAAAAAAGCAACAAATCATAACAATAAACGGCAGACATCTTAAAACAGAACCAGCTTGTCCTATTCTTTGAGTGAGAGGCTCAGTTAAACATACGATCTGCAAATTTTCCATTTCATCAAATCCTGCTAATAGAATTCTCCAATCTGGTAGTAAAAGCTGCAAGTTAGAAAAAGCCAGGGAAACATTTGCTTTGGCACTGGCAGGTTCTCAGATTTTTCCAGTTGGAACAATGATAAATGACTTAACCCTGATCATTTTTCTGAAACCTGATTTTTTTTGTTTGACATTTATTTACAGTTTCTATAAACACTAACACCTATAAAACATGGTTTACTGTTTGATTGCTTGGCGGACAAGCAAGCCTTAAATACATAAATTATGAGCACCTAGTTAATGAGTGACATGACGGACATGAAGTTTTATTTACCATTGGCATGAGCCTTCATATAAAATTAGTGGCATAAGAAAGCCAGGTTTTGTGAATGCACATAGTCATACCTATTCATGGCCTGACTTTTTTTTTTTTTTTTTTTAAAAAAAAAAAGACTTGACATAAGACTGTGGCCTATGTGTAATTTCATTGCCTGGAGCAAGGTTAGGGGAAAGCCGCTCCATCTGGCAATTTCCCTTTGACTGGCACATAGTTAAACAATGATGCAGTTTGACAAATTTCAAACCCTGCTTATGAAAAAATAACATAAACACAATAGTCACTCTGAGTAGATTGTCCACCTGTGCAAGCGGGCATGAAGTGTTAAGTAAAGGCTGCTGGTAATGAATAAAGATGCAGTGCATAGTTGGATTAGGTCGTTCCAAATGTAAATCACTGTCAGATAAAGCACTTGTGTTTACATGTAGCATTAATATTTTGATCAGTATGTTTAAGAGAATTAGCTTCTTAATGCAGATGTTCTCATTTGGACCTTCACACCCATAGCTTCAGCCAACTCCTTTACCATCAGTTATGTCAACATGTCATAAATCTTAGCTGCTTTAACTTCTATTTTAAACAAAGCTTTGTTGTAAAATTTGGAGGCGTGTTTCCTTCGGGTTTTATTTTTGGCAAATTTCTTGTTATTTTGTTGAAAATCTGACACATTAATGTCCAATTAACCATCTTTGAGTATTTTACTGACAAGGATCCCAGCAGCAATCAAATGCCTTTTTATTGTAAGAACCCCCTGCCCCCCCATCCAACCAGCTGTATCCATTATGTGAACAAGAAGTCTTTATAATCTTCATGCACAAACAATAAAGGCATTACATTTAGCGGAAACAGGACATATGTCTCAACAGCTACACACTCTATGCCCTTTCAGACAACATACTGTAAAGATAAATACACACATGCTCAAAAATGGGATACACAGATTCTGATGCAAAATTCATGGATAGGTTTTTTGTTTTTTGTTTTTGTTTTTTAAGCACGAAAAATCTGTTAACTTATGCAAATTATTTTAACACTGGAGCCCTTACTAGGGGAGCTGCTAGGGGACAGGACACCATCAATAAAACCCAGCCCATACCAACACACAAACGGTGCAAAATCTCTCTTCGGTCACTATGACTATGGTGATGGTGTCACTTTATAAACTTCACAAGTTTGTCTTTCGTGAAGTAAACATTACCCTTTTAATTAGTAATTTTGTATTCTCTCAAATTTTACTTGAATTTTGTCAATGCTGAGAAAGAAATGAACTTTTTTTTATGAAAGCATACAATAATATAAATTATAATAAATTATTTTTTTCCAGAAAGAATTATACAGCAAACAAGATAATCTGCAATATATTTTTTTCTGGAATTTTGAAGAAAAAGCAGGAAAGAGAAGAATTTTTGCATTTTAAATGTTTTGTGTTTCATCAAAAAATAATTTGCATACTCCATAATGATCGAGTTCTAAACTTCACTGAAATGATACTATTCAATATAGTTTTCTAACTGCAATTTGTAAACACTTGACAGTGTCCCATCAATATTCTAATACACCACAATCATTGTCAAGAATTAATGCACACTTGTACAGGCATGGTGCTGTCTGGAAGGACCATCTTAACCTTTCTAGATCTTCTGTGCCATCATTGCAATCAAGGTATTGAGGTAAGTTCTTAAACAGTTCCTCTTTTTAATTAATTTATTTTAACAGTTCTGTTGTTTTTCAATATGAACATAAGTGAAATTGCTAACAGCCAAGGTAGCAAGATTTGGCAATAAGAATCTTTAGGTCATACATCGGTCATCATGACAATCATCTCAGAGTTGTGGAATACAGATCCATTGCAAGGAAACAAATTTGTTTTGAACTTAATTTCAGTGGCTGGAAGACGATCAAAGTTTGTGGGCTATGACAGCCTTTTGGATAAAAGGAGGGTGAACAAAAACAAGTACCACATTAAAGATACCATGAAGGAAATTGGTATGATGGGACAAAAGTGCCATTCCCCCTTTGACCCCAGAATGAAAGGAACTTGTTATTGAAAGAAAGACGTAGAAAATGATTTGTTGTCTCAGGGGTGTAATTGTCCTTTTAAGTATTTAAGAACTAATAAAATATATACCTAAAGCAGTGCAAGAAAAGTTGCCATGGATTATTTCCCAGAGAAGGAGGGCTGACACATTTTATAGATCATTTCCTTTGTCTGTCACAGAAGGCGAGAACCAAGAAATAACAAAAAGTTGAAGTCTGAAAAAACTGTCATAAGACTAGAGTCTATCATGCTGGTTGCAAGCTAGCAAAACATTATGCAGCTACCGAACTGAATTCCTGAGCAATTCCACCACCACCTCTGTACTGGCACTACTGCTGCTACCTAGGAGGTGCTTCAAAGAGATTAATGAATAGGACCAAGAAGTTGTAGCGTCAATGATTACATCAGAACTTTCTTCTCACTTTACACTTTAAATATTTATTTGCCTAACAATTTTATTCATCTGCACCTTTGTGTCCACAGATAACCTGGAGCTGTCTCAGGGGGGATGACCTCCTTTTCTGAGTTTAGCAGCTGTTTTCAATGTATTCATTTTTAATAAACATGCAGTTGGAGTGAGCATACTCTTCTAAACATCTAAAGCTGTGGGAGAGACCCCCTTCTTGGCTAGCTGAATGAGCCAAAACTCATTCCCCCAGTGATAAAACTGGAGGATGAGAACCACTTTCTGCTGGCACCAAGTTCTAAATGTATGTTCTTTACACAAGTGCTACATCGTAGTCCGTCACCTGCATTGTATGTGTGGGAAGTTTCTTGTAGTTAAGGTAAATAGTTTAGTATATGGATTTAAATTTGGGTCATCAAGTCACGTAGTGATGCCACTGCCTGTTTGCAGACTGTAGCTCTCAAATCCACTAAATTCTTGATGCGTGCAATGGAAGACACCTTACAGTCAAGAGTGAAGCTGCAGGGAAGTGCCCTGCTGAAAACTTCAGAGGAAGAAAAAGCAAAAGTATGTTTTGACGAGCAGCATGTCTCCTCATGTTTAACTTCAGAATGTCATTTAAAAAATGAATGAAAAGCTGGCTGATCTACTTGGAGACCCTAACAATTAGGAAAGAAAATCAAATCACCTCAAAAACGGTAAACAGTACTCCTCACTCTTTTACTTGAATTCCAGAGATTTATTATTCAAAAAACATTATAAACATTAGAATCTGTCTTTTGCTTTGCAATTACACACACTGTACTCTGCACGAACTGCATGAATTGTCTGCGCTTCAGTGAGAAATCAAACTCAGATGTGTCAAAGTCCTAAATATCATTTTAATTTCCAAAATTATTCTAGCAAACTACAAGACAAAGCTGAAAAATACCTCACTACTCCTTCAAACACTCCATATGCATCTTTCTTCAGATGCTTCCTCAGATACACACTCTTTGATTTTTCTTTTTCTCTCAAGTTCAGGACATCCGCAAAAAAAAAAAAAAAAAAAAAAAAAATTTAAAGCCT
>VXAL01009923.1:257028-270907 GCA_013399475.1 Chauna torquata
TGTACGCTACAGTATGTAGCAGCAGTGGAAGTGAGCCAAGTTTCAGAACCACAGAAACTCAGCTGACAACCAGGGAATTAACTGAACCACTTTCATTGTCTACTGCCTTGTGACAAGCTTCCATTGTAAAATCATGTTATTAGAAATTGTCTTACAGAGTGGTTTAAAAAAAAAAAAAAAAGAGAGAGAACACAAGCATAATTTTTTAGGGCTCACTTAAACAGACTCAGAATGTGGAGGACTCTCCCTCCGCCCCCCTCCAGTAATTGCTATTTAAAGATCATTTGAATGACCTTCTAGTACATCTTAGCCATCTTTTTATTTACTTGTCTGGTAAAACCCAATCCTTCATCAGGCCAAATAGTCAAAGAGATGGAAAATTTAAACCTTTCCAGCTCCTGAAGGAAAGTTTCTCCCAACAGCTGTCTTGCTTTATGAAAGCATGAAGTCAGTACATCCAATCTCATGCTATCAATCACACAGGCTGACATTTCCTGCAAACTGTGTCCACAAGACAAACGGGGAAAGAGAACCTAAAAGGAACAACAAATTGCCAAAAAGCAGATGGAATTATGTGCTCTTGTTTATATTTGGCTGTTCAAATGAGCCTGGTCTAAATGCCTTCCCCTTCAGAATTATAGCACTAAGCAGTCATTTGCATCACTGCTGAAAACACCTGACACTCGTATTAAGAAATATTGGGTTTAATTGCAGTCCATTAAAATGTGGAAATGTCTTCAATGTAGGATTAATGATTTAAGTGAACTGTCGGCTTTTAGAGTATTTTTAGGCCCTCCTCCTGCAGATGCAAACATCCTCTTGCTTCCCCCTCCCCTCCCTGAACTTTTGCAAAAAAGGTCTGCCACATGTTTCTCATCTCCTGGCTTTAGGTAAGTAGCATTTAAAATGACTCTGAACATCAAGCTTCTATGATTTGTGACTTTCAGAAGAGTGTTTGTGTACACAAAGGGATGTTAAATTGTTGTTTTGACTTTAATCTAAATAATTTTCATTTCCCCTTACAGTGAACATTTTCTACACATACCAAAACAGGATTTTGTTTTTGTCAGTTCTTATACGTGCACAAGTATGAAGTTACACACTGGATGGAATGCACTGACCGCTGGTACTCGGTTTATGACTTTACTTACTACACAGTTAGGTTTTGCTCCAGACACAAAACTTGCAGTTGGATTTCAGTTACACTGGCATTTATGTCCACATGCAAGCACACAGAGCAGAACAAGGGTAGCAGCTGCTGTTGCTGACAATCGTAAAATCACAGAAAAATATGTACAGTGCATTGAATACTGTAAACATTATAAATATAAATGCTTTAATTTTTTGCTAAATAAATAAATAAATCTGCTCCTTGAGCTTGTGCTCAAGTAAAGTGCATGCAGAAAGGTAAGTTGCAACTGAGTTGAAACTTGGCTTAAAGCATGGCTGTCCTTTTGGAAAACATGACCATTCAACTTCTTTTAGCATCATTAAGCCCTTTCTTTCAAGTAGGTGGCAGTGTCACAGTTCTACCTCAATAGGCTTAAATAGAGAGCAAAAGAATTTTTGAATATATCTGATCACTTTTCTCCCTCATGCATTTTTCCATGCTGACTACTGCTGCAAATATCATCCTCCATTAATGCTCAGAATCAAGAGTGTTAGTTTCTCAGCAACCATTTTAGTGCTCTCTGGACTGAGTCCCAACACGACTGATACCAATTTCAGATTCCTAAAGACGAAGAAGCAACTGAAGCTAGAGTGCACTCCCCAGGTACCCAACAGAACTTGATCCTGTGTTAGATATTTTCAATGCCATCTTTTTCACCTCTCTGACAGAAGATTATCTCTAATTTCCATCAGTAAGAACAAGTTTCTTAAAGTAGCATGTTCAGTGATAAGACAGCTGGAGATAAGGCCAAATTAAAAAAAAAAAAGAAGAAGAAGAAGAAGATGCATGATTTCCCAAAAGTCACATATTTAGGAAAGGCAAAATTAAGGCCCAAAATAGTAATAATATTTTGTTGTTGTTTAACAGGAACCCTACCCAAACTCTGTCCCAACTCCAAGAAACTCAAATAAGAATGAACATCTAGAGAACACTGAAGGCTTAACAAAGTAAGAGAAGTGAAACTTAAGCAGTCAGAGAGGCCATACTTCTTGGACAGACAACCAGTAAATCACCATCTACATGGACTACATTACCAATCAGAGAAAACTTTTGCAGCAAAGAAAGAAGTAGTACAATCCTTGGGCAATGGGAGTTACAAATCAACAGGAACATAATGGACAGAGAGAGGAGAGCACCTCCACAAGACATTTGTGAAGCAACCACCGCCATCTCAGCCTTCATCTTTGCCAAATAATATGGATAAATGCTCAAGCCCTGCAGACTCAGCCTTTGGCAGAGATGTCCTGCAGACAGCAACCAGTCCTGTAGAAAAGTACTTTAGCTGCTTTAAAAAAGCTCAAGCGTCTGGGATGGTGTAAATCAAATCCTAAAGGAAGATATTTCCTATACAGTTTTTTTTTCTTTCTACAAGATCCATGCCATCCTAAGCTAAGAAAGTGCTATACTTTATTAAAATTCTTTACAGAAGTACTTAAATGTTCAGGTTGTTCTGTTCTTGTTATCAGAGAGCAGTGTCCACCTACCTTTTCCTTGCTTCTGTTTTCAAATTTTTCTGACAAAATGTAGGAGGGGACTAGAGGTTTCCAGATGTCCATAGATTTGGAACCGAACCTCAAAGATACTTGGACATGGAAATTTCAATGAAGTCCACTGGCAACCAATTATTATTTATTAACCACTAAATACGCCTGCAAAACCAGGTCTCACGATCTGGGTCTCCATCTGCTGGTGAAGAGAACTACAATCCAAGACTTAGGGCTATTGTATCTCCACAGTTAACAGGCAGTACATTTGCAGTTGTACTTACTAGACATAACAGAGCACTTAACTCTATCCATGAAAATAGGGTAGAATGTGATTCCTACTGAATAAAGTTACTTTACGATCCAGGACTTGTAGTCTGGACAATGGGTAAAACGTTACTACTATGAAAAGCAACACAAAACTCCAAGCTGCAGGAAGCACAGACTTTTCTTATCAAAACATCCTATCTCTAGCAGAAAGCTTATACTCAAAATTCCAGTTAGAAAATATTTTGACAAGATGCTTGATTAGCATGTTGTTCAGCTCCCTGACCCGTGCACAGGAGTAGCTGGACACTCTCACTGCACCTCACCTGTGACTTTCACACTGACCCTTCCCGCTATTCTTTGTTCTGACCTGCAACGCTATACATGCACCTTTCTAGATAAGTCCTGTCCTTGAAGGATATCCCATTGGACAGAAAAGGTATAAACCAGGGAAGTAAGAGAGACCCATATACGGAGAGAAGACAAAATCTACAGTTTTGTTTTATTTGTTTTTAGAAATGTTGATTAAATCTCTCCTTTCCAATAATATATTCACAAAAAAAAAGAGTAAATTGAAAAAAAGAAATTGTTAGACATGCCCGAACACCTAACTTAGCTGATATAAAAAACAACAAATCCGTTTTAGCACTGTATTTGTTATTGTTATGTAATGCCGACGAACACTGATACATAAACTTAATTGCTCGCTGGTGATGTCATCTCTTTTACCATACATGCACACTCCAGAAGTGTATCCTTATCCCAGCAGTCTTTGGTCCTGCAGAAGCAACTGAAGGGTGCGGAATTAGAAAAAAAAAAAAAAAANGTAAGAGACAGACGTGCATGAGGAGGAAGATAAGATCAACAAAATAAAAATAATAACATGGTATTATGGGAAAGGATACGTGATAAAGGCAGAAGCAACCTTCAAACAACATTGAAAAGGTAGTAGATGGGAGAAAGAGGGAACCATAGGAAAAGTTCAAAAACTGAAGTGGGTGGCACTGCCAGATAAACACTCCATTAAGGTACTGGGAAAGAACAATGAAAGGACAGACTAAATACCAATGAGGTCTTCAATTATGCACACACTCCTTTCGTTTTAATTCATATGACTTCTGTGGCAGAAAGCAGTCTGTTCAGCTGGAGACATACAGATCATAGCAGGCTTTCAAGCAACTCCTGGTTTGGATTTGTTTTTCATCTGGAGTATGCTACTAGAGAGGGAATTTGTCAGCAATATCATACAGGCTGGACTATCACTGATGAAACAGCATAGAGATGACATAAAACCAATGAGTTCATAGTGACATTATTGCAGTACCACAGTCATTATTAGAATCTACCAGGCACAAAGAACAAGAGTTACATTTTCTGCTAATTACAGAAATCAAGAGTACAAGATGCTTAGAAGGGGAGTGTTTTTGACAGGAATTATGGGGCTAATTAATGACATACTGTAATTAAACACCTTTTTACAATCTGTGGACTTAATTCAGCAAAACTGAGCTTCTCTGACCAAAACTATTTGTATAAAACTGATTTAAATTTTGTTAGTCTCTGATGCCCAGGGCTGCACACAGACTGCACTCAGTGCATGGGCTGGGAACAAAAAAATCATGAAGGAAGAAATTTCATGAAGAAACAAAGGAGTTCACAACTCTGGCTGCAAACTTTTACAAATTAATAGGAAATGTATGCTCAATTCAAAAGAATAAACTATTCCTATTAGAAAAAATAATGGATATTCAGAAACTCCTTTTTAGGAAGCTCATTCTTATCTGAACAGTCCAGGTTTCAATAACAGGCAGCTTTAACTTTTTTTATTAATTATTCGTGTAAGAACCTACAAACTAGTCTATACCATGAAAAACACAAGTCCTTTATGCAGTAAAACATATGTAACATTACGTATGTAGACAGTATTAAGTATAAAACTATGCCTTACATAAAGTAGGAAGCAATTTTCAAGACAGAAACCATTTGACAATTCTATTTGAAACTTTCTAATCACAGGAAAGTATTATTATCCCCACATTGCCGTTGTGTCATGACAATTCATTCTAGATTCCAATGCTGTTATGTGTATATGGATTTATAATAGGCATTTAAAGCTCAATTTTGCAAAGCTTCCATCTCTTTTTCCCCAAGCCACAGGATCACACAAGCATGCACTTCACCTTATGTCTACATGCAATCCCAAATAAATGAACAAAAGGAAGCACACAGGCAGACAAAACCAGTTCATTAAAAATTGCCAACAGCTACTCATTGAAAGTGTTCTACAATTTTGAACTGCCTTGGAGATGTGTACCTTAGAATGTGGTTTAGCAGACTGCCATTTCAATATTACACATAGAATCAAACCCACTTTCCTCTTTGTCCATACCTTTAATTCTTTGGGTTTTAAGGATTTTAAGGAATAAGTCAAAAGGAGATGCCAAGATAACCAGCAAAAATATTGTAGCTTATGTGTGAGTCCACAGAAACTGCAATGGAATCATTAGCTTCAACAGGATGACTAGAAAACCACATGCAACACTCTGCACGTATGCCACTGGTTCAATAGATAAGTATTTAAATGACCTGCTAAAGGTATATTGATTTTATCCACACTGAAAGCTCTTCAAATTTATTTTGATTAACTACTTTGTGCAAGTTTATAAGCTTTTTTTTTTTAACTGAAAGGCACAATGAACTATAATCCACTTTGTCTCACTGACTTGTAAAGGCATTTCATATTAACCACACAAGAAAAGTGCTCCAGATTATAGCCTTAGTATCTGAACTACACAATATTTAGAGTCCCTGTGCTCTTTCTGGATTAACAAACTATCAGAATTATTAGACAGCATTAAAGGATAATTTCCTTCATTTTGTAGAGTACAATTATTCAAGCAATTATGCAAGCATAGGAAGCAATTGCTGATAACTTATTTTTTCAGAAATAAGACCCTAAATTTTCAGAAATACCTTCCAATGTAACTGCTGTGAAACCTGAAGAGCAAGAACAGCCACTCTGTAAATACACAGATTTTACAATTTAAATAAATGGTTATTTTTTCCCTATAAAATAAAGTGTTACCTGATGTCTGAAAGCTTCAGATGGCATGATAATTAGGCTTCAATTGCACAAAGAAAGTAACTAGTTTGTACTGGTAATAGCTAAACACTATAATGATTTGTAAATTAAACTGTGCTGTAATTGCTGTAGAGAGTTATACAGTAAGTGGGAGTATGGCAACATCAGGCTTATAAAATAGGGTGACACATTTTGTGTTAGGCTACTTTAGAGACTGCAGCTGCTGCAGAATGAAGCGTGCATTAGCAGCGTTAACCATCGCTGCAGTTCTCCACAAGGAGCACACATCTCACTGTGCCCCACAGCACTTCATCTCCAGTGCAATTGCCTCTAATCTGCACCGGCATAAAGAAATTCAGAAACCATTATCCAGGTTGCTGGCAACGAACTTGAGCTCTGTGGTGAGAATCCCAGCTACTCCCACTGTTCTGTTCTACTTCCTCCTTCCGCATACAATAGGTGAGGTTCAAACCATCAGGGAAGTTCCTTGGTTGCCAAGTCTGGAGGCTAGGACATGGTTAAAACACACACAGCAAAAGGACCTCTGCTGTGGAAACACTTCTGAAACACTCTCCCAACTCTGCACAGAGCTCCGCATGTCTGTGTCTTTTGCCCCACTGTCTCACTTTATCTCCTTTTCTGTTTTCACTGGATACATCAAGTAAATCCTTCTCTTGGCCTACTGCTTTTCCAACTTCCTCTGTCTTCTGTTAATCTTAAATTTAGCACTGATTTATTCCGCTAGTTGGCAATACCTCCTTTCTGGTCGCACACAATCCAGTTCCAACCACCTTCCCACTGAAAGCCACACAGCCATGCATGTGGTCAAGTCAAAGCTCTCTTCCTCATGTTCCAGATCGCCCATTGTGCTTGACCATCAGCATCTTTCTGCTCCTCTCTTTTCTTTCTTTCTTCCTTGGAAAATCATACTTTACAATTTTCTGATCCACTTTAGCTCTCATTTTGTGTCTTCTTGTAGCAACATACCAACACCACTTCATTCCACATTTCCATTACACTCATCCACCAGCATTTTTAAACTAGCTTTCATCCAACAATCCCTCCATTGTCACTATTGTTCTTAAAAGACCATTTGCCCTCTCCCACATCTTATTCTTCTTCTGCTTCCAGTTCACCACCAGCAAGGGGATGACTGAACTGCTAATTTTTCACACACTTCTTATTCTTACTCTTCCCCAACAGAGGTGACAATTTAAGCTCCTTTTCTGAATTTCTTTTTTCAGCCTGTCATGGCAGTCAGCTCTTCTTCAGCACATCCAAAACCCAACTTCTTCTCCCCGCCATCATTATCAAATTCTTATTGTCATGCTGTCCCCACATCACTGCAGCTTCCTCATTTCCCACCTCTCAGATTCTTATCTCCTCAGCCAGATCCCTTGCCTATAAATACCTCCCTCCGTAGCTACAGGCTGCTGGTTCCCATCCCTGCTTTTCCAATGTTTCAATGCTTTTGTTTTGCCTTTGAAATTTCTTCTGGTCCAGCTTCTCATGCACACTTGCCCAGCTTCTCCATTCATGTTCCCTGCACAAGTCATTTACCTGGATCTTTTATTTTATTTTCTCTCCATTTTCACAATTCTCTGCCTTGTACAATCGTCCTCCATGCCTGGATCACCTTTCCTCCTCTCTTTCTAAAGACTCCCTTGTTCTGATTCTGACATCATCAACACTGCAAAACTGTACATTTAAAGGTTCTCAAGAGTTTGCTCTCTTTGCTCTGGTTCTCACTCCACATTCCCCCCAAATTAATTTGCTAATTGTTTCTTTCTTGACTGTATGAAATTGAGTACAGACCAAACCTTTGTTTTACTTCATTTCAAAACACAACCAAGCAAACCCTGGTATTATGAACTTGGTAATGCTAACTATACTTGTTTTTATTCTGAGCATGCTGAATAATTGGAAGCAAAGAATAAAGAAGGGATATTAAAAATTAAATTACATAAGGAATCAAGTATTTTAAGAAAAAAATGGCTAGGCAGAAAATGATTTAGCTGGAGATGATCTAGAAAACAGTGCTACTATTTTGCAAAATTACAGAGTCAGAAGTTCTAATTTACTTAAAGGAATACTTTTTATTTATCTTTATTTTATTAGAATAAGAATCTCTTAGTTGCCAGGTTTTATTCATGAAGTTATTCCTGAAAAGCTTATGCATTGTTTAGATTGTCTGGCCTAATCAATGATAATGTCTCTAATTAAATCAGAATGCTATCATTCAAACATACTTAATTTGGAATATATTATAGATTTAAAAGTGTAAACAATGACAAGGAAATAGTAAGCTTAATACAGCAATTAGAGAAAGGGTTTCATTAAGGGTCACCCGGGCATATGGATTCCATTTCACAGAAAATATCTGCCAAAGCCACGCAGAAGCCACAGGGGTTATTCTGTTACCACAGAATGAGAGTGCATCTGATCTTACAACACTAAAGGAGAAGGAGAGAGTGTAAATATTTGCTCTCTGATGCCAATGGAAAGCTGTCCACTGAAGCCACTACACGTCAGAATAAGAAAAGGAGTCATTTCAAGATGTAAAATTATTTCAGAGGTGGTAACAGATTCCTCTTGGTTATCAAAAGTAGTACTGTGCATCTGCTGCCTGATTATACACCACTGGTGTCAGGAATATGGCTCAGTACTACTTTTACCAGTTCAAATACCTTTTCCCTTCATCTATAGTACTGAGACAGAACACTTGCTGTTCTCAAGGCCACATACTATGTGCAATGACAGAGTGTTGATTTGCTTGTCATTAGAAGTGTTAGAGGGGACTTCATGACAGTATCTTTCTGTAATTCCATCAGATTTCCTTAAATGTAAAAATCCATCAAGAAAATGAAAATTGGAGTCAGATGACACGCTACAGCAATGGTCCCTTTGGACCTCAAAAATACATGAACCTATGAAATTTTCAAAATTCTCTGTTTGCAGGATTGTCCACGTCTGCTAGCAAAAGTTTTAGCTTTTTCATAGTTTATTAAGAACAAACAAACAAACAAAAATCAGGAATAGGGAAGCTATAAAATGTTGCAACTTGTGGCTTCTTTATATAGCAACTGATAGCTCTCTAAAAAAGATTATTGACCCCAAATCAGCTTTCCTACAACCTCTTCCAGACTGGACTTCAGAATTTGCCTTGTTATAGTTACAAACACCTTCTCCTGCTTAACACAGAATAATGAGTTAAAACAAACAAACAAACAAACAAAATGGCGTAGAGATGCATGTCCCACTGGCACTTTTCGACAAAGTAATTCGAAATGTATCATCGCGTGAATTGTAAGACCCCCAGCAGCTGCCCTCCCTGCGAAGCTCCCGGCCCCGGCCCGGCCGCTGCTCTCCGGCGCCCCGCGGTGGGCACGGCGCGCTCCCGCGCCACCCCCGTTTGCGCCGGCGCGCCTCCGGAGCGCTTGGAAACAGGCGCTCTGCAGGGACCACCACTGCCGAGCCCCAGCCCAACCCGTGCGCTGACAGCGACAAGTGGGGAGCCGTAACTAACAGAGGAGGTTCAGATGCATTAAGCAAAATCTGATTTGACATTTTAAATGGAATGAGGATTTGGCCAGCGCTACGATGCTGATGCCCCTTTTCCTTCAAAAAGGACCCTTTTCTCAAGATTGCTAGACCAAAGCTTAGCATTTTATTTGAAAAAGACCTGAGGGCCACCTCACAGTAGGTAACAGCATTAGTTCTGCATTCAGCCACACTCCTGAAAAAAGTTCCATTCAAGCACAGAGATTTACCAGCATCCCGCACCACTGGTATCAGCAGCAAACCAGGACTGTGTACCCTGTTTAACTGTGCAGCTTTCAAAATTCTCCATGCACAGATTCCCTTGGGTCTGGAACCCTTCATTTCCCACACACGAGGAGCCTAACTGCTGAATTCTCTTTAAGTAGTACTAACATTGGTTTGGAAGAGCACTTAAAATGCAATGATACTAGTTCATTAGAGTTTGTGTTTCCAGGATGTTTTGGGATTAGTGGTTAAAAAAAAAAAAAAAATAGTCTCAGAAACAAGCTAGAGCAACTGCTGTGTATTAAAACAGGATGGAAAAAGTTATTCTATTGATGCCAGCTATGTTAGTCCACTAGCTAAATGATTAATGTTGATAATTCCTCTCCAGCAGACTCATTAAACCTGGACTTATTTTTCTTACAGGCCTTTGACATTTCCTACTTTCTTAATATCAGAGGTAATGACAGTGGCGTGATTATATACTTATTCCTTTCCACCTTCAAGCAGTTTTCTTTGGCAAGAGTTACTTTTTAAGCAGAAAACCTGCACACGAGTATTCATTCTTTCCCAAAAACTGTTACAGCTCCATTAGCAACACTAAATGGCAGTGCCTTAGAGGAATGCACAACAACCCCTCTAAAAATTAAATAGGCAAGGTATTCAGAGCAGTACCATGAGAAAGATATTTTCTATAGAACTGCAACATATAATGGTAAGGGGGTTGCTGCCCCTCCCCCCACATTTCTTTTAGATCCTGTTGTCAAAAAATGTCCAAGTTAAACAAAGAAGAAATTACAGAATGAATCTGGAGCTTAGCCTTGAAGAATTAGGTTTCACTCTAATTGAGATCATACGCTGCATGTGCAGTTTTGGCACATAAACCATATTAATCAGAAACTCTTTAATCGTGGATAATTTCTCCTGTGTGTGCCAGATCGGGCATTCTGCTGCTGGCCCAGCTTCTAAGTCTGTTTAAGAGTCCACCTTTGACTTCATAAACACCCGCTTACAAAATTGGGGTCAACTTCCTCCTATAAAGGTATGCTATGCTGGCGCTAAAAAAATTCC
Organism: Chauna torquata; assembly: GCA_013399475.1. Lineage (NCBI taxonomy): Eukaryota > Metazoa > Chordata > Aves > Anseriformes > Anhimidae > Chauna > Chauna torquata. Next base: position 267,866 of record VXAL01009923.1, read on the forward strand.
CTTAATGATTAAATTGCATCTCATATGGAAATAAAAATGTGCGGATTCCAAAGGAGTGACTATTTCTAGTGACTACAATTTATGTTGGAAGTAGCCCTCACTCAAGCCTGTCTATGAAGTACACAACAGATGAAAACCAGGGAAGATGATCCAATAGCCACAGTATGAAATTTGATGACTGCACTGAGCATCATTTAATCTACTGTTATTATACTACTGCAGAGATCCAAGTCCAAAAAGAGTAAACACGACACAAAAATGCTTCTTGCATTCAATTTAAGTTTTAATGGGCAGAGTGAGTGAGTACTAACATGCCCGTATCTACTGGATTTTCATACTTTTGTTTTAGGGATGAAAATGGAACTAGCAAAGCACAGTGAAATGCCCCACATGCATGGATGAAACCCTGTTCCTGCCAAATTAAACTAAACTATGAATTTTGATTCACTACAACTTCAATGGAGTCCACAACCTTGTTCCAAAAGTTTGGCTATGTTTGCAAGAAATCAACGTTAACTGTATTCCTCCTATTGAAAAATACTGTCACATACATCAGTCATACCTTTTATTATTATTGTCAGTATACTTAAAACTTTAATATTCACAATGCATACATAGAATCATAAACCCTAGCTTAGATTTGTCATAATGCGCAAGCAACCTTTTATAATAAATGGATCTTTCCATACATTTCTGCACCTGTAGGTTCAAAATGAGCTTTTGTCCCCAGTGTTACATTTCATATTTAAGCTACTTAACAGTATGACACCCATGAAAGATAAAATTACTACTCCAAAATTACCCTTATATGAATTTTAAAGTAATAACGCAAAACCAACTGCAGCATAACATATAAACTTTTAAAAAGAAAAGAAAAAAATTAAGGGAACTCTCTTTACCCAAGCATACCACTTCCATGAAACATCACACACACACTGCACTAATGTCCATAATTTATTTCAGTGGTGGCTGCTAGACTTTCCATTATAAAATTTCCAGCTTCAGACACCTCTCCTTGTTTCTACAACTTTGTATTAACTAGCTCCAGCCTGCCTTACGCACCTTGTGTCTCTCTACTCCCACACTTCTCTATAGCAAAATTTTGTGTTCTGTGTCTCTCTTTGCACATTATTATCCACCTTCCTCTCTGTTATTTCGTGTAAGAAGGCTATTCCAAATGCTATCTCTTCACCTATCTCAAGGAATTTTTCTAATCTGCCAAAGTTTATCCTTTCCTTCTCTGCCCATAGAAATTAGAATTTCCTATCCCCTCACAAATTTGGTTTATTACAGGTAGGTTCTGTTTCTCAAGGAGAAATTGAAGTTCTCTGTGTTCTTGGCTGAAAAATCAAGGGCTGCAAGCTACCTGCACAAGGGCAGAAGAACTGATAAAACAGAGAGCTTTAGCTCCTACAGTCTCTTTGGATGTTTTGGTTGTGCCTTTTCTTATCTTTATGCTTTTCAGAAAGAGACAATTCTCTGTTTCTTCTGGGTTTTGGATCTTTGTTTGGTTTTATTTCATCCCTTTAGCTCCACAACATTTTCAGCAAGGAGGAAAAGCCAATCATAGGAGTACACTGGGAATTCAAATGTTACCACTAGACAGAGAAGCTGCCTTCTTTGGAACCAAGAGGCCTGTATCACAGAAAGAGACAAAGAAGTAACAAGAGAAACATAAGGAATTGCTCTAATACTATCCACTTATTTTGCTAGCTGCTTCCATGTCTTTATTTAGCTATAATTTTCAGGTGATTTCCACAAGCATTTAGCACATGCATAATTCTGCTCCTTGTCAGGTTTACCATGCACTTCAACAGGAGACACAGACCAATGGTATATGTTTCTAAAAAACAATCAAACTTTTGGTATAATGACAGTCGTGGTTTAACCCAGCAGGCAGCTAAAGACCACACAGCCATTCACTAACTCCCCCCCAGTGGGATGGGGGAGAGACATGAAAAGTGCAAGAACTCATGGGTTGAGATAAGGACAGTTTAATAAAAAAGAAAAATGGAAAGAAAAAAAAAACAACAACAATAACAAAAAGAATAAACAAAGCAAGTGATGCACAATGCGATTACTACCAGCCGACCAATGCTCAGCCAGTCCCTGAGCAATGGCAGCCTCCCCTATCCCAGCCAGCTCGCCCAGTTTTATTGTCCGGCGTGATGCCACATGGTGTGGGACATCCCTTTGGCCAGTCTGGGTCAGCTGTCCTGGCCGCATCCCTCCCAGCTTCTTGTGCAACCCCAGCCTCCTTGCTGGCAGGGTGATATGAGAAACCAAAAGTCCTCAACTGAGTGTAAAGCACTGCTCAGCAACAACTAAAACCTTGGTCTTATCAACATTATTCTCATCCTAAATCCAAAAACCAGCACCATACCAGCTACTATGCAGAAAATTAACTCTATCCTAGCCAAAATGACTTATGAAAACTCCAAATACATATCATATCTTAGAAGGATTTCCAATGATCATATCTTTCTTCTAATTTATATTGCATTGCTCTAAAAGAAATGCAGCAAAATCAAACCCTTACAGGCACCACCAGATGCACAAAATCCACCTCATGTACTTCAGTCATTCTCCCACACCTTCTTCCAAAAAAAGCAAAGCACGCTTTTTTCATGAATAGGAAAATGCTTCTTGTTATAAGCACAGAATATTGTAAACTTTTGAGAAAAAAATGCAATAGTATGAAAAACCGGGAATTAAGGCTTCGATTTTATCATGAGACTTCCTATTAAAACTAAGCCTCTGTCAGATTTTTTTCTAGAGATCACTCTCTCAGGAAGCTGATTTTGCTCCAAGATAACAAAAACAAACAGAAAAGAGACTACTAGGACGGCTACCAGAGAGTTTCAGTCAGTCACCAGTGCATTTTATGAACACAACTAAGTTATATTAAATCAACTTATTTTTAACTGTTGAACTGCATTTCCTTCTGAAGCAGAATTCTCATTATGGCTACATGGAGAAACAAGGAGACTTAGAAGAACTCCTACATACTAAGGAGACTACCACCAGGGAAAAAAAAAAAAA
>VXAL01009923.1:270926-287234 GCA_013399475.1 Chauna torquata
AAAACGCTCTAAACATCTGAAAGTTTCAACATCTTTCAGTGGAAGACAGACTGTGAAGCAACTACCAGAGGCTTTTGTGGTCCTTGCTTGGAATGCAAGAAATTCTGAGGAAAGAGTGCGGGGTTTTCATGCTCTCTTAATGCTTTTATTGATGGTACCAGCCTCCAACTGGAAATAAGCAAGTCTGCTGTTCCAGACAGTTCAAATGTTTCCACAAGGAAATGTGAAAGGAATGAGAACATAAAAATAAATAAATAAATCCTTAAGGATGGCAGAGGATAGAGAGAGAACCACAACAGAATCTGCTCACCCAAGTAACCTGGAAATAGTGCCTTCACCTTTTGCATGCCTCAGATCCTGTTCCAACTACCAGCAGCTTAGAAGATGTCCCCCAGGTAATCGCTTAATGGTAATACCATGGCAGATAGAGCAGAAGCAGAAATTCAGGGAAAAAAAGCAAAGTCAGGACTCAAAATCAAAACCAAATTACCTCATCTTAGTAACAAACTAATGGTGTCTGTCTATACATAGTCTCTTGGCATGCAGAAAAGGTAAGGCAACTAAACACAAAGTCTGAATTACGGAGTTAGTTAGGTGAACAGCATCATGTTTTGCTATTGGCCAAGAACATGAAGATTGATGGTTACCACAGATTATTTGAAACATTAATCCACTAAGTCACAGTAATTTTATTACAGGTTGCAACCCTGAAACCTCTATGCCTTTGTGCAGCCTAGTAAAATTGTGTTGTTTGGTTGGTTTTTGTTTTTCTTAGAGCCAGGAAAAGAGATCCTTTACACCTTTGACAGATGCAGAATTCGTTTTTTAAGTCAGGCCAAGGATCAGGTAGGACTTTAACCAGTACCTTTAATAAAATAGTCTCTAGCCTCCTGAGTTCAGACAAGCTTAATGCTCTAGTGAAGATCAGGCTTCGTTTAAAAGCTGGGGAATGAGTTAGGGAGATATCTGACTATGAATGGATAAGTTTTATAACTGTTGGGAACTGCTGTACTTTACAAGCTTACATTATGACTGTTGAAGTGTATTTTGCATATTTACAAACTCAGTTTCTGCATTTTTTCTTCACTTGCAAGCTTCGTACCTCATTTATTCCAGAATAGTTTTAGCATGACACCGCCCCTTATTAGTCTACTGTAAATCTGATATTTTTTCTAAACTTTAAGAAATTCATTGTGTAAATAACAACAAAACTCAGTCCTTAAACTATCTTATCAAGGAAAAAAGTCTTCTTGCATTGGATCAGCTAATGAAAAATGGTAAAATAAACTTTTTGTTTTTGAACTGGAGAAATGGGAACCAAAGAACAGGAAACTATTGGCCACCTCACCAGATACAACCCATGGAATATTGGCTCTTTATGTCTGCCTTTCAAACTATCATGACTTTTTCTTATCTGTATATCTAAGTATAATAGGAAAAGTGTATAAGATCATTGATTTATGGTGAAATTGACTGTGTGTCAGCACTAGTTATCTTACTATTTCTTTTAGTAACACTTAGCAAAAATGATAATGTAAACCTCCAAAGCATAACAGCACACTAACTATTGGCCATCAAACTTCAGAGTCATATTTCAAAGCTCATCATTCGGAGTCAAAGAGAAACTAGTTGCAGACAGCTGTGCTCATTAGTGATTTCTTAATATTTAATACAAGTAAAAGATAAAGGCTGAAATCTTTGACTCATTGAAATCAATGGAAGTTCTACAGCTGACTTCAGCAGGGCCAACGTATCACTAACAGAATTAGGGAAGCCTTTGTCAATAGATGTAAACTAGTAAAAATGTGTCCTCTGAAAGAATGTTAGCTTCCAAGTCTCTTGTCAGATAATGGCACCATTCACTAGCAAGAATGACATGTTTAATTTGATGGATTGAACATCCTTTAATCCTTCCAGCTATCCATTAAATTGTTTATTCTCAGTGTAAATTGTTCCAGACATAAATTTACACCAGCTAAAGTGCCTATCATTCTGGTTTATGCTCAGCCACAACCACAACTTTTGTATTTTCTGACACACAGCTAGAGATATTCAAAGTAAGTTTATACTGTCTAAATTTTCAATCCTAAAGCAGGCCTAAATTAAAGCTGCATTTTCCAATAAGAGTATTCCAACATTTAGGAAATACAATCTGTTTTTAAAAGGCATGCTTCTTATATTGCACCCCCAAATGCTTGTGTTCTGGAGTCTCCAAATTGGAGGAACTTAGCCAAAAATCTCTTTTAAATGCTTGTATTTGTATCACTCTGGGCTCAGACTAGTGTTCACCAAAGCTAGCATAGATTCGTGACGAGATTATTTGGGGAGGATTTACAATGCTGTCACTTTAATACTAAGTGTCCATTATAAGATAAAAGACAGGCAAACATATTTCCGTAGCACAAACTACTGGAGAGTTTTCTGGAGAAGTCCAAGGACTGGGAATGCTCTTCTTGGCTTCCTCCATCCAATCCATCCAACCTTCCTTAGGCCTCAGTTAACCTTTTTCTTTTGAGTGTATGGAATTTTTGTATGCCCTGTAAAACACAGCATTGGGGGGGTGGGGGTGGGGGTGGGCGTGCAGGCTACACACCTCTACTAAAGTTAGGGCATGAGCTCTCCCTACTGGATTTGAGATTTCAGCTCTGTTATTCTGAGTAGTATACAATGACAATTTTATATCAAATTTCTTCACATTTATTACTCAATATACTTCCAAGAATTTTGTTGTGTTTGTGTTGTTGAGTAGCAGTACGGCAAACCAGAGCGTTAATAGCAAACTACATCACTTTCCTCTTCTCTGAGATAAAACAAGCATAAGAAACAGCAATGACGAACACACTAAATTCACCTCGCATTTTGAGGGCAGTCTCTGATACCTCAAGTCCTCTGTCGCAGTCTGCTGAAGCGCATGACATTTCTTAAATGTCAGATTCAAAAGCACAGTAAGTTTGCTGATCAGTTCAAACAAAATCTACCAGTTAGTGCATTACATCCTTGCATGATAACTATACCACTGACAGTATGAGCCAGCAACAGTTACCAATTAGGACAGCAACTCTATCCCAACTATAGACTAAACTTTTATGGCACAAATCCCAGATTCAGCTCCTGGCAGCTGAAAATGGCAGAAGTTCTATGGAAAACCTGGGTAGCAGAAAGCCCAAGTGTCCTTTGAGTTCTGCTCCTTATTTGCTTTCCTTCTTATGTCTCACTCACCCAGCACCTTGTTTCCCAGCTTCCCAATCACCAAACAGCCTGCATGATTCACAGTCTCTACCAGGCAGAGGGCTACTGAGTCTAAAGGAACCGTTTTTGTGTTAAAGGCAGTGATGCTTTGCAATCTTGACTGTCTGGAAGGTACTGGTTTACAGCAGTCTTAAGAGGAAACAGACCTTCGTGGGTTACTGATGATTATCACTGAAATATTCATCACAGTAGCTGCAAAATGCTCATCTGAGTGCCAGCTTTTTGTATTGAAGCATGTTTTTGTCAGTAAATCTGCTTTGGAAGTGTGCTGACAGTTTTCAGCTCAAAATACACTAATAAAAGGTAGAAGTGTATTTTATTAAACTTAAAATCCAACTCACATTTTGAATTATATGTGGAAGTTCAGTTGTTACTTCATATGGAGACCTACTTCACTGTTTTTTCATCCAGAACTCTGATTTTCAGTCCTTTTATTTCCATTATTGACACAAAGCAAGGATTAGGACCTAAATTAGCAAAAGAATTGCAGTGCATCACTTTATAGCATTTTGGGGTTAGCTGCATTTCAGATTTTTTTCCTTTTTATGAAATGGTTCATTGTTTGGGAACATGTTTTGACTAAGCATCAGGAATCACACCTTCCTTACTATTTATCGTTTCTACTAATGTGCAGCCTAGCAATCCAGTTAAGGGCAATTTATTTTCCTACTACACTTCCATTATTTGATAGGGAAGTAATTTTTTATTTAATAAAGACTTGATTATTTTCTAGTTTGGGGATATGTCTTTTTAAAATATACTGTCACATTATGCAAGGCTTTGGAAAGAAAACATTACTCTGATACACAATTTTAGCAAAGCCTGTAATTTTCTATATCCCTTTTCCCTCAATTCTCTTTAAAAAAGCAGTGAAGATGTTTACATTTAAATTTGATCTTCCTTTAGGATTTTTCTGACTCCATCTTTATTAGCTCCCTCCTAAAAATAGCGTACCTATACCTGTAAGATATCAAACAGGTCTTTTTCCAAGAGAACTGCAGAGTTAGGAAAGTAAATTTGACTTTAAAATTTTCATAGTTTTCAAACAAACACCAGGAGGAACAAAATATGAAGTGGCACCTAAAAGTTGGAACTAATATAAAGCATCATTTGCTGTTTAAAATTCTGATTCTGCAAATGGACATGCATGTGCTTAACCATGAGACCATCATTGTTTTAAGAGACAACAAATATTCTCAAAATCCAACTGACTTTAAAAAAAAAAAAAAGCCTAATCCAAATACTTTAGCAGTCAAAGCTGATGACAATAACGGCACATTAGTACTGCCTTATTCAATTCATGCATTTGAAACAAATGAAGACGTTACTCCTTACAGATCAAGGTTCAGTACATGCCAGAACATTTGGTATAATTTAAATACAGCTATTAACACCTCTGTAGAATGAGCATTCATTTTCCAGACTAATCTCCTACTAGTCTCATTCTCCACTATATTAAATAACCACAACTGCATGGCATTTTAGCATCTTAAAAAATGTTTAATCCTTATTTTTTAAGTTATCTCATCATTGTGGCTCTCTGGAATGTTATCAAGCAATGGAGATATCCTGACTAATGCAGTGTAGTTGCTTCTAACTAGCTGTAACTTTCATGTTAATAAAAGAAAAGGCTACCAAAAACACTTGATTTAAATAAATTTGCAAAACTGATAGAAATCATACAACTTTTCTTAAACATCTCTTTTAAGTGGTAAATGCAGTCCAGATTAATCTGGGGAATGAACATATATTTAAAAATACAGCCCTCCAATTTTGTTTTTTATCATCAGCACACAAGAGTTCACCTGGAACACATACAGCCATTTTGACATAAAACACTAAACTTTCAGGAGCTCCAGGAATCAAAAATAGACAGTAAATTAGGAAGTGACTTTCCCACTCTAATTTTTTCTTCCAGATATTGCATATTTTTGCTGTCAAAGTTATCAAATTGCTTTTCAGATACTTACATGATCATGGATAACAATATATAGTGTAGCTATATACAAGAATATATAGTATATACATTAAATATATGTATAGTAATTCTATAGCAGAATTACCAATGGACTTGTGTGACAAGCTGCTTTTTTTATCTGAAGAACTTTTAAAGACAAACTGGGAGAAACGTCAGGCATGAGGATTAGCAATGCATAATCCAGCAGTAAAGATGGCAACAGCTGCTAGAATCCCCAAAAAAGAATATTTGCATATGAAAGCAGTATTCTGGAAGAGAAACTCATTACTGGATCTACTCACTTTCAATGTTTTATGTTCTTTCTTTTTTTTTTGTAAAAAACTTATTTTATATACATACCGTTCACTGTTTTTATAATCCCAGCCAATGATGCATAGAAATGATGTATAGAAATGTTTCAGAATGTTTCCTTCAGGTTGGCACCCATGGAAGTCGTGGCTCTGAGGAAACTCAAAAATGCAAAGTGAATTGTAGTTGGACCTGCTAATCTTTGTCCAATCTGGGGACAGAAACATGACAAACCAGGAACTGTCAGATCTTTTTACCTCCACAATATGAAATCCAAAAATTAATTAATGTTCTCCCAAACTCAGGGCCCGAAATGACAATAAGTTTGGACAGTTCATTGGACTCGCACTAAGTTTCCAGTGCATATTCACATCGGTTGTTGCACATAGCCGTACAGAGAAAGAAGTGTTACTGTAGTGAAGCCAGATCTTCTCACAGTAGTATGATGTTACAGACCTGGGCAGACTTCCAAGGCTTTGGAGTACTGGGTTTGGTTGGGAAATGCTTCCAAAAACCAGAAGCTTATCTGAAACTCATCCAGGTCACTCTATGACAGTCAGAAATGTTTGGCATTACATCTGCAGCTCTTGGGCCTCTGGTACCTGGTGCCATGCTGCAACATCAGTGCTCCACCTGAGCGTGTATTTGCAGTTCCAGTGAGGGGCATAGCTCCACAATGTTAACACAAGGAAGTTTACCACAAATTACACAGCATCTCTGAACTACCCTCTCTGCAAAGCCTTTTCCACAAGTCTAGATCATGAATTACAAGCACGTAGTGCTAGCCCACTGTATGTTACAAAAGGGCTCGGATGGGGAACTCACAATGAGTAACTTAATGTAAGTGGACAGTTCTAGGATTCGCGTGGTGCTTCTTTGTCCACGTGACAGTGCTATTCTATACAGAGACAGCAGTACAATCCTTACATAGATTCTACCTTTACACTGACCACTCTAAGGGTAAATGCAAATACCAACCAAGAGCAAGAACTTCTGTAAAAGAATTCAGGCTGTAACCTCTAAATGTTCTGTGCTGGTTTGGTTTCACATCTCTGGTCCTGCTGAACTACTACCCTACCTCTGAAAGCACAGAAGAAAGAGAGCTGCTAATCATCAATTAAAATACAGCATGGAAGAAGTCACAAGTTAAGCAACAAAGCATATCCCAAGCGGGACTGTAGCACATGATTAAAAGGACTGCGGCACACATACGTTCTCAGTGGACATTTTCCAGCTAGGAGAGAAGTAAAACCTGAGCCTGAGACTTGTAAGTTTAGACATACTTGCTAGGTGGGCTTTGCATGTTTTCAAGAGTAGTTCAAGAGTCTGCTTACGGACAAACAACACAATATTTATTACTGCAGTGAAGCTCACATCCAAAAGATGAACAAATATTTCATCCAAAGAATTTATTAGTTTAGTAGCTAGTTCTGCAAACTCACCAAGAAGTCCCGCAAACAGATCCTTTTTATGAGTTTGTTCATTCTTTCCTGTGCGTAACACCTCAGATATATCCACATAACAAGCTAAAGTAGAGATGGACCTACAAGAAATCTGTATATTTTAACTGTTGGAAAAAATCAACTTCTGACTGTGACTGCCAAAGTATTCAAGAGCTCTACTAAGCAGTTCTGGGTGTTACTGAACTTTCATAGAAATCATTCTGATGCATCCAGATTTCTCTCTGCTTAGCTCAACCTAGATAAATTCAGAGTTGCACAATTTTGTCAGTACACTGCTTTTCTTTCAATGGGACACACTGGCATACCCACTAACTGAATAAAATTCTAAAGTAACATCAGCTCCTTTGAGCAAAGCAGAAAGATTATTTGTATTTCAGACGCTTTCCATATTTCAAGGAAGCAACGTCCCACAGCAAAAGTGTACCTTATCATGAGCACAAGAACTGAGCAGAGTTAATGCTTTATGGTTGTTACCTAAGCATATGTCAACTGACTTTTAAACTTGGATATTTTACAAAAAATGTTTGTAAAGAAATATTATTTGCCTACCTGTTGCAAACTTCTACATAGGATACAACATAGATATTTCTGTAACTCTTATTACAGTGACTGATGTTCATCTACACTGCCCCTTTTGGGCAGATGCAGCAATGGTCCAATTGCGAGGATGGACTGCTGAGGGTCCTTGGCTGCTGGAGCAGGGTGTGGGGCCAAAGGCTGCAGATGCAGCTGTCTGTTCTGCCTGGCCAGGCAGTGTTTGTATCTCCCTACTGTGCCATGCTATCAGGGCCAGATTCTGAGCAAGACACAGCCTAGTTTTGAGGGGCACATACTGACATTGTGAGAGGTGCGCTTCCCTTAGCCCAGACATTTCTGAAGCACTTCTTGTAGAAGCTAGTGCCCAGAGCCTAGAAGAGGTTGATCCATTCATCATAGCCAGCAGCATGAGGGGGCTTTCCTTTCTTACCAGAGGGAGAAGAGTTCTAGAGAGGAAGGATAAAAGGCCCTACACATTACCACTACAATTAAACTTTGCTTCCAGAGACAATCCTTAGCTCAATGTCTATATTTAGGTGTCTGACAAAATTACTAATTACTTTTAATATTTTATCTATCCATTTCTTCTGTATTTTCCATTTATCCCATTTATCTTCATACTTCAATAAGCTATAATTACATTTAGTTTTTATATATATTTATAACAGCTGTTGGGTTCATTGTGGCTGGCATGTCAGAAGGCCAGATCTCAATACTACATTCCAGATTTTAGCATTGGAAGAAAAGAAATGAAAGCCCAAGATTCAGACAGAATTGAGGCTTGTTTTTTTTTTTTTTTTTCTTAAAGCAGTCCATGGTTCAGCTGAGGTTATGAGCAGTATACCCTCATACCATATATGAATTAAGCCTAAATATAACTGTATATTTACTCTTAGCTTCTTATCTCAAATTCTGTTATCAAGTCCATATAGAATTTCCTTTCCTAGCTCTAGTTGCTGAGATCCTCCACGAACAGCCATGTGGCTTCTCACTTCCTCCAAGTCTAATAATTACAACACATACATGGCTAGGTTTGTTTGCTGTGCTAGCTCATTTAATTTTACCTGATCATTGCCAAATCAAACAGCATTTTTACTCACACAAAGTTAAAAGAGTGACATGAATGAAAGAGGAAAAAAACAGTTTTACTCACTTTGGCTTTGCATTTTACTTAAGGCTTATATTTTTGCAGAGTTTTGCATGTTTAGCAGTGATTTTACTTTTAGACTATCTCAGAACAAGACTCTCTCAATGCAGTTTGAAATAGAAGCAAAAAAAAAATCATTGAAGAAATTTGTTCTTTCATTGAAGGGAAACATTTCTGAAATCATATTGTTAACAAGAGATGACTCAGAGAACTTACTTCATTCCTAAATATTTGGGAGGGAGGACTGGGAAACGTATTTCACATTTACCAGACACTTCAGTGATTATTCAGCACAGGCAGTACATAAAAACCAGAAAAACAAAATCAGTAAATCATCTCCACTATGACTGGCACCACTTCAGCAGACTAGATCAATTCTTGGAAAGACAGTAGGGCTTATAAACTCAGTTGTACACCCTTGGAGCTAAGATTTATGGAGAGAGCCTGCAAGCCACCTACTTCTAGTGCCTTCAGTATCAACACTGGAGAATAGAGAATCAATTCCAAAACCACAGCATCATGTTTACACACAGAATACTGCTCATGTCACGTTCAGGAGACTAGCTTCAAATTGCTTCATCACCATCACATATACAATCTGGGATTTTAATTTAATTTGCAGTATGCATATACACTCTCCTGTACATCTCAGAAGAAATCATCTGCTGTACTAACATGGAAGCAAAGCATGCTTGTCCTAAATTCACAAAATGTAATTAATTATTACAAACAAATGTTCTCCTCTTGCCTTTTCTTGGCAGAATGCATCCAAGCACCTGGAGAACGGGTGCTCCTGCTTTCTACCTAACTGTTGTAGTAGAGCATGGGCTTTGGAGAATGACAAAGTACCTCACCTTTTTGTTATGTTCCAGTAGTAACCCAGGTTTTCATGGATTTCTACTGTAGTTCAATGAACTTGTCCTTGAGGCAAAATCATGCCCAATCTGGCCTTGTCATTTTCATCATTTCAGGAATTGTATCATCATAAAAGGTCAGTTCTCACACAGACTAATCTTTTAAACAGTTCCCTGAGGCATTAATGTTTCTCGTGGGCTGTTAAATACTTGGAACACAACCCAACATATGGTCATTAGTAACAGGTGATGACCAGATATGCCTGGGTACATGAAAGTTCCCATATTATCCTCCGGAAAATACCGTACTGTGTGTTAAGTAGTACTATTTGCAGTGCTTTCTCCCAGGCTTTTTTCTTCTTTGCATACTCCTCTCTTTAAAGCTCCAAAGAGTGATTGTTGGGGGTAAACCAAATCCAAATCCATACTTTGTTCAGAAAGCTTACTGTCTGATGACTGAAGTAGTTCTTAGCATGAGAATAATAGTACTATTCTCAGTATTACTGTACCCACTCTTTAAAAATAATTATTTTAGGAAGAAAACAAATTCTTGTCAAAATACAACTTAAAACTGAAAACCAGGAATTGTATACCAAAGCAACATTGGATTTTAACATTTGTATCTTGGTACGGTAATTAAAACTATAGTAAGAATATGCAAGACATTCAAAAGCACAAGGAAAATAATTCCTCTTCCGCTTAAAGCAAGCACTTCATAGTAATGACTGTCATATTTACTTATTTTAAAGTGAAGCAAGATAGATTTTTGTCTTGCATGGATAAAAATAAAATGCTATGTATTTCAATCTCGCATTCACACTGAGTGACATATTTCTAAAACTGGGAAGATATTTTTTTGTTCTATCACTGATAATGTCTAGAAAATACACTTCTTAAAAACTGCTTGTTCTGGAAGTTAATAATAAGCATGAGTTGATTTAGAAATCTGCTTATATTCTGGTAGGGAAACTTGGCAATATTTTGTACTGAAAAGCATATTAATATTGGCAAAGTGATAATCAGCTTTTACGAGAATCCAAATGCTGGCTCTGTACTGAAAGAGATTAAGTGAGATGAATTAGGAGGTACATCAAATAAGTACTCATAGGCATTATCAAGTTAATTCGCTTGATAAGAGCATCCTTTCTAGCACTGGTACAATTGCCTCAAAACTGCTGCTGAGGAGGCCATCAAAAGCTGCCTAGATGAATCCGCATCTTTCTGCGGATTGACAAGATTTGTCGGCATCCTGCAGAAAAACAAGACGTGCAAAGAGGAAGCTGGAGATCATGGAAAACACATGGCACAGTGCTGATCCATAAACCCACATCCCACCTGAAAGACGTAAGGGATACATTACTACTTCTCCCAGTAGTCAACAATAGCAGACAAAGTAATAAATTCCTTGGTCCCATGCAGAAGGACAAGAAAGGATTTTATTTTCTTACAAAGTCCTTCTACTAAGGCAAAGGAACCTGATCTTGGCGCTGTATTTTCCCAGATTTCTCCCTGTTTTTTCACTGCTCAGACCTACATCTCTAAGCAAGGTGTAAAGTATTACAACTAAGCCTGAGGGTGCATGAGGATTTGGTGTCTGGGGGTAATACTCCAATAACATACATTTAATAAATCCCAAGGTGATCTTTCCCAATTTCTGGTGTTCTTGACGACACAGGTCCGTACGGTAGCCCATGTACCATCCCTTGCTTGAGGCAGCTTAAGAATCCAAACACAATGATCTCATTGACCATGGAAGGCAGAAAGTCTGGCTCTCTCATCCACACCAATTAAGAAGAGGTCTCATGACAACCTGGGTCTGATTTCACAAGTCTTTTGCACTCAGAACTTCAGGTAAAATCAGTGGTAGCTAAGGTAACTCAGCATTTTTTACGTACAGCTTTCCTGTAGAGATTTATAGCAACCATTTCCTTGCATCTCTCTGCACTTTTCCCAATAGTTTTTATACTCCCTGGAGGGGGGGGGAAAAAAAGTCAATCATTCTTCCTTTTTGTTTTGTTTTTGTTTTTTTTTTTTGTTTTATTGGAATCTTCTTCATGGTATCTCAAGTGATAAGAACATTGCAAAAAGCAGAATTATAGTTTTTATTTATATGAAAACTACTTCAATGTGCCTACAATTTTAAATGATGGGTTAAACTGAAAATGCATGATCCTGAAAATAAATTTAAAAAAAAAAAAAGAATATTGTGAATATTCCATTGACTGTTCATCCTACCAGTTTGGTGTGAAATACCATACTGATACAAAATTTACCCCCCTCTGTTTTTATCTTGGGGTGTTTTTTTCTTTTTTTGGGAGGAAGGGGGTGTGTGATTTGGGTGCTTTTCAGTTTCTTTCTTTCTTTCTTTTTTTTTAAATGAGCTACCTACATGTAACTCAGAAATAGAATCTAGGCCAATTCTTCTGCTGTCTTTGGTAATCTTTACTCTAAAATTTTTGTCTTTATTCTTGCTGAGGTTTTTGTCATCCCCAGCATACATTTCATGCTCTGTTCTCCAGGAACACTGACTGCAGAACTGCAGTTCTGCAAGTAGGACATGGTCTCTGTAATCTTTACTTCTAACACAAGACAAATTTCTATACGTCACCTGACACGGTATGTGATTAGAATAGTCCTATTCACTCTTACAATAAGTCTGAATAACACAATTGCCTGTTAAATTACTCCCTTACGACAAGAAGTAAGTTCCCCAGGAGCTTCAAACACTGTTTATTAAACTCTTAAAACTTTCATTAATATTATTGACATTAGACCATCAGATCATGTGCAAACTCAAGTTACAAAGCAGCAACTGAAAACTAATGCTAGATAACCTTCTCTGCAGAAACAAACATATGTATGCTAGGGAATCAGAAGACAGAAGCCCCGAGCTGCCAGTCCAAACTCCCATGGCGCTTCTGCCATGTGAAAAGGTTACGATTCATAGCCATGCGGCTGTAACACAAATAACTTTGCCTCAGCATAGCAACTGAAGTGAATGAAAGCCTCTATGTATGTGCGGGGAACATAAATGTGATATTAATTATTAATTTTGACAAGTCTGAATACCTTAATAATGTATTATTTTAAGCTGCAGGCTTCTTAGAAAGCTATTGAAGCTAAAATGAGCTGACTTTGCGGCTTGGACTCTCATTCCTCAGCATATACCAAAATGCACTGTGACAACAAAATAGGCTGTGACAGACTTTGGCGAGAGCAATCTTGTTTTGTGTATTTAATAAAGGGTTGATAAATACAATGTTTAAATTGCAAGGCTTGGAATTTATCGGCCAGAAAACACTGTGTGTTAACCAACCTGTCAAGACACACAAGGCACTTTAAATTAATACTTGCACAAACTGACTCATTTTTTGATTTCCTCCTACTTTAGTACTTTTTAGTAGCATGATACAGGTGCAGGTGACACTATTTCTTTAAAAAAAATGTAGTATTTGTGCAGCAAAATGTACCATGTACTAATCCTACTTGACTCTGCAGACTTCATTAAGTGGCAACTATGTTAGATTTCTACCATGTGGAAGACTCAGGGAAGCTCCACTTTTGACACCACCTGCAAGCACCACTTTAAAGCACTTCTTACCTACAAATCCCAGAGCATTTTACACATTAATCAGAGAAAACTTCATAACATTCCCACAAGTTACATATTATTATCTTTAGTAAGCAGATTAGACAAAAAGAGGATTCATGAACTTAGGCATAAAAAAGTTCTCCAATGCTCCCTCTCACAGTGCAATTCATTGTACTTCCCTGCAAGGTCAGCTGTTAGTTAAAACTGTAGGCTTTATCTGAAACTGGCGGGGAGTTGAAAGTCAAGAACTAAATATAGCACTGAAGTAGTAATGGACATATTTTAAAACTGAAATCAAGTTGGTTTTTTTTCCCATCATCCTATACAATTATAGAAATTTTTGCAAATTTGATTAATCACACTTTTTCATGTTATAATTTCTAATATCACCACAGATGAACTAGGAAGCTCTCTTATCTCCAAGAACTGTCACAATATTGCCTGTTTTCTTTTACTTTGAGTGTCATGGTAATTAGTTTTTAGGTTTTTGGTTTTGTTTTTTATGTTTTGCATACAGTGAAGCTGAGACTGAAGTTTCTAACCTTCAGTGCTACAGAGTGAACAGTAAAAGTACAGAGAAGTTTTAAAAACACAGCCCAAATAAACATCACAAGCAAAGCAATTATCATTTCATTAAACTCTGTGATTCTTTTCAAGCAGTTTCACAATTCCTGGAGGCTTGGCTCCTGATTTTGAAACAGGATTGACAGTTTTATAACCAACAGGAAATACAATCGGGTAACATGTACCAAGTCATGCAGTTCAGAAATTCAAGCCCAGATTCATAGAGATGTTTTCATGAACTTGATATCTGACTAGAAATGGAGAGAGAGATTTGGGGTTGGAGGAAACGGAAGGAAAAACATATTCTCTTCCTTCTTAATTCTACCATTGCCACAAAATAACCCCCCCAAAAAACCAAAACAAAACAAAACAAAAAAACCCCAACCACCAGACTCAAGTTGGTCAACAACCTAATGAAGCCTGGTTTCCTGTGGGTTTATGTACTACATTCTTCTGCAACTCTAATTTGCCCCAGTTTCAATACAACCAGTGCTTCCCAGCAAGTCCCCTAAATCCCCCCACAGAAGCCTCAACTCCCTTCCATCTTCTAGCTGTGAGGAGGTAAGAGGCAGCATGTAACACAGCCGGTTCCGAGTAAGGCACACATTGACTAACCAAGCAATAAATACAGGGCCACTGCCCAACCAGAAAGCCAACAAAACAGATAGTCCTCAAGTACACATCAGTGTCCTTACTGGGGAGGAAGCCTCCAATCTCTTCCATCCAATATCCATCTTCATGCAACTTAAATGATCCTAGTATTTCTGAGACCTTTGTGCCACTATCAAATTTTGCTGACTGTGGCTAATAGTTTCTCAAAAGGTACTGGAACTGGCATGCAGTAGAAAGACTGATAAACAGTGTGTTCATGTAGGTCTTGTTTCCATAGAAAACAGATTGAAAAATCAGAAATCAGCAAATTCTCATTGCAGCAAACAGGGATTTTGGAAGGAACTCAAACTTTCATCAAATTGTTTGTTGCCAAGGCCAAAAACTAGGCCCACCTACAAATTAAATAATACCCTCACAGACAAGTGCCCCATAACTTTCCCCTCATTTCCTTAATTCTTTGTTTTCTCAGCAGTTGCCCTTAAAACCTTAACAGCGGTGTAAAACTTTATTAAGATGACAAGGACCCTTTTCTTCTGCATAAACAAGGAGCTCAAAACTAAGGATACATACAAATTCAACATCCCTTTTGTTCCAGTAACCAAACAATAAAGATCTTGCTATAAGCAGGCTCCTGACACAGCTGGATATGCTACACAAACGCACAGTCAGCAGTTCACCTGATGGGAGCTCACAGAGCTGACTCTCAGAACCACCTATTTATTTTCTCCTCCACCTACTCTTCCACATAAATTTCCAGTCCCACAAGAAATTAGCAACATAAAAAAAGGAGAAGAAATTCAAGTTATGTCCCAATTTTGGTCCTTAGGTGAAAGTTTAGTTTGGATGATTCTGAAAAGATTATTTAGAAGACGTTAGAAAAGTTTAGAAAAATGTTTAGAAAAGCCATTTCCCATGCCTACAATAGGAAAGAAAGATAACAGAACTGAACTGGGCATTATCTTTCTTCATGGGTGGTAGCCATACCACCAGGGTGTGGCAAACTAGTATGAAATTCAGACATGGTACACACAGGTGTACAAGCACACACACCTACTGTAAAGCCCGTAAGACAAGGGGGTGAGAGTTGGCATTGTGAAGAGGAAGAGGAAGAGACAACAAGACGAAAATAACCTGGACATTTCTGAGAGGCTCTCTTCCCTCTCCTCAGTCTGTCAGGTCCTCAGGAGTAGCTAAGGCAGACTAAATAGTACCCAAAGAAGTAAATGAAACAAACCTTTTGCTTCTCCCATTACTACTAGTAATCAAGGGCAGAGAGGAGGAGGGTAGGTAAAGTAAAGTACCATGCTATGTTTCTGTGATTTAAAGAGGTAAAAAGAACATTAAGAGGGTGGCAGCTTTAGTATTGCTTTTAAGACAGCCAGAGTCCTGAATGCACAGCACTCCTAATTCAACCCACTCTCATGGTCTGTGACCGCCTTCTCAGTCCATGCAGCTCCATGGCTTTTATCTTCAACTCCACTATTCCCTAGCTTCATTTCAGAAAATGTGATCTTGATAATGAAAACAGTTCCGAATTAGGCCAACATTTCAGTAAGTCTCTAAAAGACCCAGAAGTCCCATTTGCACAAATGATCATCTCTAACAATCTTATTAGCTCATTTACATGTAAGGCAGCGAGACTCCTTGGCTACTATAAGCAACCTACCCACAGAAGCAGAGTTTTGCATCATTTATTATTTACTCCTTTACTTCTTAAATTAGTCCACTCTTATAGCTAGACAAGACCTGGTTTAAAACTTCCTCCCACAATTCCACATTACACTTCAGCCTACACTTGCTGATTAACCGTAAATCTAGTGGCAACTCAACTATGTTTAGAGATAATCACACTTCTCTAACTGATGCAGACACTGCTCTTCTCCCTGCTACATAAAAACTAAGGACCCTATTCTGCCAAAAAGAAAAACAAAACAAAAAAAACACATGAATATCACTTGACTTGCAGGGAGCTGCAGTCAACAGGTATCAACCTATGCATTATGAAAGACAAGAGAGGCAAAAAA
>VXAL01009923.1:287270-301390 GCA_013399475.1 Chauna torquata
AAATTACCTGACAGTATCAGAAGATTGACACAATATTTATGTCCCATAAATCCTATTTAAGCTCCCTGGATTTTGGCAGCAGACAGACCCATCATTTTAAAATGATGCAAATTATTCACCATTCTCTCTAGCTTTGCAAATAGTCTGTTTCAAGACAAAAATATGTGGAGTTCTGTCAGTCTAATTCCCAGAAGACGCATTCAGAAGTCTAGGTAATAATAATATACCAGCTAACCTGTGTGCGCATGTATATCTCATTTTCTGTACCTATTTCCCAGTCCCGCTGAATAATGAGTATAAAATGAAAAGAACAGTTGAAACTCGAGCTGTTAAGACATGAAAATACCATTTCTTAAAGAAAATAAAAGTATCTTTCCAAGTACTCACAATAAGCATTAATTCTCAAATTATATGAAACAATAAGAAGAGCATTCATTTAGGTACAATTATCAGAATCTCCTACACAGTAGTTTTCATTAAGCCTAATATTAATTGGATATTACCTAATATTACCCATTAAACTTATTATGCAATAAATATTACCCAACCCTTCATTATTGAAGCAGAGCTAGCTCCAAATCTCATCCTAAATCCTGTAAAGGCAAGAATCTTGATCATCTTCTACAAACCACTGATAGCCTCAAGTCTGTAAAACACATACTTAAACTTTATTCAGCCAAGCCCTGAAGCACGTGCATAATTCTTAGCCCTGGTGAAGTCCCAGAACTTTAGAGCATGCTTTTAAAACAGGATTTTTGCCAAAGTAAAGGCTGAGATTTAACAGGAACAAAGCAACCTAAAATTTAAGCAAATGCCTAAAAATAGCTGTTTCTTTTGTGAGGAACAGTATTGTCGACTTCTTCCTGTGTGTTCAATTAATCAAAAAAATCCTTTTAAGCAAGGATTAAATTGCAGTTAGTACCAAGAAACCCTAGCAACATAGGCTATTTAAATAGATTTTTGGACTGAATAAACTTTTGCCTCTGTTTTTATACCCGGTTTTGAACACAAGAATGTATTTCCCAGTCACATCTGAAAGATGCATTATAAGTGAAATAAATGTATATTCATATTTCCCTGTATGATACAGCATTCTTCTGATGTTTTTAATCATGCTTCAAACACTGGGGGAAACTGCTCACTCCATAAAGTAAGTGTGCTACTAAAAAAGTGGGAGATTTTTATCTTTTAAATATACTACTAAAAAATCTACATCACAAGAGTCTATGGTAGACATTTAATGCCTCATGTATTAGATTACGTCCCACACATGAGGCAAAGTTAACCCAACTCATAGCAGCTTTCAAAACTAAGTATTTGCTCAGACAGTAGACAAATGTGTTATCCTTTGTTGTACCATACACATATGCATACACAGACATAAAATGTAGTCAGAGTCAAAACAGGCACAACCCCAGAGCCTAGCCTGCTGAACACTTGGAATGTCATCTTGCTGATTTCTTCTTGGTATTCATATGTATAGCCTTCACCCCAGCCACCAGCAAGCTGTTTCTAGATATGCCCAGCCAGTTATCTCCGATTCCATGATGTTCCATTCAGTGTGAATGGGAAAGAGGAAGCTTCTCTATTTACAGAGAAATATATTCAGAGTGGTTAATGCTTCTTTTTGCATAATGGTTCAGTTATGGATCTGTATCTCTGGTTCAATTATGGATACGAAATCAGAAGATCTCATATTTCCCAAACTCATCTTAAATAAAGCAATTAACAGGTGGGCTGCAGACGGCTCAGCAGTGGCACACACATAGCTAGCATCACATCACTCTCACACAGGTGTTTCATTTTACATTTGTCAGCTAGCCAGCACAAAATCCTAGTCTTCTGGGGGTTGAGATCCACCCTCATTCTTGGAGGGCAAGAGGAGTTTATTAATCCTCCTCACTTCCTCTCTCCTTAAGTAGAAAAGGCTACAGCTTTATTAAAAAAGCAAGATTAAACTGTGAACTCTGAAATGTAATACAGAATAGACAGATGGATAATCTCGGGATGTTCCATATCCTTGGGTGGAGGAGTAATCCATACACCAAATGCTGCTCAAGTCTGTCAGAACATGACAGGCTATGGAGGAGTCATACTCACACCATAATGTTATCATATACATTATCTTGGATGGAACCTACATAAAGCACAGTTCTGAGCATACATTGCTTCACACCTATTACCTTTACCTGCTTCAAACCATATAGATCAGAATTACATCAATCACTTCCCTTTTGCATGACTCCTCTGAAAAGGTGCTAGCAGTTATGAGGACTGAAGCCCTCTACTTGTTCAAGAAATACAGGCAGCAGTGTTACAAATTTCTTGACACCTCTCAGCCAACGTGCTTTAACAATCTTCAATTCCCAGCCACAGCTCACAGTGCAGCTTCCACCTGTTTTTTTTTCTGAGGATGTTGCTAACAAGTTTCCAGCTAGACCTATACGGAGTTTCATTAGATGTGTAAATTGGGACATTTATGCAGAGAACGCTCATTTTGCATTAACTAAGCAAAGGACAGCATTCAGCAACAATTGTCAGCCAGTCACTAATAACCCATGCAAGAACTACACTGGCCCTCTGGAAGCAGCTCTTTACCGAATTATTACACTGTCTCCTCCAATTTTCAACTGTTTTAAATTTTAAAGAACACTACCTTGTTATTGACATGGGACAGAGGCCAAACTTCACTGTGAAATGACTAATTTGTCCTTGAAAATCCTGTTCTTTTTCTTACTTTTCCTGCTTCATAAAATAAAAGATAGCCTCAGAAGTAGGGGATGAATGTACTAAGAATCTACAAGATAACAAAACTCTTGAAGTATTGTCAGAAGTCAAATCACAGTAATAAATTTCTTGTGTCCATACAAATTGAAGATATATGATATATCAAACTACCTAATAAACATTTATTCATATTTTCTAAAATGTTTTATTAAATTATTTAAAAAGAAAGCTTCATTTTTAAATTATCTTCTGGGAGCTACCAGAGATAAAAAGAAAACCCTTTGCAAACACATAAATCTAAGAAGTTAAGTTAATAAAGAAAACAGTTTCAGAAAATAACTTCTTCCTAAGCTCAGGAGAAGGATGTAGTTATTACCAACTGAGAAATTACTTGCTTAACAGAGATGTCTGAAAGAACAGGTAGAAAATTCCATTAAAACAGACAAGAAACCACTAAGGCACTGAAACTAATGACTGTCAACAGAAATCCTTTAAGAAATTAAACAGAAGATGGACATGCTACAGACATTTACACATGTATAGTCCTTCAAATATTTGAAACTTTTCAATAAACATTCAATAACAGCATGATTCTATTGAATATTAGACACAAAGAACACAAATCAAAGTGAGCACCTGTGCTGACAAATAGGTAATTATCAATCAGCTTAGTCAGGTAGCAATTATCACTTTAAAGATGGCAAGTGCTAAGTAATAGCAATACAACAAACCAAAGCTCTGTCTCAGACTTGACATTAGGAAGAGTAACAGGTAATCCTTGGGAGTAAGGACTGTGGTAGCAGTCCTGATAAGTAATAAGTAATTCTTCTACTGCATCTATGAAACAAGTTTCTACTTCCAGCGGACAGATGCAACTTTCGGAAACCATCCTTAAAAGTGCCATTTCAGTTGGACAGTCAGAGAAGAGACTACAGATAAAATGGGCATTTAAACAACATAGTTATAGGTCAGAGGTGAAGCACATTGGCAGGGGCCCACGAGGAAGTTCAAGCTAGCATGGCCATGATGTTCTTGTTCTGCAGCCAAATAGACATCCTCCACGGCTGCAAAGCCTCCAAGGCTGCAGATCCTGTATTTTTCATAAGCACTGGATTCAATTAAAAAATGTGATTTAACTGTGAAAAGACAGGTTTCAGTTAAATGCTAACTAGTTGCATCACTAGTACTAAGAGCTTGCTGTGGCCTCCATTGCTAGAACTTCCAAATAAACTAAGCAAACTTGCTTATATAGCAGGAAAAAAAAAAAAAAAAAGATATTTCCAAATGCTGAGACTCAGCCAAATGCATCCCAGAGTCCTGTGTTGCCATGAACTAGCCAACAGTCATTTCAATTGAGACTGGAGCTGGTTTCCACATTGCTTTGTTTATATTGACTGCATTTATTGTGCCTCAGAAGTTGCCAGTAAAATATTTATTTAGCAGTTAAAACGTTCTGCAAATGATTTTGCTGTCCCAAAAGATAAATATTTCTCAGCATGCTGAAATGATACATTGATGTTTTTGTTAAGGAAATTGCATGTTGATAAAATTTTCTCAGATTACACTCTGTCGTTCCTTTGTATTTGAAGTGGCCACATTAATTTTTTGTGATATTTATTGTAATTGTAAATTGCACTGAGATTAGAAACATTAAACTCACCATAAAATGAAACACATTTCAACTATTTCCGAGTCATCTATTTAAGGGCTTGAGGACACTTTTGATCCTTCAGGTGGATCTGAGTACTCCAAGCTCACAGGACAAGGATCCAACACAAACCAGAATCCCACTCTAAACTCTTCAGGAGCTATTTTCTTCTCCTCCTTTTCTTCTTTTTTAATATTTTAATATCCAGCACCATTTTGGGATATCCTTGCACTGCAAAATTTCAATCTGAATGTGAGGTCTATAGCAGATTAGAAACTTAAGCAGATCATTAAGAAAAAAAAAGACACCACACTGCTATCTTTTCTCCTTTCTTCCACTTCTTTTATCTTCTAAACAACAGTCATCTCCATGGTTTTGGTTAGGCTTAACAGCTTTAAGCAAGAGTATTATTTCTCTAGACAAGGCCAGAAACTGCAAACAAATGAAGATTGCCAGTACTCAATATCATCAAAGTTTCCATTGAACATTGACGTCTTTGTGCCTACTCCCAGGCGTGCAGGGTATTAGAAGTACTTCCCTCGCACCTACTGCTTGGGGGGAAAGAGGAAGACGAAGTTCTTCCACAACGACTACAGCGATACTTGGCAACCTACAGGACTGAATCACAGTCTCAGTGTGACAACATGGCTCCCAAATACAGCTTCTGCCATTGCTTCACTGCAGCTTACATCTTGTTGGCCAACATCCCAAACCCAGGCTGTGCTGTGCGAACTCTCTGCAAAGCTCAATGCCAGTCTGTGGTCTATGAGACGCACGGGTACAAACTCTCTTCAGGTAAGGTTTTCACAGAAGGATTGCAGATGGACTGCAGAACAAGCGCACACTTCTATCACCTTCTATATTGGGATTACTTGGCCCCGTCATACATTTCAACCTCCAGGTCAGTTTGTACTGTCAAAAAGTCTCCCTGCAATTTTAGTATATATCACATCCACATTAGCCTATACCATAAGCCACTGAGTAGTTCTGTTGTACATGATTAAAAAGTAGCTGTACTTCCACCCATATGTGACCCCAAATCAAAATCTTCAGATGCAAAACAGGAACTATTTTTGCTTTAGCATCTGCACTAATCTAGCAAACTTCAATTTTTGGCCACTAATGTATTAAGCATTAATAAAAACAAAGAAACATCTGAAAAGTAATTGAAAACCAGATGTCTTTCCTCCTTCTAATATGAAGGAAGCTAGCCTCTGACTTTTCCAAATATCTGCTGAGGTAGCGTGGCTTACCAAGGACAGGAGGTATGCTTGTTTGAACAGGCTCGATGCCTCATCTATTACAGAAATAGTCTCCAGTTTCATATCTGGCAAGTAAGGTTTTACCGAAAGAATAAGATATCTTGGGTAGCATATAAATACGCAGAGATCCATAGACGCAATTTAGAAAAATTTTCACACCACACATAAACATGCAGAAACATATTCTTACCAAGTACAAATAAATACGCACATATTGCTAAATAAAACATCTTTAGTTTACCTCTTAGATTGCTGGGGGGAATTACCCTGCTTCTACCTTGATTTTAACTTCTAATAAATACTGTTTATAAGAATTTAAGAATTAAAATAATTTTCAGTGTCCTTAGTTGCTGTTGTTATGTTACCCCTGCTGCTTTAAAAACAACATTTTATGTGTGTGCATGAGTGTATGTGGAAGGTCCAGGTAAACTAATAGGAAAAGCAGGTAAAATATACAAGCAAGGAAAAGTAAAACTGTCCATATATATTATTTCTTCACTCCTTGTTCCAAAGAATTTTGTTTGTTCTCATACTCTGAAAAGAAACAACATTTATTTTGGATAAGAGCTATCCAAAATTTTTGTGTTAAGATCTAGTAGGTAAAATTTTAGCATCATTAAACACCATGACAAAACTGAAATTAACTCCAAAGATGCTGGTACACTACCTGATTAAAAAAAAAAAATCGATGTCGTATGTCTTTATGGATTGTTTCATAAACACACGTCAAGAGACTACATCTTCTTCATTTTGTAAGCTTAAAAACCTGGTTAAGCTTTTGCTGATATTATTTCAGGATTTTCATATTTATTTTCTTTTACTTAAGTGGATTTTTTTTATTTTTTATTTTTTTGTATTTCAGACATTCAGCTGTATTACCTGCATATGCATTCGTGGCACAAGCCATCAAGTAATATCTCTAAGCAAAACATCATCTTATATAAAGTATCACTATCAACTGGAACAGATCTCTTAGTTTTACACTTAAGAGTCTAATCTGCGGTACATCCCAGAAAAAATACAGGAAATACTTTCAGCTGTGCCATCTTAAACTCGTTTCTATCAATAGCAATAGTTTACACCTGTGTGCTTGTTTTTTCCAACCACAGATCTCAAACACTCTATAAAAGAAAGGAAATGAGCATTAATCACATTCATAGTCTATTTAGGTGCAAAGATTTGAATGAACTTGTATGCAAGTCACTGTGACGCACTGACCAGTGTTCCAGCTCACCCCTCAAGAGAAGAAAGCTATTCCCAGCTCTGACATAGTCTTCCTCCTTAAACTTTGACCCTCGGTTACATCTTATGAGAAAATCAACCCAAACACGTTACCTGGATGCAGTCAGAATATATTTGCAAAGATCACAGGATACTGTGGGATCCTAGAAGTCCATTTCCACTCAGAGCAGTTCCAGATTAATCAGTAAGCAAGAAAAACATTCTACTTTGCCACAATTTCCCATCTTCGCTCTTCACCAGCCTTTTAATTCACCATATTATCTACATTTAAAATAAAACTATTTTCCAGCATTTAGAGTGAGAGTTTTTCATATATGCCTAAGCAACAAACTTTCTATTTGCCTTCTTTCCTCCCTTTTGGCTTTTTTGTGCCATCTGACTTCACCAAACACCTCTGTGAATTCATTGGGAATCAACAGGGACAGAAATATTAGACACATATGAAAAAATTCTCATTTTAGCTGCTTTCAGTCCAATTCTTTAAAAAGTCAACAAAAATTTTTCGATAACTGACCTTGACATCAATGAATTCCAACTCTTAAAATGTACATTCATTAAATGAAATCAAAACCAGCTTTATAAATGAACACGGTTACAACCGCAATCTAGGAAGAGGCTTCCACCCTTTCCTCTGTAAAGCGTAGATACACCACTCAGCCAGCACATGAACCAGAGCCTTACAGAATAAAATATTTAGGCCTCATCCACAGGAATTTAAGAAAGAAGTCCTCTGGTAATTAGCAAGCCTGAGAACATTCTGAATCAAAGCTAACCAACAGAGGGCAACATGATTACATGATCAGGGATTACTCTGACAAGGACTGGGTTTCACTCCAAGGACAATGATATAGGGGATTTAAGATACCACAGACTGACATGAATTTACAGCCAGAACTCTGAAAAAGCTCTTGATAATACACACGGAGACACACAAGCCAGAATGTTCCATGCTAGTAATTTTTGTTACTTAAAGAAGCACTGTACATTCCTGCATAACTACTGATACTCTTTAGCAAGAAATTAAGACGACCACATCATAGACCAAAGATAGTGACAAAACCCAGTACAGACTCACTGGTATGACTGAGATGCAGGGAAGGCAGAAAGAGGCTGAGGAAGAAGATGACAGAGTTCCACAGAACAAAGAGTTGCATGGAGAAAAAGAAAAGAGGCTGTTATCTTTGTCAGAACATGACCAAAATGTATCAAATGAAATTATCAAGTGGCAAGTTAAAAAAGCAAACCGCAGAAAGTATTTCTTCATATATTGCACAGATTAAAAAAAGAAAAAAAGGGAAAAAAAGTGTTGCCAGACAACCCACCATATGCCAAAAGCTATTTGGTTGAAAATTACAAATAAATATAACAAATGTCTAATATAGGCTAATATACGTAGCCATTTTTGCCTCAGAAAATCCTTGTACAACAAATGCCTGTAGAGTCACTATTTGCTTACCTCTTTTTAACACCTTTCTCTGGACATGACTGACTACTACCAAATGTAGGACACTGAAAACTGAACCAGTACATCAGTCTTTATATTCTTAGAAAATTCAGCTTTCTCACTGTCACTCTTCTCTGTTGGTAAATATTGTCTTGACAGAGAAATGGTGAGGGTGGGGACACCAAAACTTGCTTGCTTCGCACATGCTGATATAACTAAAGACTGAAGTGAATGAGGGAAGAGTATAAAGTGGAGTATAAATAATAAATAAATAAATAAATGAAGTTCTCGTTATTATCTTCTAATTTTTAAAGTGGTTCTTCATTGAATGTCAGTTCTTACAGGTGCAGTCAAACAGGGACTAGAAGGATCTGAATATAACAAGATTCTGTCATGCAGATGAAGAACTTGGGCAGCACAGGGAAAAACACTTCTGATTAGGAATGAACAAGACGGAACCTATATTCATGCCATTCTAGAACAATCGTTATTTCTGACCTGCTACCCACTACCTAAGTTTCTTTATAAAAGCAGTGCATATATGGATCCAGGATTAAACCTTCAGTTCTACCCTGGGACAAGAAGGTGCCTCCCTCAGATGCATCTCCCAGGTACAGCAGCTCTATTTATAAAACCTTCAGTGCTGGAAATTACACTTTGCCTTGAAGCTTTCATCTGCATTGAATGCAGTAACAGAATATATATTGGACAGATTTGTGGGACACTCAAGGACACATTTACCACGAATACACTAATAAAAATATCATCAGGGAAAACACACCTGGAAAATGTGAGATATGTAAACGTAAGGTCAAAGAAGAGAATTCTTGCAGAGTGTATATATCCAAGCCTAAGAAAACAGAGTGTTTTTTTAAAAGGGCAGAAAACACAAATATGTGCCAAAAGTCTTTGGCCCAGTTTTGGGTACCGCCAATTATGGGCTCTCTGGCTATAAAGGTAGTATTTTCTTATCCAGTCCGAACATAGCTATTCAAAATTCCTATAGGGACAACATCTTATCTGGAGTTTGTCTCATGTAATGACACTCTAAGGGACTGTACAAAGTACAAAACATCAGTCACAAAGGAATACCTTATCTTCCTAACTTTTTTGTCTTTTCCAGACCCATCAAACAGATCACATCACAATGTGGTTACCCTGTAGTAACTATAGTACTTCAGCAGTTTCTAGGTCGGTCAGGATGTCAGTTGCTTTTATAAATCCCTTTATAAAAAAATAAGGATTGCAACACCAAGAGAGAGAGAGAGAGAAAACAGCATGATGGTATCCACCTGGGACTGCAACACTCAAAAGAGTGGATGTTGGTCTATGTCTGGAACTCCTAACTACTAACATGGTACGAATGTACCCTAAACTACACAAGGACTGCTTTAACAATGAGAGGTCAGACAATACTCCTGCTTACAGAGGCTTTTTTTCCTCCCGTAGATGTTTCTCAGCAGTATTTCCATGTGTGGTACTTTCTCTGCATCCCTGTTAAACAAGATCCAACAGATTACATGGTTTAGTAGACTGGAGGCTACAAGAGACTCACAGCAAACCACAAAGATCTCATCACTACCTTCATAACAATCTGCTTTTCATTCTGAAAAGAGTCATCTTCTGAAATAATAATTAAGTTTTGTTTCAAAACCTAAAAAATACACCATACAACATAATGAAAAGGGATCTGCTGGAAGAATAAAGATCAGTGGGTAGAAGGAAAGCACAGTGAGTTAAAAACTAGGTAGATATATATATATAACCCCACTTGCAGAATCTTGTGAAGCAAGGAAACAAGCAAATGCCTTTTATGTGTTTAGAGGCCTGGAAAACAGAAAACATGACCCTTTTTGAGAAGAGGAATTCGTGAGTCTGGGGAGGAGACAGTTGGTATGACTTTCTGACCGCGCGAATGCCACAAATACACTTGCCAATGCTACAGCTTTTGACAGCAGACCATCACTCTTACACTTCATCTACAGATTTTCTGGCCATATGTCCAGAATTTCTGGACACCCAAATGCTCACTGGGGAGCATGCAAGACTACTTGTACAATGCATACTCAGTAGGTCCATCATCTTCTGGATTCCTTGGGCTACTTTTGCACTGTAAAAACAGTTAAAGCACAAGGTAGTTCTGGAAATCCAGAGCAGGAATATAGCAGCAACTTTTTTTTTTTCCCCTTCAATTTTAAGCATTAGGAAAACAGATGTAAGATCCTCATGGAAACCTGTAAAACTTTTGTCATCCAGATATTTCCTGTTCCATTAAGGTTAAGAGAACAGTAAAACTAAACAGAAATTATCTGTACCAAGGATGCTGAAAGGTGGCTGACCAATGCCACACGCTGTCTCTGGAGCGTGTCATCCAGCAGTCCCAACAGAGCTTGCCTTACCAAGCTTTCCAAATTTTAACAATGTCCCTTTGAAACCCAATACTCTTTCCTGCGTTCTGCTCCTCATATCTCTCTCTTTAGAGTACTACCAGCTTTCGTCCACCGCTTCCAAGCACAGTTCTCTATCCACTCTATCCACTTCCTATTAATTGGCAAAGGAAGAAAATACGTAGCATGAATACATCATCACTTTTCCTCTTGAAATTCAGCACTATTATTACCATGACACAACAGTGTGCCCACCCCTAGTCCAGCAACAGTACAATTAAGCAGCCTATACAAACCCAGCGTGATCTAATCAATCCCGCAAGGGGCGCACATGCTGCCTGTTAAGCTTGGTATGTTCCTCCTTTCCCACTCCAAATCATGATTCTCTTAGACAGCCTGTATGCACTCTGAAAACACAAAATTTGGCTAAAACAAAGTTTAAGGAAAACTGTTACAAATTCCTGAACTTCTACCCAGAGAATCAGTTCTCCAGAACCAAAGGGAGCAATCTTGACTTACAGAACTGAACTGTGGATCCCTGGACTGTGAATCCTGGGCAATACATTCCTCATTGAACCTTTGGGTTGTGCTTACTGGAAATGAAAGAGTTAACTACATGCTACTTAGTTTGTACTCACAAGCCAGTGAAGGCTACAGACCACTAATTTATGTGTTTATCTAAAGTTTCTGATGTTCTATGTATTTTAAGGATTTTGTTTTTGTTTTTTTCAAACTGGTCTGTATTTTTCCATTTAAATTAAGGATATAAAAGTTAAATCCAGTGGGCTTAGCTGCAGTTTGCACACTGGTAAGTGTAAAGCACTGGAATTTACAAGCTTTCTGTCCCATACACATATACATTACAGCTTAACCAAAAATCTGCAAATATTCATTAAAATTCAGATGCAAATTCAGCCATATTTACAGCTGCTTCACATTTGCTTTCTGCAAATATTTGAGCACTTGTACTTTACTAGTACAAATACTACTGAATAATGAATTTTAATTTCAAATAACCACTGAGCTTAACATGGTATGTTCAGCTATAAAATGCATGGTCCATACACTTACCACTGAGAAATGTCATCCAATCAGGAAACAAGCAGTACTCTGTGACTTCTATAACTAATAATACAAAATCTGAATACAAAATATTTCCACACCCATTAACAGGGAAATTTCACAGCACACCACAGAATTAAAAAAAAACAACAACAACAACGTGCAATGGTCTTTTGACCCCATCTGCGGCAGTAATATGCCTCAAAGAGCCAGAATCAGAGGGTACTGAACAACAGCAGGAGCCTCCGAACAACTTCAGGGACTGGTACAAAATCCAGCACTTTGCATTGGCTGAACAGCCCCTACGAGAACATCTGCTTAAGAAATGGGAGTATTCAGCAACCTCACGTTCACAGAAAGGAGAAGAGGACAAGATATGCAAATTACTATTTTTAGACATCTATTAAAAGCTATTTTAATTTAGACAAAAGGCTATTAAATTCCATATTTCAGCAAATGATATAAATGAGAAAGTAGCATTCAAAATTACTTGGGGTTTATGTTAAATTTGTAAATGCTTGTCTTTAGGCATATTTTCTGAGGTGTTTACTAACAGCATCTGATGAGGTGGAATTGCTCTAAGACCTAGTAGAGGGTCAAGCAGTAGAAAAGGAAAAAGTTCAAACTGAACAGCCAACTTCTCACTCACAGAATTTTCTGTGGTGAAAAAATCGTATTTTGGGACTACTTTCCTTGCCAGCAAAAGTCAGACTTACATTTTGCCTAGTTCTACTGCCACATGCAGATTTATGCACAAATCAATGACACGGTATTACTACAACGCAAAGTGCAGGTTTGAGAGCTGGAGAACAGTTGTTCTGTAATTCACATAAGGGCACCTAGGGTAGGGTTTGGGTGTCTCTACTAATTATTGCAATATCGTGTCTTCAGAAAAACGTCAGAGTTCTTGTGACACAAAAAGTTTTCAGCATATGAATAACTACTGCACATCTGCCTATTCTCTTCACAGCTCTGTTTGTTCTTGATTTTCTTTATCCTCATGGAATGTCTCCAAGGCTGAGGGACTCTGCACAAGCAAGTTTTCAGGCTATCAGTTATGAAACATCAGACTGGGAACAGTTGTCATAAATTAATGACTTTTTGCATAATTTTTCACTGCAAATCATGCCTGAATAACTTTTGAGTACGAATGAAAAGGACATAATGCTTTAAGAGTATCTGTACTTTAACTCAGCAGGCACTCTTTGTAACACTAGCTCAGGGTTTCCTCCTTAAATAGTACCCTCCATTTAAATATAATCCACTAACTTCAATATCTATTCAGAGAGTGGATTTACGCTGCCTTACAGTCTTTGAATTAACTATCTGTAAAAAAAAAAAAAAGTGTTGAAAAAAACGAAATCTTTTCATTCTAGCTAATACTCAAGCTTTAGACACAAATCAATCTTCTTTTATTGATCGAACTTACATGCTATTTCAATCTAGGAAAGTTTTCACATTCCCAGCCTAAAAAATTCTATTTTAGAAATGCTACAAGCTTATTTTGTGGTTTGTTAATATAGGTACAATATAAACAATGGATTTGAAGATCTTGCACAGAAAGAACCCATTTTGTACATAATCATGTTTTAATGGACTGTGTTTGTAAACCGATGAAACCACACAAGACTGGGACTTTGTCTTTTTCCATCAACACAGAGTTGCATGATTGAGAGCTTACTCGCACGTATTTTTTAAATATGCTACGAAAACCACTGCCTGCTGACGCGATGTTCATCGTTAATTTCACTGAAGGTAACCGTCCGTACTAAAGCCGGGGCTTTAGTTCTGGCAAATTTCCTATAGATCTCATGGAAAGGCTTAGCCAAGTAGAGGCGATAGTATCAAGGGCCGTGAGAGCGTGCTTAATGCGAACTTGCACTGACCTTCATTTACACGTTACTCCTCCGGATTTCGCGGTGTAAGGCACTCGGTGCTTCGATTTTACCGAGCATTCACGCCAGCTGAACAGCCGCGCCTGATGACCTCAGCCCAACGTTCTGGATCCAGACAAACGTCTGGCAACTATACTTCGCACGCTGGTTAACGGTTTTCAGAGTTTGACTGCATTCGCTGGGTAACATTGATCCCCTCGTTACATTTTTATCCATAACGGTGAGAAGCCGTTCCAGACGGATGTTAACTCCCCCCCTCCCCAAGTCCGAGAGCGCCTCACCCCACCCCGGCTCCCGCAGGGCACGCACACTGGGGGCTCGGAGCCGCACTTCCGACAGAACGGCGCTTCGAAGACTCCGCAGGTCAGCTCCAGCGCTCCGTTACCGAGTTTCCAAACCCACCTGCGCGCTGAGCGCTCTCCCGAGAAGTCCCTGCTCGCGGCGCCCCCGGCC
>VXAL01009924.1:7475-38925 GCA_013399475.1 Chauna torquata
TTTTTCCTCCCTTAAATAAAGATCTGCACTGAGGGAAGAGAAGCTGCTGTTGGTCCAGACAGGGTCCAGTTCTCCATGTCTAGATCTAAGGTATATTGGCAAAGTACCAATTTTTTATTTGTCTTCATCAGGTGAAGGATAACCAGAGACTTCATATGTGCTCTGGAGTATCTCAGCCACCCTCCACAAAAAAAATATTGAGAGACGCTTGGTCTGGATTTACAGACTTGTAATATTGATCAAGCCTTACTAGTCATTCTACAGCTTATTTGTCATTTGTGTTCAGCAATTATACATTGTCAGTTTCATGAGCAGCTTAATGATTGATGATATAAAATACTGTATGCAACCAAGAAATCCACTTGACTGTAAGAAGTATTTCATGTTATTAACTTATTTATTTTTTAAATATGTTTCTCTACGGCAGAGAACTTAACCTGTGTTTTCTGGGAAATCCCAATTCTGTATGCATTTAATGAAGCATTTAAAACTATGTTTCAATCCCATTTCCTTTGATTAAGGTGTTCTTGTTTATTGGCATCGGTAATTCCATCAGAAATTCCATACCGCACCACATTTTCTATAAATGATAAAGCCCTTAGAACATCTTGTCTTTCATTTGTAGCATGTGTAAGGGTGACTATTTCTAAGTCAGACCTCTCATTTCAGCCGCCTGGATAAAGGTCTGGCTGTGCTGGTCAGAGAACGGAAGACAGACTTGGTTATCATTGAAGGCATGGGTCGTGCCATCCACACGAATTATTATGCGGCTTTGAAGTGTGAGAGCCTCAAGCTTGCTGTTATCAAAAACTCCTGGCTTGCTGATCGTCTTGGAGGGAAAATTTTCAGTGTAATTTTTAAGTATGAAGTGCCATGTAAATGATATGGATCTGGTCAACTGGGTGAACAGGAGCAGCAGAATGGACTTGCACTAGTTTTACTTTAACTGTAAAGAATGTATTTTTATTACAACAGGGAAAAGAGTTCACAGGAAATTCCATATTTATATTGTGCTTTTGTGACTTAAAAAGCAACAATATGATTCACTCTATAGTATACACACTCAAATATATATATGTATATCACTCATTGTTTATTTTGGTAAGTGTTTATTTTAATGCTGCAGTATTTGTGATGAAAAGACTTTATTTTTTTGTTCTGTGAGACATTCATATAGAAATATATTTAAATGTCAATGAAACTTTTTTTTTATACATCTCTGCCTACTCTGCCAGCAATGATGTGGCACATACCAAATAGTTTTTAAAGTGCTAAGTGAATCTGACATTGTATTTTTCCATGTCAGCTTTTAAACTTACCCAAACTGTTTCATGCTCTTTGCAGTTAATTTGGTTGAAGGACTGCTTCACCTCCTAATCTAACAAACATTGCTTAAGCTGTATTTAAAATAGAACTGTCATGATGTGAGAGCACATAGCAGACATCTGAACAGCACTACCAACAGTTGGAAGTACTCATAACTCCTACTGCTTCCACTGTTTGTTCTTGTTAACAATTTGGCGGGGAGGGAGCAAGCTCCACCTGTACTAAATTACTTAGTGATCAGAAGTTTAGAATCTATGTTACACTCAAAGTGAATCTGTAATGCCTTATTCAGGAACAGCCAGCTATTTCCCTGTCACAGGCATGTTAGTGGCTGTTGTCTTCAGTCACTTAATGCTGGAACTGATGTGAATTTGTCTCTTTGTTCATGCAGTGCAGTTAAAAACCACTTCTAAGTAACTGAATTTGCTCCCTCCCACCCTGTCAGATGTGCAGTACATAAATGCAGTGATTTAACCATGAATTTGCAAACCAGCATGTGCATGCATCAGTCATTCCACCTCTGAAATGAAAAACAGCTTAACTAGAAAACTGTTGAATATGCAACTGAAATAACTGTTCCCCTTGAATTTCAAAGATTCTTCTTTGACAGCAAGAGAATAATGCAACATACCCATTGCTCACTCACCCTTGCCTACTGAATTTGTACTTTCTTTAACTGACTGATTAACAAATTTCATGCTCTAGTACTGTTGGATTTTAACTATGACTCTTATTCCTAAATACTTCTCGACCAGGTTAACTAGGACAAACTAGGATACATCTTGTGATGGGAAACAGACATTTCTTAAATCTAGTTCCTTAATTGCATTGTCTCCCTTTCTTGGATTTTAGGCCACTGCAGAGAATGCAGTTAAGTCCTGCACTTTTGGGGTTTATGCAACAGTACTATCCTTTCTGATTCAGAAAGGACCTTCACAGTGATCACCATCACCTGCCTAGAAGAGGGGAAGAGTAGTCTATTTATAACTATTTAGAAGCAGTTGTTCTCGATTAGAACAGTCAGATGAGAGCTTTAATTTTCAAGATTGTACCTCATACTGTAATTAGTAAGCAGAGGCTTCACATTAACCTATCCTAAGTCACTTACTCCTATAGGTGTTCATGCACTTACGTAGTAAACTTCTAACCTAAATATAGATGTGATCCCCCATCTTAACCTCCCTTAATTTTAACAGTTACACTCCATCCCTTTAAATTCCTCCCAGCTGCTTAGTTTTCTTCTGTATCTAGCTCCACCACCAATCCAGAAGTGCTGTGTGTTTGTAATTAGGAAACTAACACTCTAGACTTGCAGACAAATATCTTTCTACAATGACGTAGTTCCTATGAAATATATATGGTAGAACCCTAAGACATGCACATTCTTTAAGAATTTTTTTTAAGCATTAGCCCTCCCTGAAGTCTCCTGGCTTTGTCTTGTATTTTCTTTTATACGTAGACGAGTGCACATTTCTTCAGTGAAAATGGAGCAACAAGATTTCTGAAAAACAAAAGAGGAGAAAACAAGGGTGTGACTTGTTCTGTATCGTTGAATCCACCTTTTAAATGTGCACTACCCATCCATTGGAATGGATGGAGAACAAGAACACCAAGATACACACACAGATACCACTGCAGTTTTACTTCCATGTGTTTTTCTGCTTGTCAAATGACTTGAAAATAGCCATACTTGAGAATAAACTTGTTATTGATGATTTACTGTCCTCTGTAGACATGCAGAGTATTGCAATGCAGTTTAGGCTGCACTACAGTAAATATTTCTACTTAATTTTTAGGCTTTATTTTATTATTTTTATACTCTTCAGGCTACATAATTATCACATAGCCCAAGCTACAACATTTGAGATTTGACGAGTAAACACGTAGCATGTCTCCCCCACCCCATTACTTTCTTTTCCTTAGACAAAGCAGGATCACTGGGGTAAGAAAGCTAGCATTCTGCCCAGTGGAGCACTGGTGCCTAGCTTGTCCGTGCTGAACAGAAGGGATCCATGGAGGGAGGACAGGAGATAATGACCATCACCTACCTTTACATGTCCAGCAGCATGTCTGCTCTTGTTTGACAGCTCCACCACAGCTGCAATCACTCCAAATAAAAGGCCAATTGCAAGAGTAAGAAAGAGCCCACCCAGAGCTTGGGGCTGCAGAGGACTCCATCCGTCTCTACTTTTGTGAAGGCAACTGGTCTCCCACCATTTGTTTCGAAAGTAGTCAAGATCACCTGATTCACGCAGTTTGAGGACTGCAATGGAGAGCTTCTTAGTCCACAGGGATGCTGGCAGCAGTAGAATGAAAAAGAGAAAAGAGTTTAAGAGAGATCACAGACGCTGTAACATTTTAAAGCAATCTGCTGCTACACTACCAAGTAGGGCAACAGATTAAGCTGAGTGCTTTCTTAGATAACAACCATTCCTATCTTATCCACTTGCAGAATAATGACAGAGTGAAGGTTCGTTGAAAAATACAAGCAGTCGTACTCACAAGAGAACAAATTTGTTTAGGAGCTTTTCTGCGTTCCTGAGACCAAAGCATAAAAAAAAAACAAAACAAAAAACAGGAACCAATGCCGCCATTGGCAGTGAGAATTTTTTTGCATCTATTACAGTTGAAAGTGAGTGCTAGTGATAATTCACCTACAGAATGAAAACACTGGATAGCAGGGTTTCCAATTTGTTCATACTAGATTATTAGTCTTAATGCATAGAAAACATGTCTGAGTTTAAGGATTTAGTTGTGCCAAGCTCTTTGCTCTGTCAGTCTGCTGTTTCAAACCCATGAAAGCCAAGTGGAGGAAAGGGACAAAAGTGGTGCACTGTGACTAACCCTGGGCAGTGGCAATGCCAAATCCTCTGGCTCCAATAACTTCAGGGGCTCTGATCAAATTGCAGTGCCTGGCAGCTGCAAGATCTTGAGAAATTGATTCACCAATGAAGGCATAGTTCGATTCCATCACACGTTGAACTGCTTCCTGGTAGGTTTTGACTAAAACATGGTCTCGTCTCTTGTCCATATATTCATAGATCATCTGATGGATGGGATTCTTGGAGTTCTGCAGCCCAAAAATCCAAGTGTTAAACTGAAGTGTAAAACAAATATGCAGATTTTTTCTGGATAAATGTACAAATATTGTGAAACAATTTGGAGAGTAAGAGTACATAAACCATTCCCCTTTGAGCCCTCTGTAATGAAAATTAGCATCTAGCTGGCACAGATTTCTTCTCAACTGCACAGTGTTACAGGGATATAAGCATTATTTTTTTTCCCCCACCACTGCCCCTCAAAAACAACCTTTACAGGCATCTAGTTAATGTACCCAGAAATTACTTAGGTCAGTCCTCGTGTTCAGGGTGCACAAGGACAACCCCTGAAGATTAGCACCACTGTCTTAAAAGAGAATACACTATAAAAATATAATCTTCTGCATGCTTTTCTCTCTGAGAAAATGTGAAAGAAGAGAGGAACAAAACAACAGATACCAATCACATTATTTGAAGTGTAATAGGAAAACTGATGGAGCCTACAGCAAAGAGGGGGGTATAAGAACCAATAGCCATGAGCTAGACAACTTGGCCCCAGCTTAGTAGTTCTAAGGCACGTGCGTATGTGCACAATTACATTCTCTGCACCTTGAAGAAGTAGAAAGTGGAGGAGCCGTCCAATGTCCCAAATTCAAGCTTTCTTTGCTTCACAAGATCTTCAAAAGTCTGGATTGGGAGCTGCTCGCTGCCAGAGCTCAGCAGTGCAGTGAAGTTGGCGATGTAGGCAGCCAGCAAGGCTATGGTGAAGAGCCACCAGATGGCAGCAATGACCCGCACGGAGAGTGCTTTGGGCCGAGGGGTGACACCTGCATGACCAGAGGAGCCAGTAAATAAGTATGGGAGGTGATGTATAGTGGGAGAGACAGCTCGAGTTAAAGCCTGCACAAGACTTCTTTTTAAATAAAGGCCAAACTGCAAAACTTACCCTGCAGCTACTTAGGAAGCGCACAGGCCTGATAAGCTCTCAACGGCTGGTTTGAACTGCATCAGTACCACATGCTATGCAGAGCTGAAGCAATGTTAGTGGCCAAAAGCAACAAAAAAGCTCCACTCTATAAAGCATCAGTGCAGTGGTTCGCTTGACATTCCCCAGAGCAAGTGTTACAGTAGAAAATCCACAGCTGAAGCCAGCTACCTGTACAATTCCAACAAATTCCAGCAATTCCTACAAGTAAGTCTCTCCCCAGCTGAGAGTTTTAGTACTGCCAAGTGTCCCTCTTGTAACGTCTTTTCCCTCAACAGCACCCCAGCCGTACAGCCCAGCACACCAGTGTTACAGACAGATGAGAGCTGGACATGCAGTCAGCTTACAAAAACATTCCACCCCCAGAGCTCCTCTGTCGCAGTCCTCCCAGCTCACCTTGCAGCGCGAGTGCTCCTGCTCCAAACCAGAGGCTGTTTAAGAAGGTGAAGTGGTTCTCTTCATTCTTTGGCTCCTTCCATTCACAGGGGCTCAGCCTGTGGGGAAATGACAGGATAAAACCAGACATTCAGGAAAAAACAGTCCTGCAGTGTGACGTGCAGCAGAGCAGCTAGGCTGGAAATGCCCTTCCATGGTAGGTCCACCTTCACCTGTGTTTCAGTTTAACTAGTACAGAGAAAAATGCTCCTGCTCAATGCCTGAAGTATTTTGCAACAGTGAAGGCTCAGGCGGCTCCTCTTACAGGTTTGCCAGATACCTTCTTGAACTATTGCATAATCTAGTCTCCCTGGCACACCTAAGGGGCAATAATGGCTCTGTTCTTTAGTATCAGATGAAGGCTGCTCCTTGGAGTAAATCCTTATCTATAAAAGACTGCATAAAACTAGAAAAGCAGCAACAGAGCATCTGTTCAAGACTGCAGCTGCAGAGAGCCTTAATGCAGCCTAATCAAGAGAGGGGGAGAAAGCTGAATCTCCTCGGAAGAGGAGGGAGGGGAAAGAATTTCTTCCACAAGAGTCAGTGCAGGATTGAGTGCATAAAAAAAACACACCAGGAGAGAGAACTGCACATAGGAACACGGTCATAGTGAAAAACAACTAAACTCTGAAAAAAAGTGAGAAAGAAAAGCTGAAGTACAAACACATAGGCCTTTTAGCAACCCTGGATAATCCACATCAGGAGATACAGTGCTCTTCCTGGGAAGATCCTACTCTTAATGCTGTCTTAATCTGACATGACTTAAGCTTTATTATCCCTGGTTCTGGACCTGTGCAGAAGGTTCCTCAAAGCAAAATGTGCCCTGGTACTGCCTTTAAAACCGAAATCTCTTCATAGCTGGGAAAGCAGTTGATTTGAGCAAAACCTGTGAAACACATTTATACCTGGCAACAAGAAAGAGGCAGAAGCATGTCAGCATGTAAGCAAATAGGAGGCCAGTCCAGGTCTCCTTACTGAAAGGAGCCAGGAAGTGGAAAAAAGACATCTCCTGAGAGATGGTGTCCTTTCGAAGCAAGATTCCAATCCCAGTCTGCAGGAATGGTGTGGTGAAGGAGACCACCTCTTCCCTTGCTGATGTGACTGTCAAGGGAGCCACTGCAATGTCTGCTTCCTATAAGATGAAGATAAAAAATAATCAACCATCCAACCTACCTGAAGACTTCTGTCACTCAAATAGAATACTTCCCAGGCTGAGTGGACAGATATCTACACGGCAAATAGCTTCGGCCTCACTAAACAGCTATTGTCTTAGACTGTGAGCTCCAAGAAACAGGATAGCTTTCCATTGTGTGTTGTTCATAGTGAGGGGCTGACTGGTACCTGGGGCTTCCGGTTTCCTACTATCCATGCAAGTAGCAGCACACAGACAAGCTGAGGCTGTGCACGATGAACCACATTGGTTTTGTTTATCAAAAATCGAAGGCACGTTCCCTTCTTTTTCTGGCTGCAGCACTTACTTGACTGACAGGACACGTAACTGAGTTCAGAGGAGCAAAGAGGGTTCAATTCAAATGTTACCAACAGATGGCAGAATGCTGCCTGTAGGTAATGGCACACAATGGGATAAAATGCAGATTGAAGCATCTCTTTGAATAGTCTGAGGGATTACATTTTGGAAAGAGACAGGTTTGACCTAGAGGTTAAGTACAAGGTAAGTTTTCCTTAATGCCATTGTCTTTGTTTCACTAGAGAGCTATGATGTTTGCACAGCTTCTCAGACTACAAAGAAGCACTGGGTAGTTTCTGAAGCAAGACAAGTGCTGCACCGGCAGTGCCTTGTTGTAACAATGATTTCTGCTACGGCTATTGTCTCCTTGTCCCCTAGTGTCCCTATTCGTAGGACAAAACCAACTACAAATCTTTCTATTCATTAGTTCTACACAACAGGCAGAATAACTCCAAGTTGCTCAGCCTCTGAGGAAATCCTAATGAAGAGCTGTGCCAGCACAGCTCTTGGGCTTCCTTCCTTGTTAGAACTGCAGTTTCTCAAACATAAAATGAAAATTACCTGTCTCAAAATCTCTCCAATCATTCCTGTCCAGTTTCCATTGGAAGAGATGGCGCCATACTTCCCATCTCCTACCACCTTCACCTTATAGCTGAAGTGAAGCATTGAAGCAAGTGCTTTCAGCAAATCAATGCAGTATCCCTCCAGTTCTGCACTTCTCACCATGACGTACGGATCTTCCTGCATAAAGAGGGAAATGCACACAATTACATGCCACCACTGTCTGCAGTGTGCAATTGACTGTAAATTAACCTTTTTTGTTGTTGTTGTTTTTGTCAAATCCTCCCCTTTTACCTCCACCCATGTTATCAGGGGGACTACTTTTCCAAACTTGAAAGATATTCACAAGAGTCATGTGCCACGACTAGTCAAAGACTACAGCTCCAGCAGGGCAGCTGCATTTTGCAACCCATGTGTACCACAGAAGCAAGTGATAATCTCTTCTCAGTCTAAAAGCCCAAATATATTTCATTTGGCCTATTAAAACATCACTTGAGGGTCACACACTTGTGCAGGACTTCAACGCAGAATCAGAAAATGTACCAGTGTGGCTTCTTCTGAATGATCCTGCTTGTCTAGTGCTTATGGCAATGCATTTTCTTTTTTTTTTTTTTTTAGATAGCCTATTTTTAATCTCTGCAAATGTGTGATCTTTACATATTTCCACTGCAGGACAGAAACAACTTACAGATAAGATGACAACCCTTAGACATAGCACAACAGAGTGAACAGGTCTGGCTGTCTTCACAGAGCAGTCCCTTTTGTGGGCTGAGTTTGATTTGCCCTTGAATTCTCACACTGCGAACTACAGACAGCTTTCACCTCTATACCACTGAGCCAACACTTCAAAAATACTGTGATGAACAGGGATGTCAGTATCAAAGCCAGTCCAAAAAAGCACCTGCAAATATACGGGTGGACAAAAAGGCAAGGCATAATTCCAGCTATCTCCCAGCCACTACAAGTGTTGTGTTACGGCCTTACCAGGATTGTTGTGACAGTCAAAGTTGGAAGATTCTCTTCTGGCCCCCTTGAGTCAGTGCCCTACAA
Source organism: Chauna torquata (assembly GCA_013399475.1). NCBI lineage: Eukaryota > Metazoa > Chordata > Aves > Anseriformes > Anhimidae > Chauna > Chauna torquata. The sequence continues at coordinate 16,339 of VXAL01009924.1, forward strand.
ATAAAAAAATGAAGGAGAAATAATTGGATTTCCCAGAACTGGCCCCACTGAGCTAGGGTTTACATTACAGTGTGTGCGCGCGTGCTAAACCAGTTAGAAATCTGCCCTTGCAAGCTGCAGCAATTCATCTCACCACTACTCTACCTCCTTCAGGAATCACTGTTCCGTGACAGTAATTAATAAATCACAAGGGTTTCACTTTACTGCATGTTGTCAGCATACTTTGTGCAAATAAAAAAATCACTTTAAATGCTGTCACAATTCTTCAGATGCACAGTGCATACAGTCTTCCAAAAAGATCCATTTATGTTGCTGACAAAACAGCTAGCAGCCAATTAAGGCCTCATTAGACAGCAATTCCAGGAAACAGAACAGTAGGAAACCTGAGATGTTGAGGACAGGAAACATGAATTATTTTTGCATGGAACACTGAATTCCAGAGTGCATCTTCCAACCTTACAGTTACACAACTCAGGATGCTTTCTGATCAGTACTACTTCAGAGCAGCTCAAGTTTTTGCCAGTAAAGCTGTCTTCCCTTCACGGATTAAAAGCATTGTGCACTATGACCACATCTATTTCTGGATTTAAAATCCAAGACATTTTGCACAGATGACTTCATTGGTAGCTCTGCACTAGTGGACTTAAACATACCTTACTCACAGCATCATCATTCCTCATTGCTCCTGAAAAATAACAACAACAAAATCAACTCCTTGCAGGGTTTACATTCATAGTTTCTTAAAAGTGAAGTTTCATAAACTCATTTCGCATTGCACTTACATAAACAGAATGATTATCCTTGACTCAGAAGCTCATAGTGCAGTTGACTTGCAGCAATTTTGTCAAGCTTGTTTCCTCATTCACAGCACAGTATTAGTGTGAAGCAAACAGAAGCAGAAATAAACACAGCCAGATTCAGGCTGCAGAAGGTTCTAACTGTAACTTTATTACTATGGCTCTCACTTACACATTGAAGAATGGATTTTGCAGAATTGCACTCCCTGACAAGTTGAAAAGGCAGCAGTCCTGCTCCTTTACACAACAAAGATTCTCCCCTAATTCCTGCAAAACCCTGTCTGTAACCCTAAGGAAAAGCTCTGTAAACAAACAGAAGTTTGTCGGCATAGCATTTCAAGACACTAGGGTTTCTTACTCTTCCCCTCCCCTATTAATGATAGGTTCCTGTTGTCAAGGCAGCCGAAGGAGACCACCTTGCAGCCACTGGGATAGAAACCCTTCTCCTCCACATCCTCTTGTATTCCCCCCCAGAAGTATAAGCACTCTGATTTCTCATTCCTGTGAAAATTCAAACCTCCACAAGGATCATGACCAAAACCAGCAACCAACAGGGACAGCACTAAAGCAGGATCAGGAAGCCTGCCTTGTGTTGCCTCTTCTCTGTGTCCCATAAAGGAATAGAAAGTAAGGGAAGTAAATACAGCTGACAGAGTTTAAGTGTGATGAGAGACAATGCAGCCCTGTAGACAGCACTGGAGTGATGAATACCTGGGACTGTTGTCAGAGCTGCTATTGACCTGTTCTATATTACTTCTTCTTGTGCCTGTTTCCCATGTGTAAAAAAAAGACTATAATACTTTCCTCTTTGGTAAAAATCCACCTGTAAAAGTATTACTAATGAGGTTAATTAAATGTCTGGCTCTACTCTCTGCTCTAATGTGCACCTTTTAACAAATCCTGTTAAATTATTTGATCCACAGCCTCCCTTTTCATAACACTCAGAAGAATACCTCAATCCCACCCCATCTGCAAGAGAACTAAACTGTAATAATTGAGACGCAGAATTAAAACCACAGTTGTGTCAATATATAGCGTATTAATTGCCCAGGATGTTTCTTCTAGAATGTGCATATTATTGCTCCTTGGAATCAAAGAATACACCATGCAAAAGCCAAAAATCCCTCAAGATAAAACAAAAAATTTATGGTGTTTTTACTCTTCCAAGCAAAAGCTGTGAGTTTTTCATTAAATATAACAACATATTCATTCATTATGTATTATTCGTTCTTTGGTTTAGCATTTTCTTGCCTTGTGCTGAACTCTACATTATTGTTAAAACAAAACCTGCTTTTTCCGTCTCCACTACAGTTCTCCATGGGAGCTGGAAATCTTCACAAAGGAGTTCTCTTGTCTCCCTTCAGAAACTCATTAGAGCCAGTAAAAGCTGTTTGAGGCTCCTTTTTGAAGACCTGCGAGGGTTTCTTGGAAGAAAACAGTCTGTACTGAGGGTTTCAGCTCCCCCACAGCGGCACTGGATGCAGCTGTTCAAAGCCCCATTGTAAGAACTCCTGAAAGGACCAGAAGTAATCAAGTTGCAGCACTAACTCAAAGTTCACTGCAGTGACACTTCTCAGAAGCCAAGTCCTCATTGCGAGAATCCTTTGTAAGAATCTACAAAAACTTAACACAAAGGGACTCATCCCTCCACTCTTGTCCCCTAAAGGCTTGAAACTACTGCCCTGAAGGCAGGAAACCACTGTGGCTGCAAAAATCAGCCTTGTCCCTATCCCTTCTATTCTGAGCATGAACAGCCTTCTAAAATGGGAGATGACTCCCTGCTTGACTTCATGTAAAAAGGTTTGTAGCACTGTTAAGAACTGGCCACCTCACCCAATTTTCTTCCCTAAGGCTAGTAACCCTGCCTGTGCATCCTCTACCCGTATTTCCTTTTCTGCAGCTTGTGACCATGACGGATAGCTGAACTAAAAGAAGAAGTGGTAGGTCAGGTGGATTACAATTTTGAAGTACACTGGGACATTCAGGATAAGAGTAGGAGAGAATTTGACCACTGCCACTAAAGCTGATGACAGTCTATGCAACTTCAGGCAAACTGCTGCTACCATCGCTATGCAGTCACCGGCTCTGGGTAGGTAGGAGGCAGGTGGGTCAGACGGGCAGGAGAACCAGCAGAGGAAGCAAGGTTGCTCTCCCTGCCCTCCAAACCAATTTTCGTCTCCCAGTAATGCTGCAAGGCCAAGCTACTCCTTAGCCTGAACCTGGACTCAGGCGCAGAACCTGACCAAAAAGCCCCGGTAAGATTGAAACAACAGCATTTGTTGTTCAGCTGCAAAAGCAAGCTCCCCAGCTCCTCACACAGTGTAGCGTGATCCAACCGGCTGATTACTGTGCAGAAGTCCCTGCCAGGCTCCTGCTACTGTCCCTAAGGCACTTCAGGGGATGAAGCATTACCCTTTGTCTGTAAAAATACTTGGGACTCACAGAGCTGACAACTTCAGTGCACTAAATCCCCTCTTCTTCCCAAAACACGCCATGAGCAGAGGGGCTAAACAAGTAACATGGAAAACATTACCCACAGAATAACAAGTTAATCAGCATAACTTGCTGCAATTCAAGGGACCACAGACTCAAAAGAGCACAGCTTTAACCACAACAATCATGTTCAAGGACACCTAAGCTCCTGGTTTCTAGGCTTTTTCATCCTCCCTGATCTTTGTCATCTAATTCACAACTATAACAGCAAAAACACTTAGTGGCAGCACTTGTAACATGATAAAGTCACAATCACAATCTATAACAAGGTAGGTCCTGGTGATGTCTTCATAATCTAAAATTTGCTTTAGATTTGGTTAAGACAGTCTTAATCTAGCACTAGTAGTTAAAGAATGAAAGAATGAACAAACTGCAAACAAAACTAGATTTGGACACAGCCAGCATTGTTGGCCAGATACTCACCTGTCTGGCTTGATTCTCTCAGGAGCAGCATGGTTGTAATCATGCAGAACATGAAGTGAAGTCCTTTGTCCATTGGAGCAGAAATAGTTACCGTCTAGAGGAAACTTCCTGCTAGAGATGAAAGGCAAGTAGTTAACGCTGGTTTTATGGTTCCTCAGTGCTGAGCATGTCTTGGATTTTCCGCATCTCATTCGGAATAGTCCCAATGCAAAAAAGGTCTCCAGGTGAAAACACGGTCACTTCTGAGACCAGGCGTAACAAATGCTAAGGAAGAGGTCCTGAGGAACACTTCACTGCAGAAAAACAGATGTGACAAACCTATAAAGTGGATGTATCCACTGAATGTTGCACTGTTTCTCTTCCATTCAGCTCCCCACAAAGGAGAGGCAATGTCTCCTCAGGTGCCACAATCAGTGTGCAAGCTCTGGAGAGGCATCTGCAGGTGTGCACGGTACCGAGGGGCTGGACAAGGCACACACCCTTGGGCTAGCAGGGAAAGGAAAGGAAGGAGCTGGAGTGCTCCTGAGTACTAGGCCCTTATGCTCTGAGAAACAGGAAGGTGCTAGTAAAGAAAGTTTAGTAGCCAGCACTGATAAACAGGAGATTCTTCAGGAGGTTCTCCTTTGGGAGACTTCAAAGCAAAACATTAATTTCCCTTTCCATTTGGGTTGTAGGAAACAAAGGTATTTATTTCATTTTCACCAAAGAGATCTGAAACAAAGCTGTTCCACCCTGCATCACAAGACTTGAGAAATCATTTCTGAAGCCCTCTTTTGTCTCAACATCCTACTCTTTACTGAACAACGAAAAAGGGGCAGATGAAAGAGGGTGAAAAACATATACTATTAACTTCTTCATTTCAAACTCTGCAACAAGATTTCTGCATGACTTGAAGTAATTGTACATTTGTCATTGAAAAACAGCAACAAAATTATGAAAGACAATAAATGCCATGTTATACTCCATCTCAAGCTTCTGCTATATTTGTGACTGTATTTGTAACGACAGTGCCAAACAAGGGTCAGGACAACATTATCACCCCATTATCACAGAAACTACAAAAAAGGTATTAAAAAAGTCCCCAAGAAAACTCACCATTTAGGAGACTATGCAGGCAAAAAAGATGCTACAGTATGGTATTACTTGCTTCTGACTGATGTGCTCAAAAAGAGAAAAGTTGCTTTAGTTAATCTTACCTCATCAACTTTTATGAAATTTTCCCCAGACCTACACTCCTGTGAAAACTCTTGATGTTACAAAGGCTCAGTGGTTTCCCTCATTCATTCTCTCTATATTTTTCACTTTCAAACTAAGAATAAGAGAAGGTGAATAAAATTTACACAGAAGATTATTTCTGTGTTAAATTTAAATACTGTCTCTTTTTGTTGTTGTTGTTAAGAAATATTTCAAAATGGGATTAGTGTTGAAAGATCAAAGGAGAGGACTGACATTCCAGTTATGGATCAACCTAAATTTTCTGAAAGTAATTATAGAATATAGACAAAATGGTAGCTACTCTTAGCTGTTGCCAGAGCATCACAAAAATGTGCAAAAAAAGCATTTTTGCAAAGGCAAATACACTTCCTTAACTCCAGTACCAGAATCATTTAAGGATAAACAGAATCAGTTACAGGGAGAATAATGGGAATGCAGAGGGCTTTAGTGCCTTCCAGCCTGTAAAGAGTTCTTTAGCTACTGCTTAAATTAGCCACTGCAACATCCATTCACCATCCACCTGACAAAGTACTACAAAATTTTATCAAGTTTTACAGCAAAATAAACTAAGGATTTAAAATGTTACTTTGCTAGAACCAGCTCTCACTCTACAGCGGCTTTTCAGCCTTTCAAAATGTAAACAAAAAAAGACAACATTACGCCTCGACCATTCTTCTGCATGCAGTGCTGAAGGAAGGCATTAAACAGCATGGAAAAGACGAGCAGCCATCAGCTAGGAAGGAGACAGCCTGCTGCACACAGGCTTTGATCTTTGTCAGCTACAACAAGCACAGCAGCGATTGAAGGCAGTATCTCACTTACAGCAACTCCTTCAGCCTCTCCTAGTTTGGTTTGGCTGACTGGGTACCAGCAGAAACAAGCCGATGAGCAGGCACAATGGCACTGCTGGAACAGGCAAGGATCGCGGGCGTTCACGCCGTTATAAGCGCAAAGGAGGAGCCAGGCGCAGGGGCTCCTGCAGGAAGACCATGCCAGCTGGCACCGCGGGCTCTGGGGGCACCTTGCTCTGGGGAAAGAGGAGGGGGAGCACTCCCAGCAAAACGGCAATGTCTGGAAGCAGTTCAGTCCAGCATCTCGACACTACACCGAGACTCAGAAAAGATGAATACTGCTACTTGGCCTGCTGTGTGGTCCTGTAAAAGTCTTCTCTCCACAGAACCGTGTCTTATTCAGCTGTGCCCATCTCTTCTGTCTATTGCTACTGCAAGCTTAAGACTTTCTCCACTCCGTGACTGTCTCAAGAGATCAGCTGGGGGATTCAGGTATAACACAAACACCCCTCAAACCTGTCACATGCACCTTGTATTTCCTCACAATGCTCAGAGCACTGAAGAAAGGCCTGAGCTTCAAGGTAAACCATAAATTCTGGCTTGTACAGAACTGTTTAAGACACAAGCACAGAAGTGAAATTCCTCTCTCCTTCATCCTTCCATTTACTGGTTTCACTTCAAACGTGAGCTACAGCACAACCCCGCCAAGTGGCTATTGGGCCAGGTCATTTATAAATACACACATCAAGGCACTGTAATTACAAAGGAGTGCTTTCACAGGAACTCGGCAGAGAGTAAATTATTACAACACATCCTGCAGGGGAGTTGGAACATATCCACACTTGAGTAAGAAACAAAAATTTACTTCCCACTTGACTTTAAGCACTGTCAAAGATGGAAAACTCTCCAGCAGCTTGCATCTTCTTCCCTAAGCTTCTTCTATATATGCCACTGAGCAAATCAATCATTAAACATAAGCACAGCTTGTCTTCTGCAGTCAAAAACTGCTAATATTTCAATAAAAAAATGCTTAGAATAATGCATTTGGTGATGTCTGCCTTAACAGAGTGGAAGGGCTTGACTCATAGCTCGCTGCAATTAAGAGGAGCTCCAAGATCACTTTTAATGCACTTCAGATGCCAGATGGTGCATATCGTTCTCACAATATAAATTATGGCAAGATGTTACTGTATGTTATAAACGATAAGCACATTCTCTCTATAGGACAAAACCAAAAAGAATCCTAAAAGATCCACTCACCTTGGATTTCTCTCAGACGCTTTGACCTGCTTACAGCTTCGTTTCCAGGTGCTAGCTTTGGTAGTGGGCATGTGATTTGTTTGTCACTTTCTTGTGCGATAGCTACACCCTACAGATTCTGGCAAAGGGCTGCATTTAGGGGGAGGCTAGCAAAAATCACATAAACTGAGGTTCCCAGCTGCTTCTCATGAATATTTTTCTAGGCTTTAGTAAGATGCACATTATGGTATGTGATTTTTCACAGCTGGCAGCTAATGAGGGCTATGCCACTAATAAGCTCAACTACAAGCAGCTGAAAGCATCTCAGCACTGACAAAATGAGTTTTTAAAGATACAATCAAACATTCACCATTAGTGTTCTTAAACACTAAGTTAGAGGAATACAGACCATAAATCCCAAGGCCAACCATGTATTGCTTGTTATTTGGAAACTTTGGACTCCTAATCTTACACTTTAATGAACTGAAAAACATGGGGCAGGAGTCCGAGACCTCACAGGAAGAGCTCAGGACAGGGGAAGATACTTGCTGTTACTCTACAGGCCAGCAGGATTAGATACAAAATGGGCTTTCTCTAGACAGAGTTATGATGATTACTGTTGCCCACCAAACAGCTTTATGAGGACCAAATACCTTGGCATTAAAAACCTACAAAAAGTAGCCTGCGTTCATTATGCATACTTCTCTGAATTCTTACCTGCAGTTTTGGATGAGACATAGCCAAGCAAGTGTTTTCACACATTACTAGAGCCTCAATATTCATGCTGCCTTCCTCTCTGTAGCCTCTTCCAGCAGTTTGATTTTGAGACTATCAGATCTCCACTATTGTTTCAGTTCATGTACCAGCAAGAGAAAAAAAAAATATATTAAAAACAGAGTTGCTAAAACAAATTTTTTTTTAAGGCTTTGGAGTTTTTGTTTGTTTGTTTGGTGTGGTGGGAGGTATGCGTGGAACAGGATAACAAGAAAAAGCCACCCTGAAACCTAAAAGATCTATCCACTTAAGAGTCTGTTTGTGATACCAAAATCAGCATGAATCTTTCCATTTGTAAACCAAACAGTACAAAATTGGAAAAAGAATGAACTTACTGGTTAAATTATCACTGCAGTAATTATTCTTCAGAGCAAAATGACACTTTTAAACATCTCAGTAGCTTTTTACTCAGTTACTGACCTTCTTGAAGAATACTGTTTTCAACTGCCTTTCTGAATTCCTTCACACCTGCAGCCAAGGCTTTCGTTCTGTTACATGACATCCGGAATGGGGAACCAATACTAGTGACTGTGCAGTATTTGCAAGTGCTTCTGGCCTCAATCTGGATGCCTCCTATGGATTCTTGACCCTGCTGTACTACAGGTGTGTGATTATAGTAAATATTTGCAGCTACTACATGGCAAGCAGTAATTACTGCAAAGTAAATGTTGCTAGCTGAGCAGCTGGCATGCACAACCCACCATGGTTTCATGCTCGACCTGTGTCTACGATGAATCTACCTGCAGTTTCACGTGGGAGACGGAGAACCTGCTTTTTCATCTTGATTACCATATGAATGGTGGAGAAGACTCTCAAGAGAGTAAGAGCAGAGAGGCATTCCTAAGATTAAAATCAGTGCTGTTAGGAACCTTGACTCCAGACTCCCTCCACTGTTGCTGAATCCTTATTACTTTCCTTATTTTTTTAGATAATGCCCTGCCTGCAGATCTGATCTGAATAACCATTTTCCCACTTCCCTGAAGAACGGATGAAGAACAAAACTGCTTAGTAAACCCCTGCTACTCAACAGTGTAGGTGCCATGAAATAACTTCGATTCATACAAATAAATGGACACATCATTAATGGTCTTATGTAGTGCAACAAAACAAGTCGTCAGGGCAGCTACTATGAATTACCAAGCAGGACAAAATTCACACATACCCTAGTAAGTTAAATCCAGGCACTGTTTTTTAAAAATGTGAACAAAGAAAGATGTTTTGAAGTGCTGCATGATACTGCCTTCTGTGAGGTGTGTTAACAAGTATTACTTTATCAATAAAAAGTAAAAAAAAAAAAAAAAAAAAAAGATTGTGAAACTTGGTCTTTGAAGACGCAAATAGGCCTTTTAAACATTAACTTTCTAAAGCTGTCAATTTGCATGTACTTTCTTGCTTTAAAGATAAAAAAAGCAGCAACTCCCTGCAGCTCTTCAGCCCAAAACTAAAGTATTACAGGCTGACTTTCCGTCTAGAGAATGTTAATGAAATTCTCTTTGTGTTAAGATACAATGCAAGACTAATCTTGGCAGATCACACGTTCTGCTGCTGATTTACCTTTTTCCTTCAGAGACTGCAAAGATATTGTAGGGTTACTTCAGTGCATGTTGCTGCAACCTTTGTTGCACAAACCTCAAGGGCCTCTCATCCAAATTATGAAGGCAAGCAATGAAGATTGGGGCCGGGATGGAAAACTGAGGGAGCATGTTTAGACAAAGCACACTGAAGATCACTTAAAAAGACTTAATCAAATAATTTAACCCCTCCCAACCCCTACCTCCATGTCATGATGAAATCATTAACTATAGCTAGCCTTACATTTTTATATCTCAGAGTTTAAATGCTCGTGACCAAATGATACTAAAATTAGAAGCCAAGAACTCCTTTCTAGCACCGCAACCCACAAGTAAACTGAGGACCCTTCCAGGAGAAGCGTGAACTAAGTAACGCACTTTCTCACTGTGTACTTCGCTGGGACAGGACGAAAAGAGAAGAGATTTTTGAATGAGATCAGCAAAGAGCAAATTTTTGCTGCAATATTTTCAGCCAGACTTTAAACAACCTCAGTGATGAAATAGAGCTATCTTACTTAGAAAACTGTAGAGTTTATCTTTGTATTTTTCTACACAACATTCACTGCTATAGCTGTGACAGAATAGAGTAGGTCCTTGGATTATGACTGTTTGGCTACCAATTACATGATTCCCCCTAGAATTTTCATCTAGACAGCCAGCACTGGATGCCAAAGACACCGCTTCAAAACAATCCATGTGCTGTGTATCACACAACAGAATGCCAGTCTCTACCAATACTTGCATGTGTTTTGGTGGACGTGAGAAAATTTGAGCAGCATCTGAAATGGTTACCACTCTGAAAAAGAGTAAAATTAAATGTTATCCACTAAGGAATTTTTAAAATAAGACAAATAGAATTAATCATGTTTGCACATCACAAATTCTAGACAGCATAAAAAAAAAAGTGTTATGTTACAGCTAAATAGTCAACAGTGGGAAGATTAAATATGTTTATTTTATTAGTATATGGTGGTTTTACAAACAGTTTTTTATGTTTTGCAATATACACAGAAGAATCATTACAAACAAAAGCAAAATATCTTCTCAATAATAGGGACTCTATGCAGCCTGAAAATAAAATTAAACCTCTGTTTCTCTTTAAAANGGGGGGGGAGGGGAGGAAAAACATTCTGTTCAGCTTGCTACATAACTCTAAATATATTCATCTAAAAAAATTAAATATATCTTTTTTTAAAACATATCATTGGAAATTTTGCATGGCAGTGCAATACAGAAGTAGTAAAGTTCATCCAAAAAGTGCTATGTACAGCAGCATTGTTAAAATACCACAAGGAAGGAATGGTTCTGCTTTCAGGAAAAGAGTAGTGTGCTTCTTTTTAGCCATTTCTGAATTTGTGTCAGAAGATATTTCCTGTCTGTTTTCACTAATTCCCTCCTCTTTCTTGTCTCATTCCCAAAGATTATGTTTTGAGACAAGGAACAGTCACAGTTCAGTTTAAATGTGTGCATGTATACATATATAGGCAGACATATATACCTACATACGCACAGATGTATATTTATATATATAAACAAGCTTGGTTAAAAAAAAAAGCATTGCTTTGGAACATGGTGAGAGCTCTTCTTCAAAGAGTGAGACAACATGGATTTCCGCTGAAATAAATGAGCCTATGATAGAAGATGGACTTTATCTACTACATTATTAAATAAGAAAACAATTCCACTACAATTTTGACTGCTTCCCAGATGCCTCAAACTCTTCAAAAAAAATACAACAGAACAAGGTACATGATTTTAAATCCAGCCTCCTTTCATGGATCCATAATTCGTAAGAGCAACGTTTACCTTAGCTGTCATTAACATCACATTGATGTTTAACTGTTATATGAAGCAATTACTGAAATTAGTAAGGAACATGAGTTTTGCACAGAGCAAACTGCAAGTGCAAAGAAGTGGTCACGCACAAAGGAGGCCAGATATGAGGCTGGAAAAAGTGTAATAAAAAAAGGAACTCAGATCATTAAGACTGTAAAAATATAAGCTTCTGATTTCACTTGGTTGTTCTAATTCCACAGACTGATGACACTCATCTATTCTTTTGGAGTCGTGATCTTAAGTACCTTTACTATCAAAGAAGGCCAGGAAGCACTAAGCTATGTGAGGATATTTTGTGCCTCTCAGGTCACGATGTTTTGTTTTGACAGGAATGTAAACATCACCTTACTCAGTGCTCCCCAGAATTACAGTTTCAGCATAAAGAAGACTTCTGTGTCAGTGTTACAATCAATTTGGTTCTTAGGCTGGGTTGTAAACACAGTAGGAGAAGCTATATCCATACAAACTGCTTTTGCAACGCTGCAGGCTCCCTCTGGATTTCCTCTCTCCTCAATGGGACTCCCACTGAGCTGGCCTAGGCTTTGCAGCCGCTGTCTCTCCTGAGCTTGCTTAGCCCTATTGGCAATGTACCTCACCCTACTCTGACTGCGAGATGAAGACCTGCGAAGGAGTCCCAAGCTCTCTCCTTCCTCTTCAGATTCAGTTGGATCAAGACTGATGGGGGAAGTGATATCATTTTCCTGCTGAAAGGCTGTCAGCTTCTTTAGCTGCTCAGTCAATTGATCCTGGGATTTGACAGAGGATCTCAGGCCTGAAGACCAGCGCTGCTCCCGCATTGATCGAGTGACAAAACTCCTGCTAATGCTACGGTATTTGCTTTCAAAAGTGCACACAATATCATCAGAGGTAAGGTCTCCAAGACTCTTGGATTTTGCCTGGTTATTCCCAACCTTATCCTGTGCTTTGGATTTGTTAGAAGATTGCCTGAGACTTTCTATGTATAACCTGCTCCAGGTATGCCTTCTAGGAATGGACGAGAATGCATCTTGAGGACTCCTGGCAAGAGGACGGGGGCATAATTCATCTGGTGCCAGCTGGTCAGATCTCAGGTTAGGATTGGATTTGCTTTTGCTGACCATTGGCATTTCATTACCTGATGTTGTAGCAGATCGTGGGCGCATACCCCTTCTAATGGCAAGGGGCTCAAAATTTTCATGACGAATGCCAAGATCTGGGAGGCTTTTGCGAGCTAGATTGGGTAGAGAGAGATCTATCACAGTGTCATTGGAGGACATGCTGGAAGAGGAAGACATGCTGTCACGATGACTGCTGCAATCTAGCTTGCTCCAGATCCGGTCATTAACTGTGGCATCAAAGTATACTTCTGCTGCTGGAGATAGGCTACTTGGATTTTTTATTATAGCTGAGGAGTCTGACATCTTCAGCCCCTCACCCTTTGACTTCCTTACTAACATGTAAGAGCTCATCTGAGAAACAGAAACAGGTAGAGCCTGTGCAGTCTGGGCTTTCTGGAAAATATCTGTAGGCAAAGATGTCTGTGTGCCATTAATCACACTGTTTTGCTGCAGTAGGACAGCTGCTGCACCACATTTTTGGCCTTTGAATTCAATGGTGTTTTTCAAGTCTGTTAATACCTGACCCGTTTGGTCATTTTGCTTCTGGCAGTTTTCAACAGGCTGGCCAGCAACCTTACCGGCTGCCGCTACCAACCAGGCTCTTCGAGGATGCACTGCCAAATTAAACTGATCTTCAGATTTACTGCATGCCTGTGTCCAACCATTTTCTTCTTTGAGAGGTCCTGCCATGCTTGTCCTCTCAACTTCTTGGACTAATACACTTGTGTCAGCTGCTCTTGTGGCTATCTGCACTTGGTCTTCTGCAGCCAAATTTGATCTTTGTTCTCTAGCGAGTAGAGGTTCCTGAGGCTGCTTGGATGGGCTGCTTCCTTTTGATTGAGATTCAGTGGAATGATCAGATACAGACCCTTCTTCAGAATCACTATAAGAAGTAATGGGTAGAGGAAAGAAGAGGCTGGCATGATGGTTTTCATTGGCAATAACAGGCTCTTCAGTGATAGTTTCTAGGCTGCATAAAGAAGTGACTGACCTCTGCATTGAGAAATGGCAGACATCTATTGGGAGACATGAAAGACAGAAAAAAGAAAGAAACAAGAAAAACAGAGATACATGGTTAATTAGCTACTATGAGTTCCAGTTTAGCTGCAGATTTTTTGATTATGTGGTATCCTTTTGTTTTTAAGGTAGCAGTTGCATATAGTAACAACGATTTTTTAAAAATAACTTATGATTTCAAATGCCTAGCTAAAGGCAGCAAAAATGTATTCACTGTTTGAACTGCCCAAAAGCCCCGTTGCTGTCTCAGTCCATGCATACTATTTTTCTGATTGTCTTATTCGAAGAACTACTGTATCCATCCATTTCTCTGTGCCCTTGCATCCCCTGTTAGAATCTAACTTTTCTTCCTCCACCATCCAGCACCAGTTGAATTGCTCTTTTCTTTCTTTCCAGCACTCAAACACGACAGTACCTCAGATCATAATCAAACCATGTATAATAATCAGAACATCACTGTCCAAACAATAGATGTGATCCTAACGATTACACAAAAGAGAAGCACCACAGGACTTCTGAAGCAGATTACAAGTAAAATGATCTGTATACATAAAATGTAATGTAGCCAATGTGCCTTTTAAAACCAAATCAAAGCAAACCTAAAAATCTTTAACCAGTAACTTTGTTTTCCTAGAACTTTGCAATTTCTTTTTCAAAAAACTATACACAAATGCATGCTCCATGAATACCAGGCCAACAGTGCAAACCTGAAGAATCACTATATCCACCAATTACCTGAAAAAAACCCACACTTCATCTGCAATGTTTATAACCTGTACCCCAAGAACCAAAGCAATCGTGCCAAAAAGACTGCTACCCACATCTCCAAACCACAATGCAAACAAACATGCTTCAAAAACTAGCAAAGCACCACTGAGGCAGACAACAACCTCAAGAATATTGCAGCAGATAATTATAAGGCAGGAAGCAAACAAAAAACAGGAGTACAGGCAACAATGTGCTTGAAACAGTGACACTCAGTTGACAGTTACCTTTAACTTGCTTGTCCTTTCAGTTCTTAACTAGAGAGGGACAGTGTGCATGTAGAATAATAGGACAGAACAGAGGAAAAATCCAGTTAATGGAGGGAAGACAGGTGCAGTTAACAGGATAAATTAGTGCTGAGGGAGGGAAGGGAAACAGACAGAAATATTCACACATTTTTGTAGGATCCTAAGAATTTCTGACCAACCAGAGCACTCAATGGAATCCATAAATGGACACATATTAAGTCCACTTATTTTTCTATAGAAAAATAAAAGGCAATTTTTGCTAACGTTCAAGAAAAATTTGGTAACATAATATGAGTTTGTTCTCACCTGCCACATAGAATATGGTATAAAACCTACATTTAAGCTGGTTGCATATAAATTGGCCAAAAGATGCCTGTCATCACTGGAGCTTGCAAGGCATTACTGTAGCGTAAAGCTGTACCGATCAAGTGAGACAAAATGGAGATCCCACAGAAGAGACGCACATTTATAGCACATTCATAAGTCAGACAAGGCATAAATATAAATACCTCTGCTTCCCAGGAACTGATGATCATTGTGTGAACTGACAGTCCACGTTGTACGTTACTATCTATAGTAAGACCAGTCAGTGGCCCCCAGCATGAGACCAAATGTTTTGCCCAGCTGAACCAACCAGAATTAGTCTTACTGACTACAAAAAAGATTAAATATCCAAAAGAGCTTCGCTTTCTATTTTTCAGCTCCTTTTCCCTCAGGTAAAACTCTTCCTCCACTGAAGCTAATGACAAAGCTTCCACAGGCAGTACTGCTTCAGAATCAAATATTTATGCATTTACTTTTTTGTTTTCCTGGGTGGCTACCTGCTCGCCTAAACCCAGAGCAGAAAAACCTGAGAAGCAATGCACTCCATAGGACCGGGGAAAGGAAGCTAGATTCCTCTTCACCAAATCCACTTCCTAATGCTATAGGCAAAAATCATCTGCATTACCAAAAAATGCCAAAAGCACATTAGGTATTTCCTTTCAGCACCAGTTTTTCCAAGTGACAAGAAGCGTAACAATGGAGACAGCTATTGAATAGCCAATATTTCGTTAGTCAGGAGTGTTACAAGGGATGAAGGCATCTTGCTTGTTGAAGACATACATGCACATAAGCATCCACCATTCACAACATAGCCAAATTTTCAGGATCTGGAGGAGTCCAGAGCTGGTCAGACTAGTGAGCGCTCCTTCTCCCCATCCAGACTAGGTCACCCATACAGACTAAGGCACACTTACAAGGCAAAATACTGGAAACTGCAATGCTGTTGCCATAAAGGGCACAAACTAGAGACTATACTTTCCTGTCTCACTCTTGTGGCACTTCCCATCAACAGAATGTTAATTATGAAATGCAGCCATATTAGGCTGATGTTATTGGTTTCCTTGGTGTCTTGGCCCGGGGCACTAAAAGAGGAGGCGGATGGGGAAAAGCACGCTGTTTGTGCAAACAGTGTTTGTCATTGGATCATCAGCATCCAGTCCAAGTGACTATTTCACAATTTTAAAGGTTTGGTGATTCCATGCTTGAGAAGTCAGATGGATTTAATCAAATTTCAAGCCTATCACAATATTTATTTAGTGACTTAGGGGGCTAGCAGGGGAGCTGGCACTGATAATGGGAAATGGTTCCATATGTCACACTACTCAGAGCTTATGAAAAGCCCAATGCCAATAAATTAGGCATAGGAAGGGTTCTGCTTCTTTGGATTAATTTCAAGTCAGAGGAATTGGCAAACTTCTTCCTCTCTCTCCCATTGCCCTGGTATTTTCTTAAAAACTCAAAGCAGATATTGGGGAAAAAATAAAAAATAGAGAAAGAGAAATTGTAGACACTCAACTAAATCAAACTGATCAAAGAAACAGAATATTTTAAATTTCTGTATGAGGCTTTCAAAGAAGCCCACTATAGATAGACAGTCAGAATCTATTACTAAAAAAGGGATTATGTCTTGAGAAGCACCAAAGTCACTTAAGTGTTCCTGAAAATGTAACCATCAATGCCCAAATTCCTTAGACAACTAAGTGAAAGGAGGAGGAATTTGAAAAGATGCTCTTGCAGTCACAGACAAAAGCTATATTTCATTATGTCCTCTCCACAGTTCTGTGAAACAGAGGAAATTTTGTCAAAATCTCTTCCCTTCCCTCCCCTCCCTGCTAAAATCAGGGGGGGGAAAAAAAAAAGACAGGTTCCTTATTAAAATATATACCTCAATATCCTTTGTTCCTATTTTCCATTTTTACAAACATACAGTTCACAAGTAAAGATACAGCCGCACGATCCCAGTGACCACATGCATATTCCTGGCTTGAAACAACTATAAAATAAAATGCTGTAGCTTAAACCGTCTTCCTTTAAATGGACAACTTTTACTTTGCAATTGCAAAATGTTCAGTCCACATAGTTTGGCTGATGTCAAGTAACATCAGGTCACAAACCTTGCTTGCTTTATATTATGTAACTGTGCCCTCAGGTTGCAGTCAAATCATATACATAACATTTAGCCCATCTGTAAGTGTTTGCATACTGGGGATTTACACATTTAGACCAGAATGGCCAAGTGTGATCTCCTGAAAAACCCAGACCAGAGAATTCCATTCGCTAATCCCTGAACTGATGTCGGTAACTTACACACAAAATTGCAAGTTCTCTGAGGAAGGAACTGCTTTGATTGTTAGAAGAGTGCACATCAAACAGCAGTTCTGCTGTGGTTATTGCTCAGTAAAATGCAAACAATGATAATGGAAATAATGTTTGTTAATATGGTTTTCCCATATTCAATCTCTACTTAATGCTCTGGTTTGGATCTTAAAATTTACTTAGTATCATACCACATTCATTTAAAAAAAACAAAGAAACAAACAAAAAAAACTTGAACAAGCAATCCAAACATTCATGGGCTACTGACAGTTTTCACTACTGCAGATGGTCAGCTAGGCATGGGAAGGACTAATCTAAACCAGACACACCTATGAAAAAAATAAAATAAAGGTATTTATGCAATTTTTTTTTCTGTCATTGCCAAAAATAAAGAAAAAGAGCTCTTGATAGCAAAACAACACACAGCAGATTCTAAGTAAAGATGCTATGCAGAAGCTGAGACAATGATGTGATCTAAGGTGGAGAAGGGTGAAGAAAATCTGGTCTTACCAGTAAAGAATATAGGGGATTTACTTCGAATTTCCTCCAATTTTTGAACGAACAAGGCATTCATTTCCCTCTGTAGGGTGCCCACTTGCCTTCGAGAAGTTTCAGACCAGCGCTTGGGGAATTCTGGGCTTCCAAGGCTTTCTAGACTGCTGGAGTTGGAGGATATAGAGCCATTGCTGGCTGCAACCAAGTTGACAGTGCTTCCATACTTGCCACCTGATTGGCACTGCCACCGCTGCCGGGAATGAGCCTTTATTCCGTGACATTTAGATTCAACATTTTTCTTCCCTGGGGTCACAAAAGACTGGGTGCTCCTTGTTAGATCATCTGCATTTCCAGGACTGCTGCAAGACTGCAAATCTGACTGCGGTCTGGGCTGACTTTTAATACCCCAGTTTTTTAGCTCTAACCTCTCTTCTCCAGTTATACTGCTATACTGATCATGGTGAAGCATATCTTTAGCAATAGGCCTGGTAGGATGGTCACTCCACTTGCTTTCTAGATCTGGGCTTTCTTTGGAACCAATCATGCATTTCATGCAATTGGTGGCCACTCCAATCCTACCAGAGCTGTTGATGGCGCAGCGTGCAAAGACGCTTTGCTTCTCGCTCTGGTGCTCCTGAAGCCGGACCCTGTTAGACCTCTGTATGGGTTCACTGAAAGCAGCATCCCCTTGAGCACAACTTTGGCTTTTGGCTTTACGAGAACTATGGGCCTTACCTTTCAACCCTCTGCCATGTACCTCCCCACTGGCACCATCTCTGGGAGCTGGTGACAGAGAAGCACTTTCTGGCTCTTGCTCAAAGCGAGGCTGTGAGGCAGCTTCCACTTCACGGTCTTCACTGGCCCCTTCAGAGCTGTTGTCTTTTGTGTCAAAAGCAATTTCAGGAAAGCCTTTCTTCTTCTTCTGGCTTTTGGTGGGTGCACTTGCTGTCCGTCTCAAGATGTGGCTGCTAAAGGAGTGTTTGCGATGGAGCTGACCAGCAGCATGACTGTCCAGAGAGGCCTGCTTTGGATTTTTGAGAAATAGGCCTTTGAGGCCTAGAGCTTGTTTGACCTGGAAAATTAAAAAAAGAAAATCCTTAAACAGAAAATGCAAGTCTCTTCCTTTGGACATAGGAACTCAAGTTCAATGATCAAATCACACATACTCGTGCACTACACACACATGCGATCACAGAGTCTTCTGCCATATTCCTACCATCAGCATGAGAACTAAACCAAAAATAGGCCAGGAATTAAAAATGGAAAAAATCAGTAGCAACTGGTTTGCAAAATTTCACTTTTGTTTTGTTTTGATAAAAATTTCCAACCAGGCTTATCTCTGTATTTGTCATCATTTTCTTACTAGCTTATAGCTACTTAGAACAGAAACATAACCATTAAACATTGAAAAGAAAAAGTGAAAAAGGAAATACTTCAGTCTATAAGGGTCTCCTTCTGAAAGCTGAAGAGTTTCCCAGTGTGCGTGTGTGTGTGTGTGTGTGTGTGTGTGTGTGTGTGTGTGTGTGTTAAAAGCAACAAAAATTAAGGTATTCATAATGCCACACATTTCAGACTAAGACTAAAGTTCAAGGGTTTCCTACTTAGCAATGAAGGTTTCTGATTTTTTGTTTTTCAGACACAAAACTCTGTGAGGTACGGGTCATTTTTCCAACACAATGTATATGTTTAAAACAATTCTGTCCCAACAGTTTAGTGATGTGGATACACAGCAGAACATGGAGGAGGCACACGAAATCAATTCACAACAGGAACCCAAGGATTAGTGGAGACTTGCAGATTTGTTGCAAACTTAAGTCTTTTCTTTGAAGAATACTATTATTTGGAGACAAACATACACCTACTCCTGAGCGTGTACGTGATAATTATGCAAAATGTAAATCAGCCCCCGCCGAACCCTTAAGTTAGGACAGAAGTCTGTTGGACTCTCAGAATTGTCACCTAGAACAGCAGTACTCCAAGGGCAATGTGGAACAGTTAAAATTGGTTCTGGCTCTGAACCGCCTCTGAAAGGACCAACACTGATTTACAGAGGGAGAGTACAGAGACCAGCCTTCTAATCTGGGCACCTAAAGCATTTGTATTTAAAGTACGTGGTGTAAATAATTCCCCTGAATGGCCACAGAGGAATTAGTACAACCTGGTTTCTGCACTGTGAACTCACATTCTAGCAAACTGCTCTCCTGGTAAATACTGAACAATGCTTAAGCTTCTACATCACATCATAATTAAAATAAAGCTACAAATACTGCAAGCTGAAGTTATCCTAAAGTGTTGTTACTAACTTTGGGGCCTTGTTCAAGATAAGTCCAGCTGGAAAACAGAGTAGTTAAAAAAAACTGAGCATGTTTTTCAATTAAAAAAAAATCACCTGCAATTTCATAGACTTAAACATGTGAGGATAGGACCAATTAAAACTGCTGAAGAATTAAATTAAATTGGAAACATAGAGCTGAATGCTCCGACTTGTGCAGGACATTATATTTGTGCAGAACTGCATATTGGATACTGTTAGATCTAATTTTTCCTGTCTCTTAAACTGGAGATAGCAACTAGCACTCATACAAGACAAGAAATTTGTAGCATGCAATAGAGGTCCCACCAGGAACAAAACAGAATGCTCTGAATAAATGAGAGGAAGAAACTTAAAAAACAAAACAAAACAAACAAACAAAAATAACATCAACAAAAAAACACAAAACAAGCTGTAGAAATGGCAGCAATTTAAAAAAGATTTTAAAATCATTTTAATTTTACTTTTCATGCAACATCAGGCGGTTACAGAATTTAAATGATAGTGACCTTTTAAGCTAAAGAATATTCTTAATATAGATAATAACAAAATGGATGTTCATATGAAGCTTTACGTTCTTTAGAATCCGTCAGGAAATACACAGTGGACATAAGAGTATCATATTTTGTTTTTCAGTATAAATGAGATTCACACTTCATTTGAATTAAGCACTATCATGAATAGCACTTGAACTATGTATGATACATGATCTTCAAATATTTCTGTTTTTTTCTCCTGTATGATTACATTTGATCATTTCCTACCATACAACACATCCAAAGACACTCATGTATGTTTTCATCACTGAAGAAACACATTATAAACAAATGAAGTTAGTCAGGCTGATAACAGAGTACTTCACATACTTCAGAACTTATTTAAGCATTAAATATATATAATCACTAACTGTCAAAGATCTCCCAACATCATACAGTTGATATACACTTCAGTGAAACTGAAAAAAGAGTTTCAGCATTCCTGTAAACATTCCAGGTGTACTTGCCAACTTTTAAAGCTGATGTATGATAAAGAGTAGATTGGTTTTGCTGTGTGTAGAGCCTTGTACATATAAATCACTTAAAGCAGAGAAAGAAGCACTTCCCTGCCAATCTACTTCTCCTCCTTCGTTCTCCTTATTTCCTAGTTAGATCAGACTCTCTTTAGTAGCGGTAGTTCTCTTCCTTAAGCATAAACAATGAATAAAAATACAGTACACAGGCCTGCGATTGAAATGCATTGTAAGAAAAAGAAACCCATGATAAATTTGATCAGCATCAATGCTTGTTGGCACTTGTTGTCATTTCAACTCCTTTACCCTGTGATATGTGAGGTCACTTTTCTGCAGTGCCTAACAATGGTACAGAAACATCTCATTTAAATTATAATGGCCTACCTTCCACCCCCAAAATATTTGAGTACATGCTCATACATTTCAGATTTTGCTTTGTAGGACTTCATGAATAGATATTAGCTGCACTGCAGAGTAAGCTGCACTAGGTTAAAAGCTGCTTTTATTCATAAGAGTCCTGTGCAATCTGGCATGTGGCATCATGATTGATTTGTCTGAGATGAAGCCCAGGGAAAGCATTCAGAATATTATTTCAGGCTCTAATTGACTGAAGTTTAGTTACCACATGCCAAGATCCAGTGTGAGAAAGAGATGGCTAGAAAGAGACCTAAAATGGACTTTACAAATATATTCAGGGTAAGATAAAGAAGGTAGGGATTGCTTTTTCCCATTTGTGGAAGAAACAGTGCCAATAATACGTGCCAGAGAAAACATAATGGAAATATTAATAAGTGTCCTGTGAGAGCCAGGCTATTGAACAGTCTGCTGGAATCACGGTGGATTCGACTTCCACTAGAAATCTTCGAAATGAGATTCTGCATTTGTTAAGGAGTGAAGCAAAAAAATCTTCTGCTCCAATTGATGCAAGCTGGCAAGTACACAAATGTATCGCTATAAAAATCACACTATATAAATATTTGCAAAATCCAGAAAAAAAACTGTCATACACACATACATATACAAATAACATCCAACAAAAATAACAGAAAGAAAAGCACTGATGGAATGGGTGACGCACAGTGCAGGGCCCCAGGTAACATTCTAGTTCATTTGGTGCATTTTTGTTAAGTTTGCCAGTGTTGCTTGAATCAATGGACTGATTCAAGAATGCAAAGAGAAATATGGTTAACTTAAAAAAAAAAAAGTTAAAAAAAAAAAGGAAAAAAGAGAGCCATTTTGACGGAGATCCAGAATATGTGCTTTCAGCCTCTATTCCAGCTTTTACAGGGCTATTCCATTCCTCGAAAAGACCTACAAAGCAGCACAAGAGGCTTTCCCACAATTTAGCAAACAATTCACTGTTAAATGTTCTTTTCCACATGACAGAATTACAGCACTTAAGAGAAAAGACAGTTAAGTAGAGACTCAAAGAAAAGAGAAAGAGAGGATATAGAAGGACTTCTATCCTGGATCTACTTCATAAATGGAGGGCTCTCTGGTTGATCAATGACCCAACAGAACTGACCACGTCAAATGTCACAATCCACATTACATGAGTTGAACAGCTTCAAAATGCTAATAAGGAAACACTGATGCTAACAAAGTTAGAGGCATGCAGGTGTGTGGTGCTGGTCACTACACCTCCCTGAGATAGGAGGGGGTACCTTCCAGGCGTCTAAAAATGTTCTGCTTCTAAAAGTAGACTTTTTTTGACATAGAGAAGCCCACTGAAATCACAAACAGACAGAGTAAAGGCAAATAAGACACAAAACAATAGTGAGGGAGAATCTCATAGATATGCACATCTAGAAAACCACATGAAATACCACAATACATGAATAGACTACAGAAGAGACACAGACAAAG
>VXAL01009927.1:0-15753 GCA_013399475.1 Chauna torquata
TTTTTTTTCCCTCTCTTTTTTTCTCTTGGCCGTGAATGTTTCTATTGGTGTAACACTGAACATCAGCAATGTGAATGCAAGCCTGAAACAAGTCGTAGCATGATCCTAGTGACATGGGGCCTGAGCAAGTGAGAACAACGATTTCCACAGCCAGTGCTGCCTGCAATACTACTCTTCCTGGAGATTTTAACTTCCCAGGTAGCCACCGGATAACATATGTAGATCAGGTGGTAACAAACGGCTATTTCTTGTTACACACAGAAGACTACTGCAGGGTCTAAGACGACAACTCCAAGAAGAAGCATCCTGAAATTGATGGGTGAAAACAGAGCACCTGCAGGACTGTTCCTGCTGGCTGTGCACCACAGACGTTCGGAGTAACTCCAAACAGGGTCATGGACTGCAGCAGGACAAGGGAACTATGGTTCAGGAGGAATTAGGGAATTCAGAGCCCTCTTCTAACTCTCCATCTGTTCTGGACAAAGGGTGCCTTGGCCAGAGGTGCAGGAGATGAAGAACTGGAAAGAAACCGTCCATCTTCCTTCCCACTTGCATAGCACACATCCTCCTAAGGGGTTCTGCTTGTGCAGATGGCTCAACAAGCCTTTCCCCACAGGACACACTTGCAAGACCACAGCAGTTACAGAGCTTGATCTCTTGTTCAAACCTTCTGACTTATCCACCATACTTAGAGGCTAGGGAAATGGACTTTCCCTGCAGGGTGCCTGTGTTATACACAAAGTCTTTACTGCCATCAGCCTTGTGACTCCTGCTGGCAGCAGAGCCACAGCACTCATTCTGCATGGCGATGCATCTCACTTGGGTCACAGCTCCAACAGTTCCCGATGAAGAAAGCAATGAGGTGTGACAATCACAGCAGAACACTCTTTGTGGAACTCTCAGGAGATGGCAGGGTCAGTGAGAGCTTCTAGAAAAACCTTATGCTTCTGTACCAAAACAGGCAAGATGAAAATGTAAATTCTTACCTCTGCAAGTTGGTGCTTGTCATGATTGTTCCTTTGTACAAGTGACACAATTTACACCCATAATTTGAAAATTGCTTTCAGATTCCTACTGCACAGGGACACTAGGCTGATACCTCTCCTGTGGAGTGCTGGTAATATAAGCCAAGTTAAAAAGCCTACATAAAACATCTTTCATGAGGAAGTTGTGTGTGAAATAATTTTCTGAATCCAGGTAGCACCTCCATTCATCTTCACAACTTAGACATCTACATTCTAGCCAAGCATGAAAGACTGCTTTCACAATAAGTGGAGAGAAACAGGCAACTGCAGAACCTTTTCTTCTCTTCAAACACAGGTATCTAAAACGGGTCAGATGAACTGAGCTTCTGAAATGCAAATTTTTCTCCACTGATTTAGGTAAAGAGGGGAGGAGAGATTCTCCCACATCAAGCACCTCTAATTTTGGTGACTCCTCTGCACAAGATTTACACTGGCTGATAGTAAGAGTATGTGTATGTGTGATGGAAAAACCAAATGCCCATTGAACAAACAGTCTCTGACAGCAGAGGCAAGTGCAGTTCATGTATATGAGCAACTACAAAATTACACACGAGGTGTATTTGACAGATCAAAATTATTCATTTATAGTGCATATTCACCAGAGATATGCACAGGTAAGTTGATATGCCCATCTATACACCTCCTGGGAGAAGAGTCTGAGAGTTTATATCCTGTCATGCACACAATTTTCTGCCACTGACAACTTCGAATCAAAACTTGCATCTTTGGCCACTGGAGAGTAGTAGTTTTTTGACTTCCAGTTGCTGTTTTGAAATGGTACATGGTACAAGAGAAATGAGAAGTGTCCACCATTGCAAAGTCAACCCACAATAAAAGTTACCCTTACTCAAACACTATGGTGGTCCAGGCATCCAGACTTTTCTATGGCATGTTACCCATTCTGAACCTGATAAAGTATATCCAAGGTGGCACATGTATTGCACACTGTTGTTTTCCCCATATGCTGATTTATCCCTGCTAACAATTTCTCCAAAATCAATGAGAGGTGGGTCTTCACATGCTGTACCTGCAGAAGCTGTGCAGAAGTTCTTGTTATTCGGCTGCACACTGCCGTTTTCTTCATATCCTGATTTATCCCTACTGCCAATTTCTTCAAAATGACTGGCAGGTGGGTGTTTGCATGCTGTTCCAGCAGAAACCATATACAAATTCTTGTCATTTTTTAAATACAGAACAGTAAAGAGAGCTCTAAAAAACGGCCCTACACAGGAGTAGAATAATCTTCAGATGACCTACATCCCTGCATCTGGAATAGACTGTACTGTCTCTTTGCTCTAAGAAGTTGTCTGCTTCTATACTATTTTCACAGTCTTCACATCAGAGGGAGTTACTGAACTAAAAACACTTGAATTGAAAAGATGAATAAACTTCTGAATTTCTCAGAGGACAGCTCTTGTTTTCCAGCATTATACTAAACCAGTGTTTTACGCTTACAGTCATGATTCTCAATTTTCTTTAATTCTTTGAATAAGCAACTTTGTCCCAGATTACCAAAATTAGTTCCACCATTTTGAAAGAAAGAAGTTGGATCATTCATTGAAAGTATAAGGTATATGCACAGAAAGCATTTCTCAGGTGTGGGGGCGGGGGGGGAGAAGAGTCTTGATATGATGAATAGGTTAAAACAGATCAATCATGGAGTTTAAAACTGGTTATTTTAGTAAAGTATATATTCAGTGAAGACATGCTTCAGGCTGCATTCATCACAGAACTTACTGAAATAACAAAATACCTGAAGAGTTGTATAATGTTTTAAAATCAAATCAATATTCTGCATTTTAATAGCATGTATTTAGAATAACAGTAGCTAAATTAAAATACAAAGGAATTTATATGTATTAATGTATTTTGAGTGGGTTATATCTGGTAATATGTTCATTTGAGAGCCATTAAGTTCAGGCACAAAGCAAAGAAGGAAGTTCAGACAAGAAAACAAAAATATTCTCAAACATCATTCTAAACTATAATTCTCATTCAGAATTTCTGAAACAAGTTCTATTAAAAGTGGCACAGTTAATTTTTTTTCAGTTCATTTTTCGTGTCACCAGTCACCATACATCAGTTAAAAGCATGGATTTCCATTTAATAACTTACCTTTATGCACAGCACAACACATCCACAGCAGAAACACTGTGGGGAGGCTCAGCAGTGTCATTTCCAAGCTTTAGAAATTAAAGACGCCCTCTGCAAAAGAGCTGCTGTTTTCTCTGTTCCAAATTACATATAATTGTATTCACTCCCACGTTCCTGAGGGCTGCCCTTGCAATCTCCTCCCCTAATTTTCTTGCAACACAGCAGTCATTCCATACAGATAAAGCATGCAATTGTTGCAAAAATTCTTCAATACTTTTTTCACGAAAC
This sequence comes from Chauna torquata, assembly GCA_013399475.1. Lineage (NCBI taxonomy): Eukaryota > Metazoa > Chordata > Aves > Anseriformes > Anhimidae > Chauna > Chauna torquata. The sequence continues at coordinate 3,408 of VXAL01009927.1, forward strand.
CTTTCGGACTGAACTTGACACAGCATCATCATGAAAACCATCAGCAAAAACTCATGGTGTGTTTATAAAGCACGATATAGTGCATCTAGCTTTTCAAATGTCACAACGTAAAATTTTGTTACGGGCAAAAATCACCTTATATGTGGAGCTAAGAATTTATTATCAGTCTAATTGAAACCTTAACAGCCTAACAAGAACGCTAACACTTACTATGTTAGTACTAGTCTAATACTTACTTGTGTTACTAGTCCAACATGACCCTAAGCACTAGTGTTTATGGAGTCCTGGCAGACTTGCAATATAAAACAAAGAACCCCACCAACAGTATATAACAAAGCTTTCCAGATTTCAATCTGGGTCCATCTCTCTGGCTCAATTCCTCACCTTCTAATCTTTCTGTGCTTCAGAAAGACAGGCTCTCCACTCAGGAGCTTTTGTGTTTACTGTAGCACCAGAAAGCCCTGCTCCTCTGGACCACTTTAAACCAACACCATGGACACCCAGTCCAGGAGAACAGGCCACTCCTGTCTGTTCTCCATTATCTGCCACCATTCCTGCCCCTCTGTGTAGATTGTTAACTTTAGGCATTGTTTGTAACTCAGTTACTGGAAAACACTATCTTTAAAACAGCAATTGTTGATCTGGCAGCCACTTCCAGTCAGTCAGCTCCAATATACTTGCGTAATTTTCATTTCATGACATGTAGATTCTTTATACAAAGCAAGAAAATGATGAAGAAAGACAAAAGCAAGTGTTCTGCCTATTCAAGATCATGTTTTCTTATTTTTGCCTGAGAAAATACAGGCACTTTTTAGAAGATCTGATTTCCACACCCAAGTAGAAGAGGACTATTGATAGAAGAGGATGTGTACAATCACTTTGGCTTTGCCTCCGTACAGCAGGATGCTCAGCGAGATCAGCCTTCTGCACTAGTGCCATGGGCTGAAGCCTACCCAAAAGTATGGCTCAGATAAGAGAGAACATGACTGCATTTGCCCAGCTCTGACTAGATGAACCTGTTACAAGCTGGGTAACAAGGCAGCAGTGGACAAAATTTGCTCTTTAACATTTGCCAACTTCACTGTTTTTGTAACACACTGGGGAGAGGAGACCATAAGTTAGCAGAGATTCTGGTGACCATCTTTAACTGGACTCACATACGGATAAAACCAAGTGGTTAGGTTCTACATGATTAGAAAGGTCCCTAGTGGCTTACGCTGACGGTCTATAGTGAAAACAATAGCTTCTCAGGACAGGGGAAGGGGAACTCCATGTACAAATGTCCAACACTGCACTGAAGTCTGAGCCTACTGTGTAGGGGCTGCCAGAAGCCAGCACCTGACACACCAAGGGGTTGGAGTGGCCTGTTTCCTGGGACCAAGGTGTCGGTTTTACGTGGGCCAGAGGGAGCAGCGCCTTAGATCTGTATGTGTTGTAGAACAGAAAGGTTACAATAGAAATTAGTATCCTCCTGCTCTGTCCAACCTGCAGAAATTACTATCCTCCTTCTTAATCCAACCTGCTTAGTGTAAAAAAAAAAAAAAAAAATTTAAATTACACCTCACTGAGTGGTGTGGTACTGTTCCTATATCTACTCTACCCAAAATTCGTCAGGACAACTAGCTTCCTCTTGTGATATCAGGTATTTCATTCAAGACCCATGATACCTGACCAATTTTAAAACCCAGCATTTTGCATCATGACTTCAGAAAGTAAATCACAATTATTAAAACACAGGAAATCACTCCAAATGTTACTCTAAACAAATGTTCCAGGGGCAGACTTTGGTCCTTTTCCCTCCTTTTTCCCCAGGTCTGCTCTTTAAAGAGAAGGGTCGTCTTATATTTCCTGAATATTTGTGTGGTTCATTTAGAGCTCCTCAAAGGAGAAGGCAAGAACTTAATGGAAAACAGAAATTGCAGTCTATAAATACATCTGAATGCTGTTTTGCTGAAGATGGCAGAAAGCTTGCATAAACACAAGGGTGTTATGCAAGAAGAAAGGATAACAAATACAAGGCCAATCTTGAAAACTTTTGCACATGCCAAATTTGGTGAAGAAACATTATCGTATCATCTACCTACTCCCAAACCAGCACTTTTGCCATGAAATGACAGAACTGAGATATTTGGCCATTGTGATGCTATTAGAAGGCTCTGTCACATGAGGAAAGGCACTAACAGAAACACAAAATAGTTATTTTTATCATGCCTCACACAGACAAACAAACAAACAACCCCTTTCTTTTCTGCATGTTTCTTAAGAAGACAAGGCTGGGAGGAGACCTCCCTTCTGGTTGTGGCTTCCTATTGGCAGAGTACAGAGAACGGGAGCCACACTCTTCTCAGACGTGCACGGTGACAGGATGAGAGGCAACAGACGCAAAGCTGCAGCAAAAGCTCCAGTTAGAGTAGGAAAGAAGATTTGCCGTGAGGGTAGACGCAGTGGAACAGGTTACCCACAGAGGTTAGAGACTATCCTTGGAGACATTCAAAACTCAAGCAGACAAGGCCCTGAGCAACCTGATACTTATTCTGCAATTCTGTGCCAGCCCATGCAGGAAGCCAGCCAAATTTCAGGACTGTTTGCTGCGGAGTAACCCTGCAGACAGCTAAACACCACACAGCTCACTCTCCCCGCCTTCCCTGCAGTGGAACGGGGGATAAAATTGAGAAGTGCAGGAACTCATGGGTTGAGATAAGGACAGTTTAATAAAAATAAATAAAAGGAAAGAAAAAAAATAACAACAACAACAAAAAGAATAAACAAAGCAGGTGATGCACAATGCAATTGCTCACCACCCACCGAGCAGTGCCCACCCAGTTCCTGAGCAGCGGCAGCCCCCCCGGCCAATCCCCCCAGTTTTCTTGTTCAGCACGACGCCATACGGTGTGGGATGTCCCTTTGGTCAGTCTGGGTCACTGTCCTGGCTGCGTCCCCTCCCAGCTCCTTGTGCATCTCCAGCCTCCTTGCTGGCAGGGCAGCACAAGAAGCAAAAGCAAAAAAAAAAGTAAAAAAAGTCCTTGGCTGTACGTAAGCACTGCTCTGCAACAAGTAAACCATCAGTGTGTGCTCAACATTATGCTCATCCTAAATCCAAAACTCAGCACCATACCAGCTACTAGGAAGAAAATTAACTCTATCCCAGCTGAAGCCAGGACACTGTTAAAGGACTAAACTGGGGTCTTCGGTACAGTGATTATTTTAAAAACATATCACAGTGCTAGAAGAGCTAAGTGTAAGAAAATAACATCAAAGATAAAAATTTCTTCTCTTCTTCCAAATACACTTAGGAGCTCAGAAACACCCTTGGGCTTTCACATCACTGATCCTCACTTGCACTATAGTCCATGTGCACTAAGCACAGTGTTTTGACAGACATGCTTTCAGCATCCCACCCACACAAGTACAAGAGCACACCTGAGCTGTGTGCCTACAGCAGCTTCTGTTACCACAGCAGTGTGTGTAGCTGTTCTGCGCCTTCCCACACTGCCTAACCACATTTGAGTGAATATATTCTGGGAAAATAAAAGGTAGTTAATAAAAGGTTAACAAAGTTTCTTTGCTTTCCAAACAGCAACTTGATCATTTCCTGTCTTTGTTAACTTCTGCAAGAACGTTGTTTTCATTTGTTTTTTTAATACTCATATTGTAAACAGTTCTTTTTCACAGAGATATTTCTGAGCTTTTTCAGACTTTGCAAACCAAGCTGTAGCTCTCTTTTTCTTTCACTTAGTTCTGCTGCGCTGACAGAAAGAACACAGTTGGAAATTACAAATTGCAAGCAACAAGTTTGTTTTCAAAGGATTCATGTGAAACAACTGAAAATGGGAAGATGAAAGAAATCCATGTTCTCCTTACCAGAGAAAACATACTGCAAAAACAAACAAGCAAAAAAACAAACATGAAAATTAAATACAAAGGCACACGCTGGTGTTAGGAAGCAACTGGGAAGATGCTGATGCTATCAGGCCTGGAACAAACACCAACACAGTGATAATGTGGATGCTCCATCCATTTGTCTCAGGTGTTCCTCTGCTAGCCAAGGAATGAGCCCTCCCTCCCAGCCCCAAACAGGTCTTCCTGACCATGGAAACAGGTTTGACCTATGTGGTATGGTCAAGACTGCAGATTTGGGGGTTTGGCCTGACCTAAACTGAGGTGATCAAGCGCACAGCTGCTTGAGTGGTAACCCTGGAAAGCCTAGACTATATCACCTAGATTATATCATTTGCAGACCTTATTACCCTTTTTCTTGTTTATTGATCCTCCTCGTGTGGTGTTACAGAGATGGTCATGCTAAAGTGAACACCTAGCACCTAGTTCAGATCTACAAGTCAACATCAAAAGTTCATTACATTTAATTGTTAAATCTTTTTCTTATTTGTCTTGTTTTCTTTTTGATTGTTTGTTTTTTTTTAAATACCACTTTACAAAGCAATAGCTGTCATCTTTTGAAAACATTTTGGAATGTTATTGTAAGCAACTTTTACATCAACCTTTTTTCCCCAAAAGGTTCACTGGGTTTTGATTAAGATAAACAGAAGATGTCTATTTCTTGAATACTTTAATTTCTTTGTTCTTTTATTTATTCAGATAGCATTCACAAAAGCCATGGAAAACAATAGAATATGAAGTACATGCACTGATATCAAAGAAATATGGGGTTTAGAGATAAAATACAGAAGAGAGCCTCATGGCAACTTTTTGTTTGTTTAAACACAAAATTGATATGAGGCAAACTTTTCTGTATTCCTAGATTTTCTTCATATCTTCAGCCACACAACATGCTCACAGGCAGAGTCCCAAGAGTACCAATGTGCAAGTGTCAAAGGAATCATACGAAGTAGTTAGAGTGGACCATTTGAATAGTCGAAATGCTCTCAGTTAGCAAAATAAAGATGTTTTCTTGACTTTTTATTTAAGAATAATAATTAACTACTGAGTGGAATTAGCACATTTTTACACTTTAAATGGTTTCATAGATCCCTTAAACACAATCTCTTAAAAATGCTTTCTCTTTTCTTTGTCCCTTGAGCCGTGTCCTTTGGAGATTCTTACCTAAGAAAGGAGACATGGGTGCTGTTAAGATGTACAAAAGAAACAGGCCTCTCGTTTCTCACTCTAAAATTACAGTTTGAAGGGCGTGAAATTAACTCTCAATTTAGCTATACTCTGTAGTCATAAAAGCACTTGGGGTGTCAAAACCACCAAGATCCTTACAACACAGGACCTTACTTGCTCAGCATCTTCTTGTCACGGTGCTTTGCTCAAGTTCTCCAGATTGTGATACATCCTTAAGTTTAGCATTGTAAGCCTTACAGAACTACTTCCTAAAATTTCCACAAACGGTGTGCCAATATTGCATTGTCCTGCTGCATTCCCAGTCCTCATGCCACACAGCACTTTCTCACTTCCCTCCCCCTTTGGCTCATATTCAACTATGTCACTGAACACCCAATTCTCAAAGTCGACTGCAGTAATCTTTAAGATACGAGGCCATCTTAATGTAGCTTTTAATACTAGATAAAGAACACGTACATACCTTTCCTATGAACTTTCCTGAAGTCCATACTTATTTTCCTCTTTCAACACATCTTGGATACACTAGCTGTCCTCTCTTACATTGCACTTGAAATAATGTTGTACCAGATTCTGCTCCAAAATGGTTCTGTTTGCAGTAAAATCCAACATAATCCCCGTGGTAAAAGTAAACTTGGTTCTCATAAAACCCTTCCAGCAACACATTATTTTTCTCCATTTCCTTTTTTGACAAAGTGCATGGCTCTAAATAATGGAGACATATTCAGTGTTAATAAATCAATTATTTTTGAAATCATACTATTGTGAGTAGAGTTGACACTCAAAATGCAGGTTATTCTTCATTCTCTTAACATGTTATATGTGAGATCACTGTATTTTTGGACACTGCAAGCATGTCAGATTTGTCTAATAAAAAGCCAATCAAGTTTACACTTGCTTCTCTTAAAACTTTCATCTCTATCTGAAAAAACTGAAGTTGAGATCTTAATGTTCCAGTTGACAATACTCAATTTATAAATGCTAAGCATCTGAATAATAGAAATAAATGCTTATATATCTTCTCATGCCTACCTATACAAACTGGTGGTGAAGTCCACTGGCCTTCAGAACAGTAGATTCTCTCAGATCCTTGTAAGAAATGATAATCAGAGCAACTATACTGAACTGAAGAACCACTATCATACTGGGTCAGGGGTGGGAGAGTAAGAGCTCCATTTGCAATAGAAGGTGGAGAGTCACATTTTTCCACAGGAGCTGGAATAATGTCAAAAATCTTTATGAAACATTCAACATAAGAAACTAACAAATCAGCAACTTTAAATTCCTGTCAACACTAGATAACTATCAACTCTCAGCATATGCTCATTATTACTTCATTATGTCTCAAATCAGAATGCAATCTCCTGTGCAATTCTAACCACAAGAAATCCCTTGTGTGTATTTCATTGTTTAAGCTGTCTTTCTACAGAGCTTTGAGTTCCCCGGGCTTGGAGAACAGCTTCTCCCTCCCTTCTACAGCCTTCCCATCAAAGGAAGGTGTATTGTTTTTTTCTATGCTCAGACATATTTAACAATATACCTGTATTGTGTAAGGATATCTGTGTGTATCTGTATTGTTGGATACTAAACTTTAATTACTATTTACAATACATTTTAGGCCTCCACTGCTGAAGCAAATGTTTTTAAATAGGTCTGAGATTGATGAATTCAAAAGGACAAATGAAAAGTATTGTTTTACCTTGCATAATGCATTTTGGATATTTCAGTCTTCCATGGTTACACTGTGTCCTCCCAGGAGATGGAATGGTAGTCTGGGGAAAATTGTATCCCTGTTTACATTCAAACTCTATGAGATCACCATGTAGGAAAAGTAATTCTTCCTTTCTCCATTTCAACTCTATGTTGTTAGTGTTCATAGCAGTTACATTAAGAGTGCATGGATCTAGGAATAAAAGTGTAGTTCAATAAAAGCAATCAAGTGATTTCTTAACTTCCTTTTGTAGGAGTTGAAAAAGAGAAATCTAAACCAGTAGTTCTAAAATGTTTTGCAACCTTGCAAGAAATAGAACTATAAATACATTAAAAAAAAAGAATGCAAAGGTAAAGAAATAGGCTGAAGTAACAAAAAGAATATGCAAAAAAGAATAAACTCAGAACAGTAAATCCCAGAAAACACACTTCCAAAACAATCTGGTTTCTACAACTATTTGTAAACATACAGCAGCCTGGGTTTACCATTGAAGAAGAACAGAACTTGTTTACTGTAACTTGTAAAGTCTTTTTATAATGAAAACAGTCATCCATCAAAACTAACCTGTCACCTTTGGTAAGCCCTTCTACGACAGTAGGAGTTGATGCACAGTAAATTTAAACTATTAACCTAAGGAAGCATTTTGACAATTATTTGTTTGCTTTTTTCTATGTTTTGCCACTGTAAAGTATTTAGAGATCTTCCAAAAATTTTTCAGAAGTCTTGTGTTTTTCTTCGGGCTTTTTCAGGTTCTTCAAGGTCAGTATTATTTTGGTTGCTTTCTGACGGGTTTCTTAGTGCTGGGATCAAATCAGGTAACCTAGCTTTCTGTCAGACGGTTAACCTCTAACTTTTGAATCTACTGCTACACTTTAATAAAGGCTGACAAAGGGACAGTTGAAAAAATAAATTTCTATAAGTTCCAAGAGAATCACTGTCTGATAGAGGCCCTTATTAATGCTTTTCTGAAGGAAAGGCAAGGAGAAATTACCTACTACACATTCTGATGACAGCACCACAACAAAACACTGGTATGGATATTTTCCCAAACTACCTAGAGTACATGCTGTTTCTTGTCTGATTGGGTGGGGACCGAAAAGAAATCTCAGAGAACGTGGAGAGGATAACGCTGTTAAATTAGATGCTTAGGAGATAATATTTATAGATGATGAGTTTTCATGATTTCACAGAATTTGTTAAATCTGATCATTCAGATTCAAGAATGCTGATCTGGGCCTTTCAATCCAGAGTAGGTATGTTTTATTCATTTAGAAATAATTAAAATTGAATTGGTCATTTATTTGCATTTTCACTGTAGATTAAAAACTTAAAGTGAATCAGTTCAACAAATGATGCCAGTGAAAAAAAATAATTTCGTTACAGGAAGGAAGGAAGGATAAACAAACAACTCCTGTAACTCATCAGAAGTAGTATTCCTGCCTGCATTGGTAAACTCCTAGTAGGAGTTTATACATTGTTTTAAGCAGCATACATAAGAGCAACATGGAAAAAATAGAAAGCCCAAAATTAAGTGATAGATACAAGAACACATAACAAAAACAAAGGCTGAAAGTTTAAAAATTAAAGTCCAAGTGATTGTACTCCTTGCTAATCCTAACTAAAAAGCCATTTTGGCAATGGCTGCAGTCATTTCTCCTAAACATCTTTTAAAGGACAGGAAGAAATCCACTGAATGGAGAACATGGGAGATAAAAAAAATTAGAAAATCCTCCTAGGTAACGGGGATAGCTAAATTCTAGAATAGTTCACTCAGGAAAACAGAGGAATTAATTAATTGGATGCTTTAAGAACAGGCCAGAGGACACCTAGCAGGAGTGGGCCAGGTATATTTGATTTTGGTTCAGCCTCATGTTTCTGAAATCTCTGTTAGCTCAAATGAAAGAGAAAAGGTAGTCATGAAAAGATTATCTAGAGGTCCTTTCCAGTTTTATCTTTCTATATTGCATATGACAAAACTATTTTTTTTTTCTTACAAGGCTTACCTAAGCAAGTTGGTTGTTCTGTCCAGTTTCCTTGCTTGCAGTAAACAGTACTAGGTCCATCCAAAAAATGGTAATGCTGGCAACCATATTCTACTGAGGAACCATTTCTGTAACTTGGCAATAAAGGGCTAAGAAGAACACCATTTTTAATCACTGGTGGAGAGGTACAGTTTTGCTGCATTTCTAATACAAGGTAGGGAGATATGTAATTAGATCCTTAAAATAATATTAAGGCTGGTGAAAGTTTCAGAATAGCAATAGACTCTGATCCAAAATTTACATACAAAGTGTATAACAATTGAATTATTTTTTGAAGTTTCAGTTTCAGACACTCTACATTCATCTTACTGATATGTAGACTATTTCTATTACCTCTGCACTCCTCATCTATGTCCACTCTTGACTCCTGCTGGTTTACAATAATATGGACTAGTTGCTTTCTGTGCTGAGATTGTCTTTATTTGTTGCTTGAAATGTTAAGCCCATATGGAGTTCAAAATAAACTTCAGTGAACTATTAAATAAAAGATCAGCAAAATACTCCTGAATTTGCACATTCAGACAATATTAACAGAAGGGGTATGAAATGACTGAAGGTAAACGCTAATGCATGAAATAAAGTTACATATACAGGACAGACTTACAGGTGTAGTTTACAGTCACAGAAACAAGCAACAATGACTTTTCTTTCACTCTGACTGCTACTTTAACATATGAAGCATATGCAAACTTCTTTGAGAGTAAGGAATTGTACTGTAGCAAAAGAGTAGTAAGGTTAGTCAAAAAATGCCTATAACAGCATTAGAGAGCATTGAATTCCCCATTAAATAAAAAATAATGTTCACCTACTCATTTCTTCACTGTGGTATGTTTTGCTTATCCTTATTGCTGCATCTGTCTGAAGTGATGGTGGTGCCTCAGATTCCTGTTTATTCATAGATCCTAAAACCACAGCAGAAACTTAGAACCGGCTTTCTCAAAAACAATTTATTTTCAAATACCAAAAAAAACCCCAGACACTAATACTTTTTAAGATGTAATAAAATCAGCATTCCAAGGGAGAACTACACAACATGGATTTCAGTTGAATTCATCTAGCTCATCCTCTCTCTTAACCTGCGAACAATGGATTGTCTGCAAAATTATACAGCACTTTTCATCTCAAGCATTTAACAGAGGAGGACAAACAGCTTTGCAGATATGGAAAATAAGGCTATCAGGAAAATTAAGGCATTGTTTGAAGAACCGTTTCTGCTTAGGTGCAAGAAGTACTAACCCATACAAATAGGGGGTGATGTCCATTTTCCTTTTTCACACTGGATTTCCTCAGATCCTCTTATTTCAAATTTACTTTGACATTGTATACGAACTGTGTCACCATTATGATATGTTCTCTTAACTGTGATAGCATAGGCATGAGGAGGAAGCGGTGGTGGAGGACATTTATTTCTTACATCTGAAAATAAAAAACGCATAGTTTGCTCACTAAGCAAAACCGTAAGCAAACAATTCATTTTTCCTATACAGTGTCCAAGCTTACTGTTCAGAAGACGTTTCTGGTTGATCCAGAGCAACCTTTTACACCCAGTTTCTCACCAAAATGAAAATCCAGAATAAAAAAGTGATTTTATTTTCAACAAATTTAAGAGAGGTATTATGCTATTGCACTGTTACAAATAAACCCATAATTTCTCCACATAGACTCAGCAAAATGTTCTTTAAAGGTCTCCAGGAAATAAAGATTTCCCATTCCATCCATTGATGTAATATTTAACACAGCTTATATATCAATTCTAATGCTACAGAAGCAGTGATAGCCGTAGTTCATTTCCTACACCCAAATGAAGTTTGCGATCAGTATATCCTCAAAACTAGATTTAGGCTGTGTTCTCATTTCTCCTGAGCACCACCCTTCTTTGCACTCACCTAGGAAAAAAATCCTGAACAAATGCAGGCCTGAGGGACATACTAATGTGCCATTTCCTTGAGAGATTCTGGTGCATTTTAAACTCTAGTATATCTTCGACAACAGGAACACGAATTTCATCTGTGTACCATCAGATTATTTTCTGCAAGATTAGCTACAAAGGAGTACTGTGTTCAGTTTTGGGCCCCTTATTACAAGAAGATGTGTGGACGTGGTGCTTAGGGACATGGTTTAGCGGTGGACTTGTAGTGTTGGATGGTTGGACTCGATGATCTTAAAGGTCTTTTCCAACCTAAATGATTCTATGATTTGAAAACATCCATTTTACTGAAAACTGTGCTTAAAACATCAATGTTTTTTTAAAGAAGATATAGATATTTTTTTTCTCCTCAAACATCAGACAGAGAATAAATATTAGATTTGCATTAGAAAATAAAGCTCACTAGAAAAATTCCTGTAAAAAAAAATACTGAAAAAGAATACAGTAGGGTTAGCTTAAACCAGTAAAAAATTGATTGTCCCATCCTCTGCCATCAACACCCAGCATCCCTTATACAACAAGCAGAGAATTTATTACTATGAGGCAGTGAGATTTCCTAAAACTCAGAAGTAATCCTCATAAAGGGGACAAATTCCACATAAGACAAGGACCCACAGCCACCTGTGTGTGTTAAGCAATATCAAAAATTGCCAGCTAGCCTAAATGTTCATTTTGACTAATTTCTGCTGTATACTGTAGCTCACAGTTCTGGCTCACTAGGCCTTCCTTCTGAAAGTTTGGGGATTTTTTTTGTTTGTTTGCGAACTTCCAGTATCCCCTGGTGACTGGGGAAATGATAGTAATTGCCAAAGCATGTTTCTGTCCTCAGGATGACCCTTCTAGTTAATTCTGTCAAAAATGTACAGTTTGGTGAGGCTGCAAAACTCTGAAAAAGTACTGTATAACACAAGCTCAGGAAAAAGTTGTAAAAAAGAAAAAGTAAAAAGAAATTAATTACTAATGCCTCGAGAGGCATGCTCCTACCTCACAAAGCTCCTACACATGCTTGATTAATCCTTCACATAATCTGAACATGGTTTACCTTGAACTTTAAGGGTTGAGCACCTCCCCTGCAATTGTTTCTTCACACTTTTCCAGGAAACAACACACAGAGAAGTAACAGCAGGGAACAGTATCTGCTCTATTATTAGATTGTACTGAAAACAGACAGAAGCAGCCTAATTCCAATTATCATTGCCTCTTCCCTTTACTTTGGTTCCATGCTCTTCTGCTAACACTTCATTTCCATTTAGGCTGTGAACTGGTACAAAAGCAAATTTTTATTTTGTATTCATAAAGCATTTCATTTAATGAAAGAAAGTGCTAGTCTTTCACTAAGAATTTTACATATTGCAAATGTAAAAACAAGGTACCTTCACATACTGGAGGGTCTGGATACCATCCAAAATAATAACATTGAATTAGGTCAAATTCACGGAAAGAATAATTTTTCTCACAGAAAAAATGAACAACATCCCCTTCTTCATAGATTTTCTTCTCAGGATAGAAACCTCCATGTTTTATTCCACTCAAAGGGGAGCAAGTTATTTCTAGAACAAGAAAACAAAGCAGGGAAAAACAGTT
>VXAL01009927.1:15807-34500 GCA_013399475.1 Chauna torquata
AGTTCATAAAACAAGACTGTTTGTAAATTTTTGTTAGGTTGTAGAATAAGTCCCATTTCAAACAATTATTTTCAAGCCCACTACATACTAGTGCAGTTTGGAGTAAGGGACCACCCATGTGCTAGACACACTGCTTCTTCTGTAGTGTTTCCTCCTGCAGTATGATATCCCTCATCACATTTATACAGCAGTGTTTCATTCACTCGAAGCTCTTGCTGGATTGTGAAGTAGTAGCCATGATGTAAATCAGGTACTTGGCACGACTCTTAAATAAATAAAACATATGCATAATATTAATTGCTCTTCTCATTTAAAGTTACTCATTTAGAATTTTCCTTAAAAGTGATCATATCTAAGGAAGTCTTTGCAAATAATGAATAATTAAAAATGCAAGATTTTAAACAGGTTTTCCAGTCTTCATTTTGGAATAAAGTTTGGATGGAAATAGAATTATTTGAAACAATATTATTTCAGCTACACCGATTCCATCTACATATAATTTTATCTATACCAACTGACAAAACAAGCAGCATGAGAAATCTGACAACTTCATCACATGAGGTACGGCTGAGAACTTACTTCAGGAGTATTCAAATAACCAAACATTGGCAGTTTTGCCCTACAGGCACAGCAAGGGCAGCAGAATTTTATATATATATATATAAAATTATAAGGAGAGAAACGGACAACCATACCAATTTTTTTGGTGCAGCTTGGCTGGGAGGACCATCCATCTGGTTGACATTGTATTGTATCTTCAATATCACCGCTTGGAGTGTGGTAGCCTAGATTACATCTGTATCGCAGTTTCTCCTGTATTTTGAAGAACATTTCTGTATCGTAGAAAAAGCCATTCTCCAGAAGAGGCTTATTACATTTTCCTAAATGAAAAGAGACAGCTTGGTTAGGAATAAAGAATTAACGGAATATTTTTGTTCTCCAATAAGCAAGAGAAAGGGGCTTTTAATTATCCCCATCTAATTTTATTTTCTTGATCTATTGAAGAAATCCACAATCATCAGATATATCAAACAGATGGTAATATTGTGGAAAGTGACAACCAAGGAATCTAGAGCTAAGGAGGCTCAGATAAACATCTGGGATGAACCTGTCAACTATTTTTCCTCAAAATAAGGTAGACTGGGGAATTTTCTTGAAATCCTTATAAAAGCATATATTCTAAGGGCGCTTACCATATATATCATTGTAAAAATATTCCATATATGAACATACGTAATTTGTATATGTAGCAGATTTCACCTCGTCCTAACTTATGCATTTTATCCCTCCTGTTCTGCAGCTTCTGTCCCTGCATGCTTAAAGAAATCAAGCTAGAAGTTTCCTGCTAGAAGCAATAATGAAATTAATAAAGCTAACTCACTGTAGCACTGTGGCACTGGAGACCATCCTTTTGCTGTACAAGTTATTCTTCCATCTTGAGTCCCAGTTTCAGTTGTATAACCAGCCACACAAGAATAGGAAAGGTTTTTTTCTTTACGCATAGGGAAATAGTAACTTTTGAAATTATAATAGTACGGGGCAATCTTTCCATTTTCTATATACGGCAAATCACAAAGTTTATCTGCAAAAAGATTATAAACATATTTCTCACTAAAAATTTCATCCCATATACAAATTATTTTTTTGTATTAATTTGTTTAAAGTCAGTTGGATTGATTCAGGCTTTCAAACAAAGTGATTGAAATTCTGAATACTTACAAGGTCAAAGTTAATGTCTTTGGCAGTTGTTAGTAAATCAAAAATGATTAATTTAAGTTAGCATACTTTTTCTGTATATTTATTTATTAAATCTCATCTTAAGCATGAAGGGTCTTATAAGACTTACTGAAATTAAGATATATCAGAATTATATCTCCATTTGCTCTTTAGGTTCACAGAAATATCATCTGTAGAATGAAACTTCCTAATATGAACTGATACAGAACATTTACTTGACTCTTTTTAGCCTGGAAGACGTAAGCATGAGCACCCTCTACTGAATAACCATACTGATGTGTGGTCTAAAATACAGTGGAAACACTGTCAAGAATTAGCTATGCCATATCTGCTCATTCAGCAGACTATACTAGAAGAGCATGACAAACTGCCAGGAGGTAATATAGAAGTTAAACTTGCTGACAGAAGGGAGTTTAAGAACAGGCTTGAGAATAGTGGTAAGGCAAAAGAAAGAACAGGCAGAACTGCAATTATTAAAAACAAACAAACAAACCAGTAGCAGGAGAAAATATTTAAAAGTAGTAGTGCTGAACATGACGTTAAGGTATTAAACCAAAAACAAACAAAAGCAACCAACAATACTTATGTTTGGATTTCTTACACAACTATCCCTTGGGTCTCAAAAATCTCTCCATGGCATTGCAAGGCAATCTAACCTGAAGGATCAAAATTTAAAAACTAAATCACCATCTATGAATCTCGATATAATTGGGCAGAATTTTCCAACAAGAAAATATTTTGTTCTATTAGAACAAAAATAACAAGCTATTGCTTCTTCCCTCAATAAAGTCATCAGAATTTATTGCACAGTATTTTTACTAAAGTGCCCAGATAATCTCCTTTCTTATATTTCCCTTCCTCACACACCTATTGTATCACATCTAAATAAAAAACCCCGGTCATTAAGATTTTTAAATAGTTAAAAGTCAGAAATCATTGCTACCTACATACGTTTTGTTTGATTTTTGAAAAGGTACCAGTGTAATTTCAACTGCTTTGCATAAGGACAAAACTCTAGCGAAGACAGAGGCAGTAGCAACAAATATATTGGCGTTAAATACTGATTAGCAGATAAAAAAGGAAATGAAAAAACAGGGACACCTTTTTAATTAATGGAGGTGTACCCTAATGAGCAGTCCACAGCTTTGTGAAGTTGCAGTTCAAGTGGTATGCAAAGTATATAAGCCCAGGAATTTAAAACAGTACTGAAAACATATAAAATGTTTAGGAGTGCAAAATTCCATTTGTGTAAGTGCCTCAAAATAGCTCAAACACATTTCCAATAGAAACCTTTTCTGAGTAAGTCTGAACCTTTCCATTTTACCGCTTCACGGCTTAGACATGAATCCATAGCTCTGATAAGCAGCAACTGAATCCTGATCACCATCTCACAACAAAATTATATTTAAAAAGCAGTGCTTATTCTTGGTAACGGCATGAAAGACGCTGCACTTAAGATACCTACACTGCATGTTCTAGATTCAATGTATACCTATTAACAATAGAATTCAGTGTTTTTACCTTCTGCAAAGAGTTTGCCTGAATTCATCATAACCAGGAAGAAAAAACAGCTTTTAAATCTCATCTTCATTACTGTCTCCATCAATAGTTTCCACCTGCAAAAACTCAAGTATTACTCCTGTAAATAATTAACTGAATTTTCAAAGGTATTCACAAAATCTCTAGTGTCTATAGAATTTTGTACCAGAAGTTACTTCACTGAAAACATTATTTTTATTTATTTCAATTCTCCAAATACCCCAACTAGACTTGCATAACTCTACTTCCATTTAGCATACTTTACATCAGTAAAGAGGATAGAATTTATAATTTTACAGTGAAACCAGGTGACAAACTTCATGGAACATTTTAAACTAATGGAACACTGTTCCCCTCAGAACCTCCTGAGTTCCAAGTTTAAAGGGCATTCTGTTATCAGGTTATTTACCTTGGCTGCAACGAGAGGAGACAACACACACACACCCCTTTCACCCTTTCCCCATACAATCACTCTGTTACATTCTATACATTATTCATTCTGGAGGCTCTTACATTAAGGAGAACATTGCCACCATCTTTATTACCTGTCCTTATGTTCTGTAGCATAGAGCTATCCCCCTTAGGGACTTTTTTTAAGCAAAGAAAAATGGAACCTCATTATCACCTAAAAAAGTCAGATTAATTTCTTAACTGATTAATGGCTACCAGTTGGGTTTAGCATCATATTCCACCCTTAGGAGGCATAATCTCCAAAGCTGGCTGGGAGGCTACCATTTTATATTTTTGGTTTTCTTGACCTTGCTCTAAGAAAATGCAATTCTCCAAGACACAATAGAACAGAATTTAAGGGAGATGCTGTGATGAATGCCATCTATTCAGCTGAATGAAAAGCATGCTTGTATGTATTGCTGACTTGAGAGGAAGAAAGCACTCACAGAATCACCTCTCTTAAAACAAAAGGTGAGAGTTTCTATATTCACCCTTATAACATCCCTTTATTCCATCATAATCTTGTAGTGTTAAAAAAAACGTTTCATATGGTCACATATGATCTCTCAAAGTTCACTACAAAGTGAACTCAAGCCCCTGAAACCACTAGCGAGTTTCGAAATCAGCAGGTTATCTGCCCTTCCTATCTATACCTCTCCACGTCAGACAAGCCAGCGTAACTGTCCCACACACACACCTTTGCAATACTCGACCAGAGTGAGGAATACCATGCTATTGGTAGGATTCACAGTTGTATAAGAACAACACATTACTGCACTAATAAAATTGCCAAGGACATATGATTTTATTGTACAATTGCTTTTGGTAGTAGTATAAAATAAGATTTCAAAAGCTGTATACAATACATAAAAGTTAAAAAAAGTTAACTGTAATTTGAAAAAAACATTTTCAGGGGTAGCTTGACACTTATTTGTTTTCTTTTAAAATCATTTAGCTGCCTACTACATACATACTGTACAAATACATTTTCATATACTTAATTTATATTTCAGTAGCAGGCAATGCCAAGTGTATCCATCACCATCAGAATTGCTTGGAGAGGATCCACAATTTCTTGCATGTTATCCTTCCTCAAAACCCAGTCTGGTTTAATTCTGTGGAAATAATAGTGGCTTATCATTAAAATAGTACATTGCCACTGCAAAAACCGCAGACTAATTTTTAAGCTCTTACCTTGAAACTGTTTTTGTTCTTAGAGGAGTTACTGGAATAAAGGAAGTTCCACTAATTAAAGTGTTTGTCTTCTGTTTCACAAGTGTTCTCTCTGCATCCATTTTGCATTTACGAGCTGTAAGTTTATAGAGGCTTTGAATGCAAGTAACAGCTCTTGGCAAGCTTCGGATTTCCTGAGAAAAGGTGAAAACAATACATAGTTAATACTACAAATCTGAAAGCAAATTAAATCAAGAAACCTGTTTTATTCAATGAAAACTGAACATTTTTAACGTAAGCTGAACATCTACCCACAAGTACAGCGAATCCATTTTTAAAACCAGCACACCTACTACAATTCAGTGGTCTAATGCTATAAAAATATTTAACTAGAATGCTACCTGAGACCTCAGAAAATTCAAAAAGCACAAGTCAAATTTTACTAATTTCTAATTTGAATCAATTTTAACATGTCACTGGCATATGTCTGCAACAAGTGGTAGAGAGAGAGACAAACTGGTGTTTGTGTGCATCTTCATATCAATGAAAGATTAACACAGTTGTTGGGAGGTGACTGGATAACTTAAGTGCTCATATCTGATGGATAAACAGATGGTGCCTATTTATAGCATAGAACCCAGGTTACCCTGGTAACCTTGTTGGAGATTCTATCAATAAGTATGAACACAGGAAGTTTCTTTCAAAAACCGGCTATGTCTCTGGTACAATAGAGTACGTCAACATGAAGTCACACACAATTATATTGCCAGTTTTTATTGACAATAAAGATGTTAACTTTATCTGAAAAGCAACAGTAAACTTTCAGAAGTGGGGGAAAAAAAGTTAATTAAGCAGCAACTAGGTTGTATCTAATGCTAAGTAATTGATAGAAACTCATCAAAACCCTGTGGAAAGTAGTGACTGCAACATAATCTTGCAAGGATTGCCGGATCAGAAACTCGGTGACATCTTGACTAGCTCTGAGTGATGAGGGCATACAGAACACTAAACAACAACTGTTTTTACCATCTTGGAATTGCATTTTGCCCATCAACAGAGTTTAGTG
The DNA here is from genome assembly GCA_013399475.1 of Chauna torquata. NCBI lineage: Eukaryota > Metazoa > Chordata > Aves > Anseriformes > Anhimidae > Chauna > Chauna torquata. The sequence continues at coordinate 21,773 of VXAL01009927.1, forward strand.
ATAACTAACATTACAGCTGTAATAGGTGTTAGTAGAGAGGGAGAGAAGAAAAAAAAAAAAAACCACATACACACGACAGGAAAACATACAAGAAAAGCAAAATACCACTTAATCGAACTGTTAAAAACAAGACACTAAGTCTTACCAAAGCTCTCTTCGAGTCTTTTGAAAGGATAGCCAACAAACAACAAGTCTTCGTGAAAATACTTCCTCCTTTCTCTGAAATTTTGTCCCCAGCTCTCCCTCTGTACATTTGCAGTAGGTCTAGTAACGTATCTATAGAGTTTTCTACTTCATAAACTGCTTGAGTAGTTCTTTCATACTGTTACAGAAGAAAGAGACAAGAGACTTTATATAGACAGATCCTCAGAATAACTTTCAGATTAGAGGAAAACGCAAAATCCACAAACGCAAAATTTTCCCTTGAATAAATTTGCAGCTGGTATGACATCCAAGTGATAAAAATCACTTTTTCTTGTTATGCCATTCTAACAGGTTACAAAAAGCTACGTTTTTTGCTCCCCATCCATTTAAAAATCCCCAGAACTGGATTTTACATTTAAAATAGAATAACAAATTAGAATAGATTTAGAATATTTTAGGATTAAATTTAGCCTGAATGTTCTATTTTTTTCCTGAAATAAGAAAAAAGGAATTTGAATATAAATGCCTGTAGGATGGATATAAGATCAAAATATGTTTAACAAGTATTTTAAATTTCAAAATAAAAACTAGATCAATCAATCCACAGTCAGTAACTACAGTACTACTACAACTTTAAGTATTTATGAAAATCAGTTCTGTAAGAAATGATCTGTTCTGTGACATGAATTTGGAAAAGTAGCCTATCTTCTGCAACTTACACATTTTAACTTTAAGCTGTGAAGTTTTTATCTTAACTACTATAGTTTCCCATTTCTACACAATTTTATGCATTTCTACAGTTTCACACAATACTTGGGATATCCCGCAATATAATCAGTTAAAAGTAAAATTCATTACTTTATGCCTACGAAAGCATTTCCTTTTACCAAATACAATCATTTAATTTTCTTAAGTAAATGACCTAATTAAAACTCAGAAGCTTTGTTCTTTAAAATTATTAATTTTGTTTTAAATTCATTCAAGAATTTTGTTGATAAATAAAAAAATGCAATAAAGTCATCTACAGCTTATAAGCCTGCAAAACAAAATATTAAAATTACCTTTGAAACATTAAGTAGAACTTGAATTGAATATCTGATAACATCCATACATGGAACACTTCGGTTGCAACTTCGAATCAGAACAAAAATAGTGAAGATTGCTCTGCTCTGGACCATATTTTCACAACAGAGTGGGGAGAGCCTGGTAACCACCTCTATAATTAAAAAAATTTGAAGAAGATTCTGAAGCTCAAGCTGTTTATCTTCAAAATTACAGGGCTTTTTCTTTCATTTAAATAGAAGTAGTAAAGACGTAAAAACTGCAATTATTGATTTAAGCAAGTATTTCTAAATGAACATTTATAATATTCCAGACTAAAATTTAAGCAGACAAAACAACCCACACAGAACATTTACCAACAGTAAATATAGCTCACTTCTATGTAATGCATAGTATTACAAGGACTGCCTCTAAATCAGAGCAGTTATACAGGATTTTCTTTCTCTACATAAGCCTTTCAATATTGTTCATAAATAATCTAATTTTAGTCTGGAAAAAATAATCATACATATTTCATAGTCTCTAACCCATTCACTTTTCAAAATCATACAGAAAGCCTAAATATCATTATGAACTTCTTCTAGGAGTGAAGAATCATTATGAAATTCTTCTCAGAATTCTTCTCAGCTGAAGAATTCCTACTTCTGTCATCTTGGAAATCTATCAGTTACACCAGGGTCTGTAGTGATAGGACAAGGGGGTAACAGTTTTACACTAAAAACGAGTAGATTTAGATTAGATATACGTAAGAAATTCTTTACTGTGAGGGTGGTGAGGCACTGGAACAGGCTGCCCAGAGAACCTGTGGATGCCCCATCCCTGGAAGTGTTCAAGGCCAGGTTGGATGGAGCTTTGGGCAACCTGGTCTAGTGGGAGGTGTCCCTGCCCACGGTAGGGGGGATCGAACTAGGTATCTTTAAAGGTCACTTCCAACCTTAATCATTCTATGATTCCACAATAAAGTGAAATACTGACCTAGATGTTTTAATGCTGCAAGAATGTAAGAAAGATGTTTGTATTTTAGAAGGTATTCAATAGCAATTGCAGTTCTGTTGCACAATTTGTTTTCTTCTCTGCTCTTTTCATTAGCCTTTTCCAAACTGCGCCTTAAAGCTTTAGTTTTTGCTGTGTCATTACTCTTTCTCCAAGAATATCCTCTCCACAACGCCTACAGAAAAGGAATTTCACAAAGACAAAAACAAAAAGTTGTGAACAGAAGTGACAATAGAACAGAACTTCCATTAGAGTTCCAAATCAATATTATACAAGTCTGATTAAGTATTTAAATACCTTGGTTATTCATTTTTAGGTAACTACCCAACAATCACATTCAGTGTTTAATCTTCCAGATACTGGATTTGCAAGACAAAAGACGAAAACAAATGTGCATGTATACATACCCCTCCCCATAAGTCACCTCAACCAGTATCTGCTTAATGTTACTTCATGATCCCTTTGCACTTAACTTTGAAACTGAATTGAAATTGACTTAGCTTGTAATTTAACTGATAAATTAACCAACCAATGTAAGCATTTCTCCTCTCCCCAAAAGTCCAGGAGAGAAAAACAAAGAAAACTGCAGTTTCTTGTGAGAGGTTTACCTGAAATTTAATTATTCCAACTGCAAATTTTCTGTTACGTCTGCAGGCAAGGAATCTTCGTACATTTCGTTGGATTATGGTTGCTGCATCATTTCTGTGATTTAGCCAGCCTCGGATCATACGTTGTAACTGGATGATTCTTTGATAATCTCTTAGAAATCTTTTCTGTTGCATTTTTGCTCGGAACCATCTCTGTTTAAAATTAAAGTAGCTTTCTAACTTATTTATTTTAGACTTCTCCCTAAATTTCCACTTCCCTTCCTAAACAAGCACTGGTAAAACTGAAGAACTATTTTAACATGAGTTATGACAGATACAGGCACTAAACATCCATAGTACTCGCATGACCACCATGACTCAGCTGTGATTGGCCTAGTGGTAGCTGAAACATATGAATGAAAGATGAAATCTTAACTAAGAGCAGGTACGGAAGCATTCTGTTTTCTCTCAACTGGCTTTTAGGAAGAACCACCACTCCACTTCCTATTTTTCAGTTCTGTATATAGAGGGAAAATAGGGTATTGTATGCCAAATCTGACCAAAAGATTCTTCTAGCCATTTACTGTTGCTGTAAGGGAAAAATACAACATCCTTGTCCAAAAAATAGCCATTTCAGGATTCCCATTTCAGCCTCCCCATTTATCTGATACTGAACTCCTTCCATCAATGGGACTAAGCTAGTGACCAGTTTGGAGACCTGAAGATCATTTTTACTATGTGGCAGTGCTGCACTACAGACCTTATTTTCAACCTTGCTTTTTAGAGAAGTGAAACTAGCTTACATTAAACATGCTGCAACTTAGGCAGGTTCTGGTGCCGCTGACAGGTTAGAAACATCCAACCAAATAAATCACTGCAGATGACACAAAACTGGTGTGGAGTGGCTGATTCACCAGAGGGCCATGCTGCCATCCAAAGGAACCTTGACAGGCTGGAGAGGTGGGCTGACAGAAACCTCACAAAGTTCAACAAGGAGAGGTGCAAAGTCCGGCACCTGGGGAGGAACAATCCCAGGGACCAGTACATGCTGGGGGCCACCCAGCTGGAAAGCAGCTTTGCAGAAAAGGACCTAGGAGTCCTGGTGGACACCAAGTTGAACGTCATTCATCCATGTGCCCTTGTCGCTAAGAAGGCTAACAGTATTTTTGGCAGTGTTAGGCAAAATATCATCAGCAGGTCAAGAGATGTGATCCTTCTCCTCTACTCAGAATTGGTGAGCCCACATCTGGAGTACAGTGTCCAGTTCTGGCACCCCCCAGTACAAGAGAGACATGTACATAGTGGAAAAAGACCAACGTAGGGCCACCAAGATGATCAAGAGACTGGAGCACCTCTCCTATGAGGAAAGACAGAGTTGGGACTGTTCAGTCTGGAGAAAAGGAGGCTCGGGGGGTGGGGGAGGATCTTATCAATGTCTATAAAAATCTGAAAGGAGGGTGCAAAGAAGACAGAGCCAGGCTCTTTTCAGTGGTGCCCAGTGACAGGACAAGAGGCAACAGGCACAAACTGGAACACAAGAGCGTCCATCTAAACATCAGGAAAACCTTCTTTACTGTGCAGGTGACTGAGCACTGGAACACGTTGCCCAGAGAGGTTGTGGAATCCTTGGAGATCATAAAAAGTTGTCTAGACATGGCCCTGGGCAACCAGCTCTAGGTGGTCCTGCTTGAGCAGGGGGTTGGACCAGCCGACCACCAGTGGTCTCTTCCAACTTCAACCATTGAATGATTCTGTGTATCTACCCCAGGGGCTGTTTGTGTAAGCAGATGCTCTTCATCTCATGGGTATTACAGGCTGTCGTGTCTGATCTTTCCTAATTCCAGTACACTAAGACAGCACTCTGATTACTTTAGCAAGAGTGAAGGTCTAAAGGAAACTTTCCCAACTACCCTCATCTTTTAAGTGCTTAAGCCTCCAGAGCCTGCTGAGATCCACTCTTATTATGCCTAGCTGGGTATAAGCAACATTATTTAATAAACCACAGTCTCTACATTTTAGCTTTATTTTCACATATGAAGGAACTACAGTGTCTTAGTGCTACAGCTCAACTGACAAAAGAAATTAAACTATGTTACACAAAACCATTCATCCTCAATTAAACTAACCTGTATTATAACAACAGATGAGATCTGGTTTTGTGCAAGCTTTAAGATGAGGTGAATCCTATAGGCCCTTTGAATTTTGATTGCAGAGACATGATGATATGCAGCTGCTATAAAATAAAGAAGTCTCTTCTTTTGTTTCTGTTCTGAAATCTGTCAAAGGAAAACAGAACAAAAAACATCATTAAATTTCACACCCAGAGACAGCTGATCATCTATGCAAAGAACATAGCACACAGCAATGTATTTTTCAGCAAGACGCTGAAGAATGACCTCTGAAGTCATTACCTCAGAACTAAGTAAGCTACCTTTCCTCAGTCCTAGGTCACTCTAATAAGAACAATAACACAGAGAAGTGATTGTAAGTAACAACAGTAATAGATAGGAAAGAACAGTTTAATTGTAAGCATGTGTGAAGCATCCGTTATGGGTAAGCTGCAAAGATATCAGAAGTTTAAAACGCAACAACAATCTGACCCACCCAATTCTCAAAGCTGTCAACAGGAACTTGAGTTCAGCAATTTGAGTTCTTTTCTTGCCAGCCAGAATTAATGTTAAAATTACTCTGGAAATATTTTACATCAAGAGTAGTTTTAATGTGAAGTATACCAACCTTTTTTCTGACTAAATAACCTCGTACAAATGCTTGCAGTTTAATGACAGCTCTTCTAGTTTTGTTGTATTTCATAAATTGAAGCCTGCCTTCCTGCCAAGCCCTCAGATGTTTTTGGATGATCACAACAGCAGCTTTTTGTTTAAAAAGTTTCCTTCTCTCCTTAAAACATCTGTATGTTGTTTGGATCAAACATGCAGCTTGAAGCTTCTAAAAAAGATTTTAAAGATTGCATTGATAACTAAAGCGTAGTTCATTCCTGTCACAATCAATATACATTTATGTTTTAGTTCTTTTCTTATGATGGAAATTTTTTTCTATAACTAAAACATATAGAACAAAAATAAAATAGGAAATACAAGCAAACTCACATCGCACTAGTTTATACAGAAACCTAGTTCCACAATTTGGAAGGTCTTTTCCCTTACCTAAAGGGGGTCGAAATATTGGCATAACCTAATCTTTTGTTAGCAATAAAGACAAGAGGTCATTTTTACATTTTGTCTTATTAGCATGAACAGGGGCAATTCAACAATTGGAACTGTTTGAAAACAACAATCAACCTAGTTGCTCAAAGCAAAAAGAAATTGAATATTTTGAAGATAAAGCAGTTTTGATTTGAACAATCTTTGTTCTGGACCCACCTTTTTCTTTTCTATACTTCCACGTACTGATGACAAAACTCACTCAAATACATTGAAAACTTAATACAATCACAACACAGAGTGCAAGTGAAAACATACCTTTCTTAAAAGTCTTCTAGCCCTGTACTGTCTATATGCCAACTGAATCTTAACTACAGCATTCTTAGTTGTCAGAAACTGAAGCTGAACCATTCTTGCTGTAAGAGTTGCTCTCCATCTTCTTTGAATAGTAAGTGCACAGAACTTCATTTTCAAAAACCTAACATGAAAATGCATTTTAGTTTTTTCTAAAAGTTGAGAATACTTACATTTTTAAGCAAGAGGTTTTAAGTGGAACATGAAGCTTCCGGAGAGAGGAAGTGAGGCATTGAAACAGGCAGCTTGGACAAGCCCTTATATTCATAGAATATGCATATATAATCTCTACTAAAAAAATCCAATAGCTAAACACGTGAAAATCACTCTGAAAATAAATCACTCTGAAATAAATAGTCCAAAAAACACAGAAGCACTAAATGAAGAGAAAATGAAATGTTTCTTTCCAATATCAGCTTAAATCTTTTTTTTTTTTTTTTTTAATGTTCAATGGACAATGGAAGCAAAAAACCCGTCAGGACATCATCAGGAAGGACATCAAGAATAAATCAGAGGATATCATTTTGCTGCTATATAAAACGTTGGCATACTCCTGTCTTAAGGATGATGTGCAGTTCTGGCCTCTACATCTCAGAAAGTATGTAGCAAAGTCAAGGAAGAATGATGAAAACAGAAAATGGAGCAGCTGACCTAGATGGTAAAACTTAGAAGGACTGGATGCTGCGGATCAGAAAAAAAATGAGGGAGAGAAACAAAAAAAATGAAGGTTTACAAAAATCATTTAGATAGACATGCTGAAAGCAAAGCTGTTATCAGCCAAATCTTGCACCTCTGAAATAAGGGGATAGCCACTGATGTTGGCAGAAAGACTAGTTAAAATAAATGGAAGTTACTTTCTATTTTCCCCACAGTAGGTACTTCCAGAACTTGCAGCTAACAGAGGCTGTGGAGGCAGCAGCAGATTTTAAAAGGCATTATACAACTTGACATACAGCAGGTCCACAAAAGGATAACAAAGGGAATACGTAAGGGTATAAGCTCTAGAATTCATATTCTAACAAACACTGATGCTGAGCGAGGACCTCAGACAGAGGTCAGGTTTGGGTACTTGCCCCAACAGTAGGTTCTACTGCTACTGACAGAACATGGTTCTGAAAGAGATGAAACATCAGTCTGACCTAGGGGAGCATTTATTGTAAAACTATTTCCACAGAATAAATAAATAGTAGTTTAACTATTCTGTTACGCATTATAAAAAAATAACTTCTCATCCTATTAGCTTTATGCTAGAATTTTAATGATACCAACAACATCCTTCCTGTAAAAATAAATAATTAAAAAAAAATAAAAGAAAAAAAGAAAGAATCAAGCCCTGCTCTTTCCAAGTCCTTCATAAATAAAATTTAAGATTGTGAGGTAGCTTCCAGTCCAGAAAAATATTTAAACATAAGAAAAATCATGTGCAAAAGAATAATCCCACGGGCATCAACAGAATTACATTCACGCATATTACATACATGCTTGAGGGTGAGAGCCTGAAAATCTACAGGTATTTGCCAGGGTGCAAAGCAGTACTAAGTAATTGTATAATAAAAGCTTTTAGAAATAGAGAAATTTATGTAAAATTCAGTATTACCAGGTCCTCTGCCGTTTTGTTTTGAAGTGACTTTGAATAACACATACAGCTTTTACCACAGATGCATATTCCTTTCGTGCTTTGCAGCCACGAAACCAGGCTTGAATTATTTGTGTTGCTCTTGTTTTGTTAGCCCACTGCCTGGCTTTAGATCCTCTATACGACGCCTATTAAATATACCAAAAAAGAAAAACACCCTTGATACCCTTGATTTTTTGTTTAATGGAACAAACCAAATTAAAAGGCAAAAACTCACTTTAGCATGAAAGGCTTTTAGGATTCTTATCTCTACAATATTATAAATATCTAATTCCTCATGTCTACAAGACATTTTATAAAACAAATGAAAATGCATTAACGGAATTACCGTAAATGCCACTGATGTCCGTAAAAATAATTACATCATGAAGAAATAAGTACAAGATAGATTAAAACAAACCAACAAACAAACAAAACCAACTCACCTCCCACTGCACCACCCCCCCCAAAAAATCCTTCTGGGATTACCTGAATTCTAATAGCAGCTCTTTTCTTTTGATTGTATTTTTGTTGTTCAACATTTCGCATCCGATATGCTCTGTAGTATTGCTGTATTACTAAAGCAGACAATTTGCACCGAATGTATCGTTTTCTCTGAGTAAATCCACGAAAAAATGCCTTGAAAGACAGAGACATAATCTTGGAATATTTCCCCACTTGCATGATATTGACAGGGAAGATGATTGCATATTTTTAAGAATTGCTATAGTCACTAACTTGTTATAAAACCAACAACATAATTAATTTTAAAATATCTCTGATTTCCCAATTAATTCTTATTTTCTACCTTTCAAGCAAAAACACCATACTCACATTGTTTAGGATACATAAAGTTAAATATTCAGAGAATAACTTAGAAGCTGCCACTTCCCTCCCACCCCTCTAAAAATGGAGGTGAGGAAGGCACACTTGTTTTCTTACCTGCCAAAAAGACCACGTGCTTTCTAACAACCTAAGAAATTATGAGAGATTATTTCCCTTTCCTTCCTGATGTGGGGAAAAATGCTCCTTTCATTCCAGTAATGCCCTGAAGAGAAACCCCTTCCCTTTCCTTTTTCCTTAGGGTAAAATAACTAAGAACAGCACAGGAAGTCACATAAAGCTTTTCCCAGAAGGAAAGACAGAATATTAATTAAAAAAAAAAGTTACTTCCAGTACACACAAATCATAATATAAATAACAGAGAGAAATACCTTCCCCCCCTCATCCTAAAAAAATCTAAAAAAAAAAAAAAAACCAAAAAAAAGAAAAAGCATGTCAGAGTAACTAGTCTCCTTGACTTGTTCAGGACATTTAGCTTGCTACAGGGAGGTGGAGAGCAATTCTCATTATTTCTTGCCAACCCCACTAATATTTTATTCCAGCAATGAGGGAAGCAAAAAGTGTTACACTAAACACTTTCCCCTTCCTAGAGTACCTCTGAGACATCATAGACTACAGTTACACAGTCAAGGTACCAACTGAAATGTACAATAAGAATGAAATACATCTCCTCACATTCCTCTTCAAAATGTTAGCCAGGCACCAAAATTAGCCTTGGGCTATTTAATATGTCTAAAAAAAAAAAAACAACAAAGACCCTAATGTGTTATATTTAGGAAGGCACGAGTAAACAAAAAAAAGTCTTAAAGAATGCAGCTAACATACTTCTACCATTTACTTCACTTTATACCCAGTACCAGAGCCCACTAATTTCAACACATCAAAAGAGCTTCCATTTGCATTCTAATCAAAGAAAACATTCATGAAGCTACTAATCTTTGAGTAGGTGGAAGCTAGTTAGGACAAAAACGTTCTTAAAACTATAACAGAAACATGTAAATATCAGAGCTCAAGTTTTAAATAGTAAAAATTTAGGAGAAAGACAAGAAGAAAAAAGGGAATATCATTTTTAAAATGAATGTTTCAGCAAAGACAAGAGAGACTCATTTCTGTACTCTGCAGTAGTAAGCTTTACACATCTGAAGTACCATACTTCACAACTTGATTCTGCTTTAATGTATATAGCTTTAAACTGTTTGAAATAGTAGCAGTCGTCTAAAACAAACAACACAACAAAAAAACACTATTGTACGTTTAAAAGTACCTGAATTTTTATTGTGCTTTCTTTGATTTTGTGAAACCTCTTCTTTTCGATGAATCCCCTAACCCTAGCCTGCACAATGATAATTTTCTTCCGGGTTTGTAAGTAAGTCGTTCTTTGGCATTTCATAATCAAGTGGGATCGGTACCATTGCTGTAAGACAACAGCTGCTTTTTTATAGCTTGCATACTGTGATTTAGTTTTATGCATTAAGTAATAGGCTTGTAATGTAATAGCTGCTGTTTTAAGTCGAATAAATTTTCTACGTTGCACAGTCATCCAAAGAAAAGACTGAATCTTCCTTGCAGCTCGTATTTGTCTTGCTATTTTTCTTGCTTTCATGCCACGGCAGGCAGACTGAATAATTACTATTGCTTGCCTCTGAACAGAATATTCTGCTTTCTGTAAACGAGCCCTGTGACATGCTCTGTACCACCTCTGAATAGCAACTATTGAATTCTGAACCAATTTATAGTGAGTCCTTGTTCTTTGGCATCGGAACACAGACTGGATCATTATTGCTGCTGCTTTTCTTGCAAGAAAACGCTTCCTTTCTATATGCATTCGGAAGAATGATTGTATGCATAGTGCAGCAACATTGGTTTTATACAACTGCCTTGCTTTTTTAGCACGGAAAGAGGATTGAAGGCAAATGATGGCCTTTTTTATTTTTGCATAGTTTTCCATGTCAGCTTCTTTTGCTACTTTGGCTCTGAACCTTTGCTGTATAACTCTGGTGGCCCAGCACAACTGTTTGTAATACCTATGTTGTATATACATTCGATAACTAGATTGTATTACAATTGCTGAAGCATGCATAATTTTCAGTTTCCGTCGTTCCTTCATGCCTCTATAAGATGCTTGAATAACAAGAACGGATTTCTTAATCATCAGATATTCCTTTTGTTGATTCTTTCCTTTGATGTAGGATCGATAGTAGTTCTGTATAGCAATAGCTGCAATTCTCATATTTTTATAGGACCTTCTATTCCTGTGCATTTTGTAGGCTGACTGTATTGTACTAGCAGCTAAATGCATATGCTTGATACTCTTCCGCACTCTCATACCTCTGTACGCAGCCTGCATGTGAACAGTTGCTCTGCGAAGACAAAGATATTCCTGAGTATGCTTCCTTGACAGAATCAAAGCTCTGTACCTTCTCTGAAAGACAAGAGTAGCTGCTTTAAGAGAGAGATACCTTTGACGTTCTCTAAAAGCTTTAAAATTTTTCTGAATAACAATAGCAGCACAGTCTATTTCTTGAAGTCGCTTTTTTACACACTTGTCTCGAAAAGCCTTCTGAATACAAGTTACGGCTTTCTTAAGCGAAGAGTAACGCTGTACTGCAATATTCCTTAGGTTATTTGCTCTGTATCTCTTCTGTATTAGCTGGGTTGCCCATCGAACTTTTCTGTAGTGGTGGTACTGCCTGTACATTCGGTAGTTTCTCTGTATTATAAGTGCTGCCTCATGCTTTTTCTTCAAGAAGCATCTTGTTTTCATTCCTCTATAGGCAGCCTGAAGAACTAAAACAGAATTGTACTGTTTTAAGTATATTTCTCTGACACGCTTCCCTTCCCTGTAAGCACGATAACGTTGCTGTATGATTACTGAAGCAAGCCTTAGAGCTTGGTAAGAAATGTAAGTTTTATGCATTCTTAATGTTGCTTGGATGACTGCAGCAGCTTGATGCATCTGCTGCATTTTTTGCCTTACCACAAGGCCTCTGTAGGCAGACTGTATGATAACAGCAGCATGAAGGAATGAGAGATATTTCTGACGTTGAATTTTTGCTAGTTTTGTTGCCCGGTATTTTCTCTGAATTACAAGAGCAGCTGTCCTAAGGGAAATAAAATGTTTTCTTTTGACAAAAGTTCTAAATCTTCTTTGAATAAGCTCAGCAGATTCACTCATAGTTCTTATAAGCCTTCTTGTTTTCATGCCACGGAACGCAGCCTGTAGACAAAGAGTAGCACTTCTCACAGTCATATAGTTGTGAACTTGTGTATTTCGCTCCTTACAGGCACGGAACCACTGCTGAATCCGTCTAGTTGCCAGCAACAAGTTTCTGAAATCCCTTTGTTGTTTGTGCATTCGATAATAAGACTGTATCATTGCTGCTGACTGATGCATAGTTTTTAAGTCTTTTCGAACCTTCATGCCTCTACAAACAGCCTGAAGGATAATGGAAGACTTCTTTAGCTCCAAGTACTTTTTACGTTGTACTTTGCCTAAACAAAACGCTCTGTATTGTCTTTGAATTATAATTGCTGCCATTCTTATTGCCCGATATCTAATATTTATGCGATGCATTTTAAACATGGCTTGAATACAAATAGCTGCTTGGTGCATACAGTGAATTTGCCGTCTGACTTTCACACCTCTATAAATTGCTTGCATTTTGACCGCAGTTGTTTTTAAAGATAAGTATTTTTGCTTTTGCCATTTAGCATGAATAACTGCACGATAGTGCCTTTGAACTACTATAGCTGCAGATCTACGTCTTACATAGTCCTTTTTTACCAGGTATGATTTGAAGGCTGCTTGTATAGTTGTAGCAGCTTTGCTTAGTTTCCTCAATTGTTTCCTCACAGTCATCCCACGGTAAGCAGACTGCAAGACTAACGCAGCTGCCTTTATTTTCAGATAAAGTGCACGTTGTTTTTTCTTCATACAGTAAGCTCTGAAGTATCTCTGAATCACTAGAG